>OY744481.1:227301027-227627591 GCA_963556165.1 Tipula helvola | reverse complement strand
ACATTGCCTCTTCGTGGCTGCCACTAGAAATTACTCTGTTAAAAGAGTAGGCTAAAGTGCAAGGGCTGTGGTCCTTTTAGAGGAAGTTAGAGTTGGGTTAACAGCCCAACCTGTAAAACAATTTTGTTACGAAACCTCAAGAGGAGGCTCGGATATTTTTGGATTCAAAACAACGACGTCCGATACGCGATAATGACAATGATTTTAAATTTGAAACATGGAACGGACTCAGTCTAAACCGCCAGGAGAGCCTCCATCAACGCTTCGAAAAGGTATCTACGTATAAATACGACCTCATAACGCTGTAGGAAACAAGACTAAATGGCAGTGACATCATCGACTATATTCGCTACGGACTAACTTTCTGTGACAGCAATAATAAGGATAAATATGTGTTAGGCGTCGGTTTCTTGATTAGCAACCGATGCCGTTAATTTGTCACTGACTATATGTCTGTCAGTAATCGGATTTATATACTCAGGTTTTATGGTCGTCACTTTAACATGACATTTGTGAACGTGCATGCTCCCACCGAGGAGAAGCCTGATCACATGTAAGTTCTATGACCAGCTCGAAATCGTCCTGGACAAAATTCCGCAACATGATATTAAAATTGTTTTGAGCGACTTTAATGCATAAATTGGCATAGTACATAAATCGTAGCACCATGGTCCAAACTATTTGCACCCTGCATCAAACAACAATGGTACGCGCACTATAGAGCTAGGTTTACTCTAAAACTTTGTGGTTGCCAGCACATACTTCCCACACAAGCGTATTCACAAAGCCACATGGAAATCAAACGACGGTACAAGTGGAGAGTATAGCATTATTTATCCTTTCTCAAAAACTCAATAAAAAAGTGACGAAACCAAAATAATTGTGTATTGTTAAATAAAATCTTGCGTAGTGATATTAGTCTCCGAATAAACAACAAAAATGTTGAATTTCTATGGTCCTTAAAAGAAAATTTTGCGGTTTCTAAAGACAAATTTGAGAATTTAATGAGTTTTTGTAAAATTTTACCTCCCATACTCCGTGTTTACTATGTATGTGCCGCATTACTTAAATTTCATTAAATATTCATAGTTCAGTGAATACAGCTAAAAAAAGAATGAAAACCCATTGCATGATGTAATCGCGTTACCGGCATCTTAACAATGCCGTCAATATAATATCTATATATACCATCAAGTGGTAACCATAGATAATTTATAAAAACTTATATAAACTTAAATTAAGAATCCGGTAAATGTCATTTTTGTGTATTTGCCCATGGAAAACTTAATACTTATGTAAATTAACTTAAAAATTTCAACGAAGCTTCGTCAAATTTTATCTGTTAAAATATCTTATGAATGCGAAATTTTCCGTCCAAACTTAAAAAAAAATTAAAACAAGACGTCAAAAACATTGTGCAAAAGTGAAAATTCTAAATTTATCTTTTAAATTTCATATTCTCACTGAAGTTTTTTATTTATTTTTACTCTGGCAACATTTGTGAAACCGAACCTAAAAAAATTCATTGAAGCACAAATTGATCCTACCCCCAAAAATACTATTTTTTTTTTCCGCTGGCGCTACATTCCATAGAGGGATTTGGCCGCTTCATGATGAAGTTTCGTAATCGTTATTTTAATGGATAATGACTGATTAATTCATTGATCCTACACATTTACCAGCCGTGATTTTTTCATCACCCGCCGGAGCTTAAAGCAAGCATGCTAACCACTGTGCCACCGGGGCGGCAAAAATACTAATTACCCTAAAATAAAAATTATAAACACAAAAATCGATGTCGTCATTAACATAACATTTTACTTAAAGAATTTTTAAATTTATGGTTGAAATGTCAAAAAACTTAAAAAAAAATTGGATTCGATAAAATTCTTAATTTTTTTTAAGTTTATAATTTCTCACTGGTTGGCCCTTTCGGCACCAAACCTACAATAAAGAAGTATAAACAAGACTTTTATATTACGTAATAATTAGACTTGCATGAGTATACTACTTTATAAGTATACATTCAAACAAAATCATTGTCGCAAACAAAATTTTTGAACATAGTAATCTATTATGTACTTTTATTGTTTTTGTTTTTTTACGTGAATGTATTGCAAAGGCAATTTTTACCCGTCTATAACTTTGGAATCCGACCACCTAAAGATCTTAGCCATACCTCGTTTTTCTTATCTGATCAAGGTCTATAAGTTTGTCTTTGTTTCATGAAAATCGAATAAGTATTTTCGAATTAATATTTGTTAACAGACATCAATAGACGAGGATATAAGACATCTCTCTCGCTCTAGCGCTTTGCTTGAGTTGACATGCCTAAAAAGAATGTTATTTCGTAGAAGGCGCCCGAAGCAAGGTCTTTGAAAAAACCTTTTGCGTTATCTCCTATTTGGTGCCAAAGTCTATAACTATTTTTGACGCACTCAATAGCCACTTTTCACCTCGGAAAACTGCAAACCTGTCCATGCCTGATCGTTTAAGCCATGAAAAAAAATTGTCTCGTGAGATTTTTTTCGTTGTATAGTTGTCGTGTATTGTGTTATTATTTAACATATACTCGATAACGATAGAAAGGTCGTTAATGGGATAAAAACCGTACAGATGACTTGATGAGCCCGAACAAAAATTAATGAGTGAGAAGATATGTTACTTCTTTCTTTATACAATAGTATATAATTATTTTTATTAAGATTTTTACAAAAAATGAACAAGTTTTGGTTTTGAATTTTAACTTACTAACATCCATTTATTTCTTTATTTACATAAATTTTGTTTAGAGACCAACCCCATACTTACACAATCTATTTTGAGCAGGAGCTCATTCATAACAGATTGTGTAAGATGAGGTGGTTTAACATGATAAAAAAAATAAAAAATTCACTATTCAAGATTACCCTTCCACTCAAACTCCAGCCACTGGTCTACTTTGAATTGTGAGGCTTCGGAGGCCCTCCGAATACATCTATGTAACACTCTTTGTATCCTTCGATCTAATGTCGTTCGTAAACTATTGTATAAGCAACTGACAATTTAATGTCCCAACTTGTATGCAAACGTAAACCAGATTTCCTATATATAGCAAGAATCATTTTTCCAGCCCTTCCAAACCGACATCCGCACCAAGCAAATTCAGTGACAATTTACTCAAATTCGTCTTTTAATATTTGCCAGTGAACATTGCTGCCATGATGAAAGAGAACTACTTTAAGTTGGTCTCGGTGGCATCACAGGTAATCGCAGCTGAGAGATTTTACCAAATTCATAATTTACACAATGTCAATTCAATAAAAGAAAAATTCATAAATTATTTTTGAATAAAGAAAAATTAAAAATAAAAATTACATCTGCCTGACTCGAAAGTCAAGGCCTATCCCCCCAACAACTTAAGAACACTTTGACAAAAAAGATATTATAACTTTGTCTTGGGAAATTTGCTGTTTTTTCATTTTGACAAACCCCACTTTTCCGCCTTTCGTGATAAGATATTTTTAATAACGGCACGTAACTTTTACAAGTAAATTTTAAAATTTGGCTTTTGCGTGAAAGCATTTTTAGTTTCCCCGAGACGGAAAATGGCGAGTGTCAAAAAACATGTATTAACTTTGATTTAGGCACCAAATAGAAGGTTCTAAAATTCATCAAATTTCATGCTCCGGGCTCCTCGTACGAACTATTTAACTTTATTGACAATTTGGTTTCTGCCAGACAAATCTAGTGGACTGCACTTTTGAATGAATTTGATCCATATATCTATTACAAGGCTTTAAACCTGTATTTAGATGTGTCTTATTAAAGAGTGTTCAAATTTGAGGTATCTTTTTAAATATTCTGCCATTTATATTTTTTGTACTAGAGGACCCTATGTTATTTGACAGATTACAAGTACAAACATTCCGGTTAGTTAAATGGGTCGCTACATGAGTGAACAACGTGTTTTCATTATTAAAATTTATTTTAAATATGGTGAAAGGTATCAAAAGTTGGAAGAAAATTTCGTTTAAAATACGGTAGAGAAAATGTTCCGACAAATCGTGCTATTTAGCTTAACATTAATAAATTTGAAGAAACTGGTTCAGTTCAAAATCAGAGAAGCAGAATTTATTATCGTAGTGGTCGTTCAAGTGAAAATGTTGCAGCTGTTAGAACAAGTCTTGCTGAAGTGCCAAGGATATCAATTCGTCAAGCCAACAACTTTGGTCACGTGAATGGGAAGATATTGATGTGCATAATATGTGGTTTCAAAAGGATGGTGCAGCATGACACACAGCAACAGAATCAATCGATCTGTTGAAAGAGAAGTTTAATAATCGAATAATTTCTCGAAAAACAGACGTGAATAGGCCACCAATATCATGCGATTTAGTGCCATTGGATTTCTTCTTATGAGGTTTCTTGAAGAGTAAAACTTATGCGGATAATCTTCAAACTGTTCAACACCTCAAAGACAACATCATCGAGCAAATATGACTAATTTAACCATCATTATGCAAACAAGTTGACAGCCTGCCCAGCTAGCAGTGGAGGTCACTTGAACGACATTCTGTTTCATTATTAACCGGAACCAATGTACTTTTATTTCCAATAAAAACAAATAAAGATTTCACACAATTTATGTCTTTTATTTAAAATTCCTCAAATTTGAACACCCCCCCCCCCCAAAGACGTTTTTAAAATGTTTCTTCTAGAATTCAAGATTGATGATGACTGATTTGAAACAATTAAATATACTAAAAATTATTCGATTATAATAAATTTATTTAAACGATTAAGCATTTATTATTAATGCGCGTACATATGTAGATAAGTAAGGTTTTTCAACGTAATTCACCAATGTTTTCACATATTATGTAATACATATGTACTCTTAAAAATATATTATGTTTCATTATTATTTGAACCCTAAATTCAATGTAGCATAAAATGTAACTACGACAATTTAATTTTCTCGGATAATAATAATTAAGTCATCAAAAAATTGCATTGTAAGAATTTCTGTTAACCTCTTTCTTCCGCTTGTTTGTTTATTAATAAATTATAATAAAATATATAATTCTATTCTCTTATATTACAAATAAAAGGCTAACAATTTACAGTCAATTAGTTTTGACTATTCCATCCCAATTATCCCATCATACTTAACGTTAACATTTTCTTTTTAACCGTCAACTTTGTATCCAGCCTGCCTAACCAATATACAAACACAAACAATCGAAAGGTTTTTTTTTTTGGTAAGAAATATACTGTTTACGAAAAATAACTTTGCTTTATCAAAAATGAACAAAGAATAAAAAGGATATTCCGGAGAAATCGACAAGAATTCGAAGAAGTGAATATCGGAGGACGATGCAAAAGTAGAACTCAATGTAGCAGTGTTATAGCTGGTGTTGTTGTGTTCATAACAATAGCAAAACATGGGAAATATGTAATGCTGTGGTATAATCAAACAGGATACTCAAATTCGCATATCTAAAGCGCACACTCCAACTTCAACGATTTGTGTATTAGTGTGGGCCTTTCAAAAAAAAAAAATGTTATACTTTTTTCTGTTGTTATGCGATGTTTGTTTTTATTTTTATTCTTCTTGTGCTATTCACAAAATTGATAGCATTTTATGTTAGCACTAATTCGTTTAAAAAAATAAGTTATTGCGTTTGAGATTTCGATAAAATGTACATACAGAGCAAGAGTTAGATCAGGGTTGGGGTGGTGAAAAGGTTTGCATTTTTATTTTCTTCAACTATTTTGGAAGTAAAACTAGAAAAAATATAAAGTTTATGACTAATATAGTTTCAATGGCAAATTGTTATACTATATATTGGTACGAAAGTCTATATATTATATTGATTTCAAACGTAGGTAAGGTTAAGGATTTGTTCCAATCCAATATTGAACTAGGTCATGTAGATACATATAATGAAAAAGAGCCATAGTTTCTGACTTACCTACATAAATTATACAACCAGTGATATAATGTATGAAATAGTATGGTTTTAGTTGAATTTTATTATCGAATTGGTCTCATCGAATTCATCGTTTGTGAAATTTTAGCATCTCATAAAATCATCATTGTGGGAAATATAATTTTACGTAAGACTATTTAGTTACGATTTATTGTTGAATAATATTTCGATTAGAAAAGAATCTTATGTTGTGAAATTGATTTTATTGCCAGTAAAATGATCCATTCATAAAGCAACGAAATGTATTCGATTATCATTAGTTTAAGAATGTGGGTATGGCGATAATTTAATAATTTTATTCGTTGTCTAACTTTATCTAATTAAAATTAAATGTTATGTATATGTTTCATACAACTACAAGGGAGATTTACAATATTTGGATTTATTTTAATTCCCATACGATCTTGAGGTGTATAGTGAGTTGATCCGTTTCGCGAAATCCAACGATTGTTTAATTTTTAAAAACGTATTATTCTATTAACAAAGCACACAATCAGTTAGAATGGGACGATAATAAGTTAATTATAATAAGAAACTCAATGTTTGAGCTGTTACATGTTGCCCGAATTTCAGATCTAAGCCTGTTGCCTTCAAGTGTTGTCGCACCTATATGATATTCGAGAAACAGTTTAAGTGAACGATGAATGAACGAATTCGAAGTTGGTGATTACAATGGATATTCATAACCCAGCATAAATTTAAAATTGATCGGTGCTAAGCTTAGCAGCTTTCTGGATGTAACTGTAACACCACCTGTTGGATTGACCTTCGACGATGTGCGATTGTTGACGTTGTTAATAAACCAATTATTTTATTAAATATACTTCTGAACAAAATTTTCTAATTTAACCGATCCAATTCTGGAAATCCTTTTACCATCGTCTTCATCTTGGCAAGCTGTCTTCATGTCCCAAAATAAACTGTGAGTATTAAATAATCTCCGAGCAATGGTCAGATAATAATTTTTCGAACATAATTTCCAAATATGACCATCAAGCGTTCACGAAGTACACTTACTTACTTCTACAAGATTTACGTTCCTTGAATGTCTTACATGCTGAGTGACCACTAATTTCACATTTTTTTTTAAATGTCTACAAATGTTTTGGATCCTTTCCTTTGTTTTCCTGAATATGGCTAATGTAGCTCTTATATTTAATCTCAAAGTTGTAGTCGAAATTTTGAGTACACGCAGTAAATTTGTGTTTACTTTCCTCGGAATAGAATTTCAGATTTTCTTTGTATGCTTTGTTTTTTTTTGTTTTTAGGAGATCGTATTATGGAGATATTTGTTTGGTTTGGCCACATAATTTGGATGACTAACCGTGAAGTGTCCATAAACAGGAACACAACCACGCAATCAAGATTCATAGCGGTACCGTCTAATGGTCCTATTTGATAAATTTTTTCAATTTAGGCCGATACGGTTTTGTTTATTTCAATAACCGTCAGGTCGGCCTTATTTTTAAAGCAAAGGATCCTGTCTTCCCTTGCTATTGTTTTTCGAGATCGTTCACTTCTGGGTCAGTTTAATCAAATCGTTACCGTTTGGAAAATTATACATAAAGGAAAAACAAAAACACAGGTTAACCAAAACACGGTAAAACAAAATAGTAAATTAAATTACGATATTGAGGTTACTATGTTCAAAAAATTTAAATAATTCTAGTATAATCATCGTTCCTAATTATGTGTCCATCACTGTAAATAAATTAGAAAATCATTTTGCCTGTTTACGATAAACTTTAAAACCGCTCGCAAGTGTAGTGGTACCCACTTCCGAGGCGTTTTAAAGTTTACCTTCTGCTTCGTCACCGGTAGCTCTCCTTCGTTAAAAGTTATTAACCGACCTTCACTACGAACAGTTCTGCAAATGTTCTGAGATCAAAACAATTTGAAGCAAACAATGTAATACATAATCCTTTCAGCCTAAACAGTATGAGCAAATTAATTGAGTTAATAACTTAAAATTAATCAGCACGAAATATTCGCAAAATAATCTTGGCTTTAATCCAGTGATCCAGACTGTAAATAATAAACACAAAAACTTTAAGAAATTTCGAACAATGGCAAATTATATTTCCTATATTCTAAATTATGTAAATCTTAAACCATATACACCAATCTAAATACATAATGCGAGAGCAATTTTTATTTTGTAAATTTTCAAATGAATAAATTATGTGGAGCACACAAAAACGAAGACGAACAGAAGGATTAAAATTAAAATTAAAACCAAATGATTACAATAAACGTATTAATTTTAGATCTTGTATGTATGGTAAATAGTAAACACTAATAAATACAATATTTATACAGACAAGTATGTTTTTTGTTACAGTTAATTTATTTAATTTTAAATTTCTTTTAAATAAAAAATGAGGATTAATTCAGTATCCATCAACGACTACAATGAAAATTATTATAGATTAAAGTTAAATAGTTTTCATAAAACTTTAACAGATTTTTCTATTGTACGGAAAGAAATTTCAGTAAACTATATAATATCGCTTTTAATAGTAGTACAATTTCGGGTTTTGGTGTCGGATTTATGGAAAGCGGATTTATTGTAATTAAAAAGATTAATTTAGTTAGTAAATATTTCTTTATTTGTTTGTATATTCTTTGTATTTCAATTTTCTATCGACTAATTAAAGTGGGTATCGCTACACTTAAAGAATACGGAATTAAAATTTATTAACTTGAAAGATGTTATTTTTTTAAATAATTCGTTCCCAGAGTAAATTTCTTGGAACCATAAAAAATATTCTCAAATTGAAAATATATCTTTTCGATTTTTTTTTAAATGTATAAAACTGAAATCCTCGGAGGAGAAACTAAATAAAAATTGTATCGTCACAATTTTAAAAATAATGAGTTTGTACCGACACAAAATGGACAAGATTTAAAAAATATAAAACGAAAGTAAAAGACAGACGAGCTCGGAAACTGCAACTATGAAATATACATAGGTACTAGTCCGTATTGTCTAGAAAAATCGAGTTATTTTAACAACAAAAAAAAAATATTTCCAGAAAGCTAGCTACGTATAGTGAAAATAATATCTCAGCGAAACTCATTTTTTCATCGTTGTGTGCAGCCAACAGTGAAGCCAGTTAAAAAAAAATTAAAAATTTCAGAGAAGGGTCGGCTGAGTAATATTTTTAAAAACAAAAAAATTATAAATGAAGATTTGTGAAATTTGATTTCATTACATAATGTAATTTACATTGGAAAATATTAAAAATTCTCATTATTGTATAGGTAAATTCTAAAATAACATGTGAAATTAAAAAATATAAAAAATACTAACAACACCACTGGATATGTAACGTTATACCCATTTAAGGTACGAACTAGGCATATTTGGAAAGAAATGTCATTTTTCGTGTTAAAGCAACACAATAAAAAAACTGGATTTTAAATTTCAATTTGTTCGAGATAAGCTAATGACATTAAAATTATCTTAAATGTTATCAAAGTTCTAGTGCTAGTATGTTATTTAAATTAAAATTACATTAATTATTGTGAATAAATTTGAGGAAAGACATAATTTAAAATAGACAAATTCTAACCTCAAAATGTAAACAAATTAGCCTAAATACATCGCTGTGTTTACACCATTTGTTTTTTTTTTGTAGTTGCGCGAGATCTGTCAGAATTTTGCTGAGATATTATTTTCACTATACACACCTATGCAATGATGGGGAGTGAATTAACGCCCTTGTTATTAGCACCCAATGACCTCATTTCTTTTATGTTTTATTAATTAAGGTACATGGAGGTTATTTCTTTTCTGAAACGTATTAATGGAGAATTACTTTATCGGATTGGCTCATATGTAGTAACGTTAACTATTAGTTTCCACCTAAAGTAGATTGCAAATAATTGTTGTAAAGGGAAATTTTTGTTTCATGTCACTAGTCACTATGTTAGAAACATTTTGTATTTGAATTACCAAATAATTTTGTCAATTTAGGCATTTGTAAGCGTATTTTGTTGACCAAAAATGTAATTCGAATTATTTTGGTTTTATTTTGTTCCCAAGAAAATAGCCAATTTGATTTAATTTTCAAAAGCCAACCTTTCGAAATAAAATATAAATTTAACATGTATTATGACATTTGGCGGCTTCTATCGCTAAGAACGAAAACTAAAAAATGGGATAAGATTTAAGTAATCCCAAACAAAATTTAGGATTATTTAATCCCTCTCAGGTATTATTTAGTGCAATTGTTGTTGTAAATGTCTCAAGTAAATACGCTATGTATAGACATCAAAATTATCATAATAAAAACAATAAAGTATTCACATAGGAAAAATATTTCAGCTTGCTGTCCCTCATTAAGTAAAATCGCAGTAATAATTAATATATATTTGCAAATCAACAGTTCAAATAATTTGTGATCGATATTTAAAAAAAAAAATCTGAAAAAAATTTCATTTTCTTATTAAATTTCACGGCTTTTTTATAAAAAAATTTGCCGTATACAACTGAATGTTTCTGACTGTATGTTATAATACTTACAATTTTATTAAATATTAGCTATATTTTATCACAACCACAGCACAACAAAAGATTTTTGTGCAACGTTTTTGAATTTTTTTTAAATTTTCTTTAAAACAAAGGTCTATTGACATTTCTGTTTTTAATTTTTTTTAAGTGTGTACGCAATTTTTCGCATCACTAATTTTTTAAAGTGACAGTTGGAATTGAACGAAACTTTTAAATTTCTTAAGTTAATTTAATTCTTCTATGGGCGAATACATACAAATGCCATTTACCGCATTCTTAATTTTTCTTAATTTAAGTTTATAATTTTTTTAAAGTTATCTATAATTACCGCTTAAGTTTAGTTTCTTAATTTTCTTATAACAAGTATAATTAGCACTTTACTCAATACTAAATAAATATTATTGAAATCCTTCGACGTGGCTTGACGTAGATAGCAACACTGTGACAATGACGTATTGGTGAGCGCATTGCATGCTTTCCCGTCTATTAAGGCTAACTGATAATTAATAAATATTTCTTTTCCATTCAAAACAGTTTGAAAAGAAATTAGTACCTTGACTTGTTTCTACATATAATCTACTTCTTGTTGTATGATTCCAGTTGTTTCATGTAAAAACTAAATTTTAATAGGTCTACAAAACCTTGGAGAGGACGGTCTTGGATTTTTCCATATGACAGTGTTTTTTTTCGTTGATTTACCCAAGTGTATCAGTTGTAACGGCACAAAAGAAGTAAAACAAATATTTTCATCTGATTTTGTTGAATCATCCTTAAACTTTTGTTTATAAACGCTGTGTCCTGAACTTCCATTACTTTTCCATCATCAACTTTCGTTGCTTAATATTTTGATGACTTCTAACTGTGTAAAATTCGGCTGATTGTATGATCGAGTAAAGCTTGTAATTTTATTTCTGCACTGTTTTCACTTAATGTAATGTCTGTTTTTGGGTAGCAATTTTTTTTGGCTTTCGAAATTTGTTTATACAAAGGAAAAGCTGTATCGCATTGCGTAATCGTTGGTATCTGTCCCTCGATAATCGTTTGTAGAGATTTTCTGCACTTCTTAGCTTTTGAGGTTATTTCTTTTAACACTACTAAAGCATCTGCTGTTTTCCTTCTGCTCGTAATTTTATTTGTGTTGCATACGCTAGCCCCTCTGCAGTTGCTTGTGAGCGAAGATGTTCAGTTTTTTCACGCTTGCTTCTATCTGCAGATGTTTTGAAATTCAACGAACGCCTACCTACATTCACGCTTCTGTTCGTTTCTTCTTCTTTTTTCAAACAAACAAATTCTTTTAGACAATCTTTATAATTTTTGATAAATTTACATTTTAGGCCCGATTGTATGAACGAGGATAATAATGATTAATCCTCTGATTTAGCGTAGTTTGCATTGTATGAACGATGCTAAATCAGAAAATTAATTGACGATTTTTTTTACCATCCGTTTTATCCTCTCTTTTTGGTGACTGAATCAGAGACTAACAATTTTTTTTCGACATTTCAAATGTGGTGTATCATACAAATGAGACATTTTTAAAAAATAACGTAATTAATACAAATGGACTCAACAAGGTAGAAAATGTCAATTTCGGAAATTGAAATGTTATTCTCCTCTATATAACAAAAAAAAAAATTTTAATAAACATCAACAAAGTAAACATCATAGAAAAGTATTGCTAGTCATACAAAAAACTGCTATAAAACTGCAATAAAAGAGAGGCTACATTTTTATTTAGCATCATTCATTCAATCGACGAAAAATAAAATCCTTGAGTTGTGATTAATCAGTACTCTCGGATTTTTTTTTCATTTAGCGGTGTTCATACAATCGGCCTTAGTCTCTTGTTTTTTTGCCATCTCTCTTTTAGGTCGAATATCAGTTTTCATACACTCGGTTTAACGCAATCCAATAAAGTATATGGTGATTGTAATTTAAAGGACATAACTTTTTCAACTTTTGAATAAATTTCCGATTTACTTTCATTCAAACTGGATTTTACGATTTCATATATTTCCCTCCTTGATAAACCATCTAGACTTGATGTATTCGAACTAGATTCACTGGACCTACAGAGAATTTTTTTTTTGGTTATAAGAAATTGACATAAAAATGAGTTGATAACTATATTTATGTAAAATGTACAACCTACTAAATGACAACTCTACTTAAATATAGATTTTTAAGGACAACTCGACACCAATACAGACAAAAATTAATACTTTAGTAAGGGACTGGGAGAAATCAGGCAACATAAATTTATCTACAAAGAAAAAATTAACAAGTTACACACCAGTGATTCCAAAATTATATGGCTTACATAAAATTCACAAACCAGACATACCATTCAGACCAATTGTAAGTTCCATAGGCAGTCCAACATACTCTTTATTATCATATTTAGTGTCGGGAAAACAAATTCTTTCATTCAAAATTCTGAAGATTTCAAAAATAAAATCAGTAATGTAACCATCCCTCCAAATTTTCTGTTAATCTCTTTAGATGTCACCTCTTTATTTACCCAAAATTTAACCAAATTGTAAAAAATATTATTAGTCAAAATTGGAGAAATATAAAAAGAACTTCTAAATCAAAATTAACAAAAATACAATTTTTTACTGCTTTGGATATCGTTTTAACTAATACAGAATTTTCTTTTGATTACAAAACTTACAAACAAATTTTTGGCTCACCAATGGGTTCACCAATAAGTCCTATTATTGCAAATTTACTAATGGAACATTTAGAAAATTCAGTTTTAGATTCTTTAGACTTTCAACCTCTGTTCTATTATAGATATGTCTATAAATTGATTCATTTTTAGAAGCTTTTAATTCAAAAAACAACAGAATAACATTTACTTTAGAAAGAGAAACAAATGAGCCGTTTATTTTGAAAGTGGGGTAAATCCACATTTTGTTGAAACGAGAAAACGAAGGAATAGAGAAACAATAAATGCAAAAATATACGGGATTTTGAATTTTCTTATTTTTTGAACAAGTATTATGGATTTTTTTTTTTTTTTTGACTATAAATTGTTCACCGTTAGAAAGATTATATTTTTATTTGTCTATTGGAATATTTAACTTACATTTTTTGAAAAATGGACTTGCACCACTTTCATAATTAACGGCTCAAATAACGAAATTCCATATTCCATTTTGGACATTCTGTTGATACGTGAACCAAACGGCAAAATTTCCTGTGATTGGTACCACAAAGATACTTGGTCTGGCAGGTATCTAAATTTTCACTCTTGGCTTCCCACATCTTACAAAATTAACACCCTAAAAATTTTAACCCAAAAAATTCTTAAAGTTTCCGATACTAAATTTCACAATAAAAATTTTAAAGTTTTGAAAGATGCATTATTTCGCAATCAATATCCTGAAAAATTAATAAATAACATTTGAAAATTCTCGATAAACAAAACAATTTTAGAAAAAGATCGATTTTGGAAATGCTACACATTAAATCAAGTGCAAATTCAATGAACATTGTAGAAGATTACGCATATATCGGAAACTCATATGATTTGTTCATCTAATTTGGTTTTGCCTCATCAAATTTATTTTTATTCAAATGTACAACCTGTTTTACGTGAAAACGCCTTTTTTTCCGAAAAATTGTATAGAGGAGCGTTTCCATGAAAAGTCGGCTTTCAAAAAGAATTTGTGATTGCCATAGTTTTTTGTTTCGTCCCTTTACTAATGAAACAGCGTATGAAAAATAGGAGTCTTAAAATAATTTGAAATTAAATGTTTATTGAAAACATTTTTTGAAATAAAATCTTTTATTTTATAGCAAATTTAATTTTATATGAAATAAAAAATTTTATTTTAAAAGGTTTTTTCAAAAAACATTTAATATACGTTTTATACATTTAATTACATATACGCTGTTTCATTACTAGAGGGACGATATGAAGGAAACAATTTTTGGAAAAAATAATTCATTTTGCTATTGAGAATGAATCCGAATTGGATTCGAAAGCTAAAGCTATAAAATATTTTTTAACCACTTAACGCATAGCTCCGTGACATACACGGGCGGCGTTTACTATCAAAATTGTGTAGCTCCGTATACGTCACGGGCATAAAATATTCTGTTAATTTAAATATTACAGTTCTTATAAACTACGTCACATGCCTATGGGGGGAGGATGATGGTTCGGTAACGTGATTATCTGTGGGGAGGGGGGGGGGCGATTATAAAATGTGACCATTTATGATTTCCACTTATGGTGACCACTGATTTCACTGAAAATAGCAAAAATTTTACAAAATGTTTATACAAAAGTGTTCTACATATCTTTAGTTGCAATATACAAGAAGGATATATGTATTGGTATTAAGTAACTATTAATTGCAGAAATTTTAAAATTAAATTATTTCTAAAATATATTTTTCAAACTTTCATTTTGAAAAATACATCAAAGTTTGCCCTGACAAATTAAAATAATACTTGCTAAATTTATCTTTAGTTTTACTAGTGTACGTTAGATGTCTATAATTGTTGGCAGAGAAACACGAAAAAAAATTGGGGCCGATTCTGGCATACAAATTTTACAATTTTATGTTATTTTTTTAAATAACATAGTAAACTGGTATTCTCGTGTTAAAAAAAAATTTTATGTTATTTTTTTTTATGTTATCATCTGTCAAAAATAAAAGAATTAAATTTAAGCATGTTATAAGATTTTATCAAGTCGAAATACAAATTGAATTGAACATTTATTTATTTTTTTAAAGTTTTGCAATAAAATTAAACATTTATCTAAAAAAAAGCAAATACCTACATACTTTTCATTAAATTAAATTTTTCCACTGAAATCAATATGCCCAATTATATAGTAATGGCAATTTTGTTAGCTCGAGAAGAACGAAAAACCCAAGTATTTTTATATCCGACAATTTTTGTATTTTTTGATATTTAGCTGAAAACATGAATTTTTTTTTTGTCGAATGTTGGCCAAAAAAATCGGAAAATGATGAAATTTGGTTTGCAACTTTTTTTTTCATCATTTTCAGATTTTTTGGCCAACTTTCATAGTAATTCTTATAATAAGTCGGACATTATTGCTGAAAAAAGTCGGTGATGAATTCAGTTTTGTTCTACTTGGGAAATTGTCATGTACAAACCACAAAAGTAATAGATTTCTTATACCCTATAAACACTTTTTTGTTTCGAAATGTAAAATTGTACCAGAACATTTTATTATAAAATACGCTATAAAATGTTGCAATCGGAATACGAAAAAATAAAAAATTTTATTTTCCATTTTAAAATTTATTTATAACATAAAAAAATAACATAAAATTTCAAATTGTCAGAATCGGGCCCATTATTTAATCAAACAATTATGACACGTTCTTAGTATTTTCTGAATTTGTTTTGCTTTTCCTACAATTTTTGAACTCAAATTAACCCAGGTCGCAATTTTTTGGTACGATTTTTTAAAATGTTTACTACCCACTGCCATCATGTATATTGACTTAATGCACACGATTTGTAGTAAGCTTTTCTTTTTAATTTGACCAGAATGCTGTTGTTATAAACTTTTTTTTATATTTTGGTTTAAATAAATCAATTATTACAAGAAAATGAAAACGATTTACTTAAACGAGATTTATATTGATATTCAAACATTTATGACAATATTTCAGAAATCATAATTAAGGATTTGCAACGTTTTCATTTACAAATTTGTCTTAGGAAAAAAAGTGATTTCCCATATGTTTTATGTGTTTTACTATGGAAATTTTGGTTTTTTCTTCGTTTCTAATTCCCTTATAAAAGTTTCGTTTTTTAGATTATGGCTCGTATAATCAAGGTTGCTTTGATTAAATTGGTCGTATTATATGACGATGATGGAACGTTCCTATGACGAAGAACGTTATATTACTATTGAAATTTTAATAAATTTTAATAAATCGTTTAATTTTTAATAAATCACTTTTTTTCCAAAGACAAATTTGTAAATGAAAACGTTACAAATTCTCTATTATGATTTCTGAAATATTTTCATACATGTTTGAATTTCAACATTTATGAATATCGTCTAAGTAAATCGTTTTCATTTTCTTGTAATAATTGATTTATTTAAACCAAAATATAACAAAAGTGCATAACAACAGCATTCTGGTCAAATTAAAAAGAAAAGCTTACTACAAATCGTGTGCATTAAGTCAATATACATTACATAGATGGCAGTAAACATTTTGAAATATCGTACCAAAAATTGCCACCTGGGGAAATTTCAAGTTCATAAATTGTAGGAAAAGCAAAACAAATTCTCAAAATATTAAGAACGGGTCATAATTTTGTGATTAAACAATTTTTTCGTATATTTCTGTATAAATCTGAGACATCTAACATACACTAGTAAAACTAAAGATAAATGTAGCAAGTATTATTTTAATTCGTCAGAGCCAATTTTGATGTATTTTTCAAAATGAAAGTTCTAAAAATATATTTTAGAAACAATTTAATTTTAATATTTCTGCAATTAATATTTACTTAATACCAATATACCCTTCTTGTATATTGCTGCTAAAGATACATATGTAGAACACTTTTGTATAAAATTTTTGTAACATGTTTGCTTTTTTCATTGAAAAACTTGAAGCTAAAAAACACCATTTTTACTATGGATTCCTATGGAAATCAGTGAAAAGTTATACCACTAAAAAAGCTTCTAAAAAATACGTCATAATGATTATGGCTCTATACTCTAGAAGGCTCTGATTTAATACGTCACTTAGAATCAAGACACCCTACAGTACTACAAAAAATAGTAGTGCCTACAAACAGAGGTGTGTAAATTATGATTCGAATTCAGTGCAATTAACCCATCCCATCGCTTCAACAAGCTGTTCAGTTCCAAGTGTGGCAAGCAAATGCAATTGTTACAGTGCCAGAGATTTCTGAACTCATGCAGGGACCATCATGCTCTACCCAAAGAGCTACTAGTACGTTGCAACAGGGTATACTACACGGTCTTCATCAATAACGCGACAGAAGAGATTAAATAAGGAATTATAAAATTCATAATTAAAGATTTCCAAACGTTCTCTATCGTTGAGGAATAAGGTTTTAAAAATTTTACGAAAGCCTTAGCTCCAACATACGAATTTCCATCACTGCCAATGTTGAAGAAATCATTGCTGCATCAACATTTGAAACATGTTATAATAATGTTGCACTGTTCATCAAACCAGGCTGCTAATCGATATCGGTTGCAATAACCACTGATACCTGGACGTCGATTAATACTGACAATTACATGGCAATCATTAGCCATATTATAACAAAACAGTGGGCCATGGGCATTAACACTCTCTGTTAAGCTGCTTTAAAAAATATGCGTTTAAAAAAAAATAAGTGCCATGTAACTGATAACGCTGCCAACATTTCGGCGGCTATTAAACTATTAAACTTACCGCATGTTTGGTGCTTTCTCCATTCTCTGAGTCTTATTGTTCAATATGGGGTTAAGGAGATTTCTGATACACAGATTGGAACTACTACGCCACTCAAATTAATAAAGGATGTATTCACTCGGTGGAACTCAATTTTTCACATGTTCGATAGGTGAGACTAGCCTAAATTCCATATCAAAAATATTTAAAATTCCGCTTTTTACAGATTCTGTTAATTGCAAGAGCCAATTCAAGCTGACATAGCTTTGCTCCATGCTGAGCACTTAGTAATGATGGCACAGTCAGAAATAGCAGCTTTGAAAGAAGTTTGCCTTATATTAAAACGGTTTGAAGGCTTAAAAATGGAATTAAGTGCTGAAAATAGTGTCACTATTGCAAAAATATTAGCCATAATGGAGAGTATACATCATTATTTAAATAATTTGAGAGGAACCCTTGTTTGTGATTCCACAAGATCTTTTCTTGATATTATACAAACAAGGAGCGTTTTAAAAACGCAGATAAAAATTATATTTTACAACTCTCCACGTACCTTGATCCAAGGTTTAAAAATATTTTTTTTTCGGAATCGACAGTTAAAGTAGTGAAAGAACGTATCGTGAAATTAATTTCCGATTTAATTCAAAACGAGGGAGGCACGGTGGACGTTCACGAGAACAAGTATGTAGTTGAAGAAGAAACTTCAAATTGAATTTGTAGTTTTTTTGAGCCGCAAAATCCAAGAAGATATAAAAGCTCCCCAACAGCTATGGCGACAATTGAACTGCGGCAATATAACGAGGAGGTGCTCATATCTAGAAAGGGTGATTCTTTAAATTAAACCAGAATCCTCTGTATCTTCTGAGAGAAATTTCTAAGAAACTGGTCTTATTTTATCGGAACGAACAACGAAGGAACCGAAAAATTTAAATAGAATCGTATTTTGCACTTTAAATTTTGTGATGCACCAAATGGTATCTATCTAGTTTATATTTTTTTATTCATCTAACGCTTTATTTAATTTATTGAAAAGTTTTTATAATTTATTATTTTATTCGATTCCAGTTTTTATAAATCAATTTTTATAAATAAACATTTTTATTTTACAAGGAAATAGAGAGAGTGACCTGTAATAACTCCTAGTAGTTATACAGATTTTTTGAAGAATTCAGCCACAACCATACGGACACCATTGAACGAACTCGATTGTAAATTCATATTCCTGATAAGCATAACTATTGCACCAACTTCCAGGACTAGTTTGTGTGGTGGCATTCCAGAAGGTGCAATAGAATTAATATACTCTAATGGTATGTTTAATTGTGAAGGATCCATTGTGATGATTGAATCGACACTGCAATACACCTTGGAATCCCCGTCAAATAAATTAAGCACCTCTATGTTGATCTGGTAGCAATTATCATTTAACGGGCAAACAATTGCTCTTAGTGAATACTGATCTATTACGGAGATCCAAAGAATCACCAAAAGTATGGTGAACAATTGAGTTTGGTGGGAATCTCAATCATGTTTTGTCCATTAGTGCATTGCAGTGTTCCATTTCCCAATTGCACCCACCACAAGGAAAATTCTCGTACCAAAGAAAGCATAAAAAAGTATGACTTCTTTTAACATAATAATAAGCCGGTTTCATTTTAAAAAGTGAAAATATAAGGTATACATATTGTAAATTAATATAATATGATCAAATTATAGAATTCATAAATCAAAAATTTCTTTATAAACAACATTTTTAGTAAAAATACTACTACTTCCATGAATCAGATTTCCCTGGTGCGGCGTTGGCAGAATCTTAACTTTGACGTCATAGGAACGGCGAACCCTTGAGAATGCAGCATAAAGTTGTCTGTGTCCAAAAACAGGTTCCGACAGGTATATCCCAACTTTGTCTATTGTTTGGCCTTGAGATTGATTGCCTTTTCAAAAGTTTCTGACACCAAATCATCATGCAGTATATTCCCTACGCGAAAGCAAACGCTCTGCTCGTCCTGCAAATGAACTGGCAATCGGTATATGTTATGGCTTTGATCATGCATTGGGAAACAAAAAAATCACCAAATGGCCTCTGGTGCACTGACATAGCGCGAATCCACATATATTAAAGATTCATCGTGATTATTTTTTTCGAATACCAAAATATTAGCACAATCATGTCCTTTATACACATATTTAAACAAATATTTCACACTCTTTACTGTGGCACATATTTCAACGTTAATATGGCAGTTATATTTTAGACAAAGATATGGGTTATATGGGACCACCCAACTGTTATGAATGCGATGACCGGGAAAAACTTCTATTTCGTTTGTATCTCTTTTTTTGTACATTTCCCACTGTAACATCTTGAAATTCTTTTGGAAAACCTTTGGAACATTTCCCTTGCACCATGCATGAACTGTTTGTATTACGGTTGCCACATGGTGTATGGATCATATTTCTAACAATAATTTCAAAAAGATGAGGCGATAATTCTTGGTCAGAAATTTCAGCAATAACAACTTTGTCGATGTCTTCTTCACTTCGTAATTTTGAATCGTCATCCAGAATGATTAAAATGTGACCATGTGGCAATCCTCGCTTTTGAAATTATATTACATGAACGATTGCATTCACAGTTCCAAAAAGAGATTTTTTCATAATGTCCGTTACTAAATTATTTAACTTTAGCCAAAACATTCGAGCTACCAAGTCTGGCCGATGTTCCACTTTTTGCCTGGGCTCAAGATTTTCTACGATTTCGTTCCATTTTGGATTGCAGGTGATGGTGACAAAAAGATCTGGCTTTCCATACGTTCTAACAATGGCCCTAGCATCCTGGTAATGCTGTTGCATATTGTGAGGTATACCCTGAAAGCTATTTGGCAATATTATAGATTTTCCAACCTGCTTGTTTTCCAAATCTGCGTCACGATTTAAGTATTCCATTAAATGTTTGTAGCTATCTACTCTCAATGCCGGTTGATTGTTTCGGATCCATTAAACATCGTTTGACTCTGCGCGAATATAAGCGTCAACTAAACGTCCAGCAATCAGCAACTGGGAAAACACCTCTCTAACTGACAAACGATAAGAAAAATATTCATTCATTGGTACTTGGGATCGCTTATCTGTCTCTTTCTTTTTACAGCGAAAAATTTGTGTGCTCCATCCTTCCTAACCCTTCGGTAATGAAATCGGGTACGTTATGGTATCTAAATGAGGATAACAAATGTCAATCCGTTTAAATTTTGGTTGGTTAGGCTGATTACCACTTAAATGCATAACAATATCCCGATGAAACGGTGGTTCCCCACCTTTACTTTGAAACACTATGGCCACTTCGTTAACCGTTGGAGCATTGTACCACCTTTGGCCATTGGTTGGCTCAACGCCTTCTGCTTCGGCAATGTACATAGTATCAATATTGAATAAAAATAAAATGTAATTGCATCGACATGGACTGAAACAGATGGTAAATGTTTTACTGTCATTGTTTTATTATGTACAGTCAAACCTGTCTTTGTGCGGTAGATAGGGACCGTACAAAAAAAACCGCACAAAAAAAAATTATTCACAAGCTTCATAAATCGCTATAATAAATAATTTTGTACAAAAATTTAAAAAAAAAATTTTTTATGCGGTGGAGAGGGACCGCATGAAAAATAAGTCTCCCATAGAAAATACATATGTCAAAGTTTTACGAAATTAAATTACACATGGAAACATTTAAAAAAATTGTAATTTCTCATTTTAAAATAAAACGGTAAATTTCCTTTTTTCTTACATCATTATGTATATTTTTGTAGTTTATTTTCAAGGTTAACAATCAGTGTAGCTATTACTACGCATTTCGTTAATTGTGAAATAAACATTTCTTTTAACTAAATTATATTCTTTGTGTGCAAGATAATAGGTAATACATATTGGAATTTGCTAGAATATAAAAATATATAGCTTGTCTAATGATTAATGAAATTAGCTGATGCAATAGGCATGAAAATGGTTGGGGTTTGATAAAAAAGTGATGCCAACACCGCTGAGATTGACCTAACCTCGCGACGAACTTACTTATGGCGAACAGAATCTCGATATTCATATACCGCATAAAAAAAAATCGCACAAAAGAAATCGCATAAAAAAAAATGTCATAAAAAAGACCGCACAAAACAGGTTTGACTGTATATTATGTTATATTTGCACCACGTTGCCTGCTTCTCCATATTTGTTGGGGCACTAGATGTATTTTAAATTGTTTCGGATATATTCGAATTTTATTTACGATATTAGATATAATTCGGCTAAAATTTATCCAAGTTATTACGAAAAACCCGAAACTTTAATGAACTTTGTCATGTCATTTTATTAATTTATTTTTAATAATTTATTTTTTTACTATCGAATGTTTTGTTATTGTAATTTGGTACCTTTATCGAAATTATATACTTATGTACATTTTTTTTTTTTAGATTCCTTGAATACCTATGTACTTTACATTTTTTTAAGTTTTGTTGTTATGTTTTTAATTAGTTTTATATAAAATGTACTTTTTGTTTTGTTTTATGTTTTTAAAAAATCGTATTGAGGATGGAATCGTAACTACGATACATTTTTTTTTAAAATCAGGAGTTTACTAAATAAATAAATAAAAATAAAAAATAAAAATAAAACTTTTGTGCGGGAAGACTTCCGATGATTTATGTTAGGAAGGCTCTTCGGGAAGGCTTTCGATGATTCATATTAATTATATCCAAAATTGTTGGTAGTCTTATTAAACTGACCTGGGTCAAATATGATACAAATCGGTTAAAATTTGTGCAAGTTATTATGAAAAACCCAAAAATTTAACGAACTTTTGTTCGGGAGGTACCCGAAGGAAACGAAATTTATAAAAAAATCGTACAGTAGAATTCAATCTGAGATGAAATTCACACATAGTAAAATTTTCATGACGATCGTTTCAGCGGTTTAGGCGCCTATTCAACACAGACAGACATGAAATCGCCTATTAGTAATATAGATTATAATTTTGAAATCTTCCACGTTTTTATTGCCAAAAAATTATAACACTCTCGATGTAATTAGTGATAATTATATTAATTTACAATTGACTGATTGATCAAAATGTACGACTAAACCTAAGCTACACTTCCGCATGACACTGAGCCCTTCAAACCATTTTACACATAACAAAACCATAGAAATGGAAAGGTATGTAAGCATTAAAGACTCGACCCGGTTCCATAGACCACAGATCGACAGTAGTCGATGGTTAGTATGATTTTGTTATGCCCGGTTTCACAAAAAAATAGGCAATCTCCAGTTAAATAATATTTTATCTCTTTCTTCTTTTATGAAATTGCGATTTATTTCATAATACAAATTCAACGCATGCTAATTTTTTTTTCTTTTTTACAGGAAAATTTTAACCAGAAAGTTAAATATTTAGCTGCCCAATTTCGTCCAGCTAAGTAATTAGCTGGAGGCTAAATATTTCTATGTAAAAAAAAGATATAATCAACTTGCATTGAATTTTTATTGTGAAACAAAACGCAATTTCATAAAAGAAAAAAGGGAGGAAATATTATTTAACTAGAGATTGATTATTTTTTTGTGAAACCGTGCATAAGTAATATATTTTTAGTAAACTATTTAGCACAAGCCAACACAATTTCTAACTACAAGTTCATTTACTGCTTAGGTTCCTGGAAAGTTGATTCAGGTTCTTCAAATATTTCATAAAATTAAAATTCGCATTATTTATCCTTTTTAGAAACGAATCTAAAATTAATTAAGTTTAAATTTAATTATTTGAAATAAATTATAAATGTACTTCAAATAAATTTAATATTAATAATCTGTATTAGTGTTGTGTTTATTTGATACTTTTGAGTATCAATATCAATTGTTACATTCGAACGAACTGCCTCATCATCAGAGCGAAATTGAATTTGCCAAAGCTTAATAACTTCATCCTCTTCGTATAAATAATTAAACGGCTCAGTTATCCGGAATAACTTGTTGTTTAAAGAATATTTTTTTCTACAAACTGGAATATTGGGCCCAATTCCATATACACCTTCTATTTGCCTTTCCTTCTATTTATACAAAAATATCCACATAAATGTATAAGTAGGTTGAAAATCAGATTCTGTTTTCATAAAAATAATAGCAGAATAGAATACAAGACAAATATGAGATTTGCATTGAATCGGGCCGAACATTGCAACACGATTTCTAAATTGCTTCATGATAATTCATAACCTTATTTTCATTGCCGTAGAAATAACTGTTTCTGGTGTAGATTTTCGTAAACTGGTTGATTTTTTTTTATTCATTTACAAATTTAAAGAATTTTCTTTAATAATAAATAATTCTTAAATTACGTAAAAAAATAGCATTCTCGTGTAAAAAAGTACAATTGCAATATTCAGGTGATTAGGGAACTAACATTCGGGTTGCAAATTTCTCTTTCGTGTTGCAATGACTCGGTTTCTTTGCTTGTGTAATCAATATACTATTTGTGCATTATTATAAATTGACCTGACGCTGACGGAATGAAGCATTTGAAACGTTTTGGCTTAAATAAATATGCAATATAAGCTCTAAACCAAAAAAATAATTGATTTTAATTAAACAAAATCTTAATAAATTTAAATAAAACTATATATTATATATATATATATATATATATATATATATATATATATATATATATATATATCGTCGCTTCCAATTAAGAGTATTACATCTGCAAATCAATATTTTTTTTGGAGAGGCGTATCAAGTTTTTAATGTTAAATTTGGCCTAATTTTTTTAAATAAAATTCTTGCCACACTTTTTGGGAAGGACCTTATTTAAAAGAAAATTAAGTCGAAATTAGGATTAACAATTTTAAGGCCTCTCCAAAAAATTATTGATTTGCAGATGTAATACTCTTAATTGGAAGCGACGATATATATATATATATATATATATATATATATATATATATGATATATATATATATATATTTATATATATATATATATATATACATATATATATATATATATATATATATATATATATATATATATATATATATATATATATATATATATATATATATATATATATATATATATATATATTAGAGCGGATTAAATTGTATGGAGAAAAAATTTTTAGTCTGGAGACTCCACTTTTCTGTAAATTCATTGTATTTGAAGCAAAAATGTCCACTACACCATATGGCTACGATGAATTTCGAGCCTGCATAATTTCATTTGAAGATTTTTTTTTATATAGAGTGAGTTTTTTAAAATGCCAGGCTTTTATCTCGAGAACGGTGGAGGATAGGAGAAAATTACGTTTAATGAAATTTGTTAAGGGTCGAGGGGACATCAGATGGCGACCTTGACTACGACCTTCAAGGTCATTTGATGGTCAAATTGATTGTTTTAAATGAAAAGCCCTATTTTTGGACCTCTGATTCGAAAATGGCACAAAATTGTACGTTCATATAGGAAGTTTATTCTCTTCTTTTGAATGACTTTCAGATGTTAGTTCAAGAACAAACTACTAAATAATATGAAATAATCAGCAAATAATGAATTTTAATGGGGAATGACTTAATTTAAATTTGTTGGCACCATGACCAAAGGCACCAAGTTAATATTGTGTTAGTATATTCCCCATTTCAATATTTGCAGATGATTTCTAATTATTAAGTAATTTGTCCTTGACCTGAAAGTCATCCAAAGGAGGAACCTAAAATGCCAATCTAAACGTAAAATTTTGCGTTTTTTATGAATCAGGGGCCAAAAATAGGGATTTATATTTAAGAAATTCAATTTAACCTTCAAATAACCTCGAAGGTCGTAGTCAAGGTTGAATTGAAGGTCGCCATCCGATGCCCCCTCGCCCCTTAACAAATTTCATTAAAATAAATTTTCTCCTATCCAGCACCGTTCTCGAGATAAAAGCCTGGCATTTTAAAAAACTCACTGAATATAAAAAAATCTTCAAATGAAATTATGCAGGCTCGAAATTCATCGTAGCCATATGGTGTAGTGGACATTTTTGCTTCAAATACAATGAATTTACAGAAAAGTGGAGTATCCAGATCACTTACACATTTAATCCGCCCTATATTATATATATAATACCATATATGCATTTCATAACATTCACCGATTTCGCTGTAATTTTTTTCAGGCAGGGTAGTCGATGAAAAATTTTGTTTCCCAAAATTTACCCATTCAGGGCCCCCCGTTTTCGAGTTATGATTTTTTAAAGTTAAGAAATTTAGTAATTTTAGGCTCTTTTCGATAGGGAACCGTTCTACTTAGGTTGCTTTGTTTTGAATGTTATTGGCCTCGTTCTCTTCGTATTTTATTGAACTTTTATTTAAAAGCTGTTTCAGAGCTAAATATATAATATTGGCCAAATGCGACACAAAAATGTATAATTATTTTTTCTTAAAAAACCGCATGTTTTAAGATGGTCGCCAAATTTATGGATTTCAACTAAAATACTTTTACATAGCCTCATTTTTTCATCTCTTCATGATATTTCCAAATTTTTTAGCCACATTTAAATAAGTCAAAACCTTCTAAAGTTACATGCGTCAAAATACACCCAATTTCTTGGAAAACGTCATATTCACACCTCTGTAACTTTTGACGTTTTACTCCAAAAGCCACCAATTTTTGGAAGAAAATTCTTTATTTTCTCCCCATTACACCCCATAAAATACTTTTTTGAATATTTAGATCCTAACTACGGTATAATTTTTTCTAAAACACCTTATAACCTGTTAAAAAACAGAAAATCAGGAGTAGTAATGTACGATTTTTTCAGTATTTTACAAATATCTTGACTTCAGGTAACCGCATTAAAAAAAACAAGTATTCATTAAGAGTTTGCCTTTAAGTCTACATAGGTCTAACAGAATTGGAGTTTTAGAAAAAATTATACTGCAGTTAGGATCTAAATATCCAAGAAAGTATTTCATTGGGTATAGTGAGGAGAAAATAAAGAAATTTCTGCCAAAAGTTGGAACCGTTT
Organism: Tipula helvola; assembly: GCA_963556165.1. Taxonomy (NCBI): domain Eukaryota; kingdom Metazoa; phylum Arthropoda; class Insecta; order Diptera; family Tipulidae; genus Tipula; species Tipula helvola. The sequence continues at coordinate 227,600,627 of OY744481.1, read as the reverse complement.
GAAGTAAAACGTCAAAAGTTACAGAGGTGTGAATATGACGTTTTCCAAAAAATTGGATATACATATATACACTGAAAAAAAGACTACTCATTTTATGCAGTAAATGTATAAATTTATGCAATAAAGCTGCTTCAATATGCGCTAAGCGAAATTTTGCTTAAATTTAGAATAAAGCGATGATGATTTATAATTTTGAGAAATAATGAAATTAAGAACTTAACGTATATTTCAAGCCAACTAGCTTTCTTCTTTCAATTGTACAATTCTTGAAATGATAAATCTAAAACTAAAAAATTGTTAATATTTTTTTCAAATTTAAAATCGCCTTGTGTTTAGATTTCCTTTGTTTAAGAACATAATATTCTTAATCGAAGAGTATTGTACTCTAAAATTGTTAATGTTTTTTATCAATCTTTCTCAGAATAAGTAAGATTTTTCTCTAATTCAAATCATGTTTTCTTGATATTTTTTAGAACTACACATGAAATAAGTATAACTACATTCCTATTGATGCAAATATTCATAAAACATGAAAAAATTTGAGCGTGTAAGGTTTCATTTGAGAAGGAGATTGGTATCACTTCAAGACTGAAATTCACAGTTTATGAAATGTTTAGTTTGAATTAAGATATCATGTATGAATTTTGCTCAGTCGGTAATTCTTGTTTTGAGAATGAAGTGCACAATTCGTGAATAGTATCAACTCCAGCAAATCTCAAATTAAGTAAATAAAATACATATTTCTTTAAATTTGTATAGTAATTTTTATTGATAATTTGAATAAAATTTTATTTTTATATTGTAAAATTTCCTTACTTAAGTTTCTTTTACAGAGTTTAATTTTAGATATAATATAATTTGATAACTTTTTTTATAGAAATAACATATTACTGGGTTAATTTTGAATAAATAGTTATGCACATACATGATTAAAATGTTTTAATAAATCAATTTCAACTAAAAAACACGTAATTGAAAGAATGATGATATCGAGCTTGCCATTGAAGGCTTCCATATTATTTTTTGTTATACGCTTGTTGACTCTTGCAGTCGGCGGTAACGCAAATGCAGCAATTTAATGATGGTGATATTTTATGGTTATCTGTATTGACACGTAATATTAATATTTAAAATTTAACGTTTTAATTTAATTTATTTTACCTATGTCGTAGATGCACTTAATATCGAAGCATCTTTCTTTACTGTGATGTCTTCAATATGTCGTTGGAGGAGTTGATCTGCTACTTCACGGAATTGTTGTCACTGCCTCACTTATAAATTACTTTGTTCAGGAAATCCATTTTCAAAGTCTATATACCTTAAATATTAACAGGTTATATAAAAATAACTTTTAATTCTGTCAAAAACAATATTCCGAACTTACCATTTTAAAACCATTTGCCGAATCCTGTTGTAGTCCCTATGGAGTTTAATTCGTGCAGCCTACCGAAAAAGCTTGACCGCTTCCCATGGTTCGTGAAAACAGTTGAGCCAGCTTTTGTTAGCTAGAAAGTTCTCATTTAAAGTCACCACATCATGGCTTTCGCTGCTTTCATCTGTTAATGAAATGCACATTCATTTATATATACACAACGGTTTATCAAGACTAAGAACTAGTTGGTAGTTTTTCCTGAAGATTTTGAGCTGCTTCGATGCTTTCGGCTGGTAAATATTCCTCTATTCCTTAGACGACTGGAAAAATTCCTGTATTTATTATACAAGCATACAGACGCATATTTCTATGTCTTAGAAGGCAGGTTAAATAAATATTCCTAAGATAAATAAAACGGAAAATGAATAATTTTAATAATAACAATATTGTTACTGCGATATATGATCCGTAACTTCATACGAGGAAAATGGTTTTGCAATATCCTTTACACTTTATTAAAAAAATGTATGAATGAAAAATATGTAAAAATAAGGATTTGCCGTTATTCATCCTTCGCTTGAATTTTGCTTTTGAAGACCTATTGAATCAGACAACTTAGACTTTCTTCTGATGTAAAAGTGACTGTAATACTTTTAGTATTTTTTTTAAATTCAACAATTTCCATTGCATGCTTTTGACATGAATTCCTGAATTATTTCATCGACAAGATATTGTCGTGCTTCATCAGTAAGTTTTGGTGAGCTTTGGCTGTTAAATAAAGATAATATATTTTTCCCATTCGATGTTTCCAGAAACGTTAAAAAAACCTAAATATTAGTATTTGTGCAGCAAAAAAAAAAAAAATAATTATAATATTAATGATAATGAAATTTTTGGAGAAGTAGTTCAACATAAAAAAATTATGCCGCACTATAAACTTTTTTAATTAATAAAACAACCTATTTGCACTTTTCATAAACAACACTCTAATTCGCAATACATATAACCTATACTTTTCACTTTCCATAATCCGTAAAATTTATTTTCGGAAATTAAATGTATGCAGCAATCGCACGCACGTCTACACTGTTTAAATTTTCAACACAAACTGAGGATAAAACATCTGCTAAAAAAGGAATATAGGATATCTGCATTTTAAACTATAATGCGCTATTTTCCTGAATAGTATTCTCAAAATTGTGACAAAAACTATACTCAAATCATAAATATCATACTTCAATTATGAAAATTAAATAAAACTGTTGACGAATCGTAAATTTATTCAGATTTTGAAATTGATATACAGGAATTGAGAATTAACTTGCATATTTACAAATTTAATTTGGGTTTAAAGATGCTTCAGTATAAACTAATATAGGCAAATTGAGGCTTTTTGCAGTTCACACGTAATGTTTATGTCGTATTATTTTTGAAAACAAAATAAACTTTGAATTACAATAATGCTTAGATTGTGTGTAATAGTCTACAATGAAGCATTTTTATTTTAGTCTACATGAATCGAGAAGTAATTACATTATGTAATTGCAGTTGCACTTTAATGCAATTAAGTTTGGTAATTATTTTAGGTTTCTTTTTTTATTAGAAATGATCTTATTAGGAGTATAGGGCTTTGTAAAGGAATTTTACGTATATGAACGTTGAAGTTCAAACCCAACAATAGACTTTACAGAGAATAGTAGGACCAGTATTATTCAGAATGTAAGCAGATAAGATTTAAATAAATTCCAGCCGACCTGGATAATTTAAATTATTTTCACAGTGACACTTTCGCAAGTATTCAATTTCAAGAGTACATCCGAAACCGAACTATTAAATATGTAGAATGCGTCAATTTGTGGAAAATAGGTGGGCAACATTTTATAAATGAATCGTAAATGAACATCGCATGTTTGCTGCTTTATTTCTTTGTAGAAAGGATTATAAAACGTATTATGTATAAATCCCTCACTGCACCTTTTGTACTTATTTAATAACAAAAGCTTACTGAGGTACAACCAATAAATGTCAATATATTTTACCTTTGCCGGTTTTCATTTCATAGATACATCGCAAGTGTCGAAACAAAAATTCAATTAAATTTAATATTACAGATAAGCCATACATTAATTTTGTATTATACTTACCTAAAACTACGTTCCTAGATTACCTAAATTAAATTAATACTAATTCTCGCTGGAATTGCAATTTCCACTGGATTTCTTTTGTAACATTGACAGATTGATTTTGTTAACATGATATAAACTATCTTGCTTATCCCTCAAACATCCCAGTCGATACAGAAAATGAAGCATTTCCTTGGATTTTCTGATAATAATAAAGCAAAACAAAACATTTGGCTAATTTTGAACCGATTGCGGAGTTGAGTTCGAATGTCTCAAGTTGTTGTAAGTGATTTGTTACAATCAAACAAAAAAGTATATGTTATTTCCATTTTAAACTATTTTCATGAATAGTATTCCAAAATTATGACAGAAATTATACTCAAAGCATCAATATTATTCTTCAATTATGAAAATTAAATAAAAATGTTGACGAATCGTAGATTTATTCAGATTTTGAAATTGATATACAAGAATTGAGAATTATCTTGCATATTTATAAATTTAGTTTGGGTTTAACCGTGCTTCAATATAAACTAATATACACAAATTGAGGATTATTGCAATTCACGTTAATTTTGATGTTGTATTTTTCTTAACACCAAAACTATGTAACTGTGAATTACAATAAACGCGTAATTGTGTATATTTTAGTTGAAGCATTTGTATTTCAGCCTACCTAAATCGAGAAGTCATTACATTATGCAATTGTTGTTGCGTTTTAATGCATTGAATTGGTAATTTCAAAACACAGGATAAAATCTCAATAATTGTTTTAAGTGTATTTTTTTTTCATTAGTAATGATCTTGTTAGGAGTATTGGGCCTTGTAAGGGACAATTTTCACTAAATGTTTTATTTATAATATGAACGTTAAAGTTCAAACCCAACAAATGACTTTACAGAAAATAGTGGGGTCAACAATATAGTTTGTTTTTGGAACAAAACATAATTAATTGAAGACAATCAATTGCTTTGAAATCGAAGTATAGATTTTTGGAGTCAACCAGTAGAAACAGCAATAATGAGTTATCAACAAATTTAATCAGTTGCAATTTTTTTTTATTTTATTACTAAAATACTATTTATGTTGCCCATTTTTAATTTTTGATGTTAATGCTTATCGCCACAAAATATTTCTTGGTTGCTTATTTAAATTAGGCCATTTATTAGTTTGCCTAAGAAACAGCCTTTAACATATAAGAGAATGTTTCAATCATCCGAACTAATGGAAAATCAAAACATATGATTGAACAAACACTTATTGACATCCCATTTTTAGCATTTTTATATTATCTGCTCAAATACCAAGCTTAGATTTATTTAATTTAAGAATAGATGGTTCAAAACTAACCTTTGTTAGTGATAATGTTTCAAGAAAATCAATTTTCTTAATTTAAATGCAATATATTTAGTAAAATTGAGAATAAACATTACACAATTGCTTGCATTTTGTAAAAATATGAATTGAAGTATACAATTCATAAATCAAAAATAATAATCCCTCCAAAAGTGCATAAATGATTTGGTTTAAGTATTTTCAAATTCTATCAAAGAGAGCAAATAAGTGTCAAATTCTAAAATCATATTTATGTAAAAATTTATCCGTTTCGTCTAAATTTATGCAATTGATTCTAAAAATCGCGCATTATTTTCTTAAATTTGCATCAATCTCGAATTTGTGTATTTGAGAATATACTTTTCACAATAGTAGAATACGATTTCTCTCAGTGTATGTATTCTAATGCATGTAACTTTAGAAGTTTTTCACTTAATTAGATGTGGCTAAAAAATTTGGAAAGATCATGAAAAGATGAAACAAATGAGCCTATGTAGAAGTATTTTAGTTGAAATCCATAAATTTGGCGACCATCTTAAAACATGCTGTTTTTTAAGAAAAAATGTTTACACTTTTTTGTGTCGCATTTGGCCAATATTAAATATTAAGCTCTGAAACTATTTCTAGATAAAAGTTCAATCAAATACGAAGAGAATGAGGCCCGCAACATTCAAAACAAAGCAACTTAAGTAGAACAGTTACCTATCGAAAAGAACTTAAAATCACTCAATTTCTTAACTTTAAAAAATCATAACTCGAAAACTATTCCTGAAACTATTCATCGACTAGTATCAGAGCCTTCTAGAGTATAGAGCCATAATCAGTATGACGTATTTTTTAGAAGCTTTTTTAGTGGTATAACTTTTCACTGATTTCCATAGGAATCCATAGTAAAAACGATGTTTTTTAGCTTCAAGTTTTTCAATGAAAACAGCAAAAATGTTACAAAATGTTTATACAAAAGTGTTCTACATATCTTTAGCAGCAATATACAAGAAGGGTATATTGGTATTAAGTAAATATTATTAATTGCAGAAATTTTAAAATTAAATTATTTCTAAAATATATTTTTCGAACTTTCATTTTGAAAAATACTTCAAAGTTGGCTCTGACAAATTAAAATAATACTTGCTAAATTTATCTTTAGTTTTACTAGTGTACGTTAGATGTCTATAATTGTTGGCAGAGAAATACGAAAAAAAAATTTTTAATCAAACAATTATGACTCGTTCTTAATATTATCTGAATTTGTTTTGTTTTTCCTACAATTTTTGAACTCAAATTTCCCCAGGTGGCAATTTTTGCTATGATTTTTCAAAATGTTTACTACCCACTGCCATCTATGTATATTGACTTAATGCACACAATTTGTAGTAAGCTTTTCTTTTTAAATTGACCAGAAAGCTATTGTTATGAACTTTTTTTTATATTTTGGTTTAAATAAATCAATTATTACAAGAAAATAAACACGATTTACTTAAACGAGATTTATATATGTTGAAATTCAAACATTTATGAAAATATTTTAGAAACCATAATTAAGAATTTGCAACGTTTTCATTTACAAATTTGTCTTAGGAAAAAAGTGATTTCCCATATGTTTTATGTGTTTTACTATGGAAATTTTGGTTTTTCCTCGTTTCTAATTCCCTTATAAAAGCTTCGTTTTTTAGATTATGGCTTGTATAATCAAGGTTGCTTTGCTAGTATTCCTGAAAAAAATTACAGCTAAGGCTGTTTTCGAAACCGATACTTATTTGTGGAACCTAACTTATTCAAATAAGTATCCTGGTGAGGTGACTTATTTTCTACCTCTTTCTTACAAAAAAATCTAAATTGTTTGTGAATTTGTGAATGAAAATTTGTCTAAGGTAGTGTGATATATACAAAATGAAAATTTGCTTTTGGAAAAGTACACAAATGTATTCCTTCAAATTTTTAATATTTCATTCAAATATAGTTTAGGTCGTCAAAATTCATTAGACACATTATTATTTCAAGAGTAATCACTAAATATACCTAAGTGAAAGCGGATTGGGTTATTATTTTGCGAGTATCAATATGTTTTATTCAAAAAATTAGACAACAAACAATTTTTTATTACCGCTGTCAAAATAAGTACGTGAAATCAATTCGAACGGTTTTTCATACTTATTTAAGATGGCGTCAAATAAGTCAATAAGTATCAAATAAGTATCGGTTTCGAAAACAGCCTAAATCGGTGAATATTATGAAATGCATGCGCCCGGTTTTTTATAAAAGTAATGGATAAACATTAAGTTACAGTTTCTCCAAAAAAGAAACAAGCAAAACAAATAACTTTCTAAATTTTCTAAAAGTTCATTAATAAAAATGTTCAACATGAAGCTGGCAAACAACCAACTATGTTTATTACATAGTAACCTTGATTATCAATCTTTTTACGAGACTATACTTTTCATCCTAGTACTCTGTTAAACTAATTAGATATTAGAATTTTATTTTTTCGCATTTATCTCTTTAATGTGAGCTTTAAATCATTTTTAACTTTGCGGAACAAGAGAATTGAACAAACTGAATGGTTCAAACTGAATAATTGATTAATTGAGACTTTTCTCTCTTGTTCTTTCAGATAAACAGTACATACGATAGAATTATCGGGAAAAGACAATGAAATGGCGCCACTACAATTCAAACAAATCGAATATTTTGTATACGTATGTACAAATGAATATTGCCAAATTTTCCTTGATTTGGCTGCGGTTCAATTTTTTTTTGTGTATCCTCGAGAGTGGGTGGTTTTAAAAAAATTGGGTTTAGGTGCCAAAAAACAATTTAAAAAAAATTTGTTTAGTTTCATTTTTTTGCCAATTTGTTCACCCGTTTGCCTTCACATCTCATAATTTTCATAAATTTACAGGCAGTTATGAGGTAAGTCGCCATTTATACTGATTACAGCATTATGAAACTTTATTATATTCGATTATGTTTGTCTAAAATGCTGTGTGAGGAGAATGGTACATCGCTTTATATGTTTTTTTCGCAAGGTGTGTTCATATTTATCGCTATGTCTTGTTTTCATCATACCGAAAAAACAAAATTATTTATTTCAATTACTATAATCTTTTATAATCAACACAATTTTGTTCATTTAACTAACTTTCTGTTTTGCTGGTGGGAAACCCATGAGAATCTCCTAACGATTAAATCTTGAAATTTTCTGCGCAACTTTTTGTTCATTCTAGCATTTTGAGTGGTGTCGTATTTATTTCGTAGAAAAAGAAAAACATTGTTATGTTGTTGTTGGTTCATTTTTTGAATTATTAATCGTGCCTAAGAGAGTACATCCAGTAGCATCATTTTGTGCGAGACTGATATGGAAATAATGCGGTTGTTTTTGGATAAGAAGAAATATGAATAAAAATGGAAATGTCAAAAAAAGTGCTATAATATAAGCGGGTCACATAATTTAGGGCGAGAGGTAATAAATGAGGCCGATCACATTTTTATTATCGACGGGGGAATTGAATATTTAGACCAAACAAACATTTAAATTCGTAGACAGACTACGAATATGAATATCTTACATACATATACCATATGTATATATGGAGATACATTTAGTTAAAAAATTAATAAAAACGCGCACAGATTTTTAGTCACAGATTAACATTATTTTCTTGTGTTATTTGCCATTATGAAATTTTTCGTAACAAAATTTGAGTTGAATTGCAAAACTTGAGATAAACGGTAACAATAATAAAATTATATAAATTTCTTATAGTACCTATAATACCCTTGGGTAGAAAAAACAGCAAATATACTGGAGGGGTACAATATAAAATTAAATGGAATGATGAAAATGCTCCTCCTAAATTTGTCAGTTCGTGTACATACATTTTATCAAAAATTTACGGTGTTCACGGTTAAAAGTGTTTTATATTCAAAACATCCGTTTCGAAATTCTTTTTTAACTACATTTTTATTTTCCTATCCAAAATAATAAAAAAAAGGAAAGGAATACACGGAATCTAAGATTTTTTTTGTAGGATGTAGAGGGAAATAAAAAAAAATGTTTTTGTAAATACATAATTTTTTAATAATCATGAGAATGTTTTATTTTATTACAATTTACAACAACTTGAAGGCATGCTTTCTGAAAGACTTAATTAATGCAATTTTACTTTTTTTCTTTGTATCTCCATATTATGGTGATAAATTTAATGGATGTTTCCTTAGTAAGTGGAAGTAAGTGTTGAGAAGAATTACCGAATGATTTTGTTGGTTCAGATCAATAAAGCAACTTTTACAATAACTCTCGAATTTACATATTTTAATATAATTAATTAAAATAAAATAAATGTTTATTTTGTTTCTAATTTGGCTTACTTCCTTCTTTACTTTAATACTTTTTATTACATCATAAACTATATACATTTACGTTAATATTTTTAAGATGATTTTGAAATTACCTCCGTCCGGCATATTTCGTTTGTTTGCTGATAGCAGTTTCAGCTATTATATGGTTTAAAAATGAGCTGTCTCGATAAAAATAGCATTAAAGTCATATTTCCACACAACAGTACCGTATCCGCTCAGTTCCTTGCATTTGCTTCTGTGTCGCAGTTACAGCCTGAATTCTTGTAAGAATGACTCACATACTACAGCCTGAATTCTTGCAAGTAAAAAATTACTCGATTGAGAATAATTATTTATGGATTAGTAAAGTTTTGATAGTAAAGTCAGATCAATTGAATATAAATGTAGCATTATCGGTGTTGTATCGATCCCCTAGTTCAAGTATAAAATCATTCATCAACTATTTTGATCAATGGAGTGAAGAAAATATTTCTACAGGTGAGTTCAATTTAATATGCGGTGATTTTAATATTGACGAATAAACTAAAGTTGGATAGAATAATGACAAGATTGAATCTGAAAAATCTAATGGAGAAATGTACCAGAATAACAGCAGACAGGAAGACCTTAATTGATTGAGTTATTGGTAATACAACATCTGCAAATATACGAATCGACACATTAGAGCGAGAGAAAATTAGTAATCATGAGACGATTCAAGTAAATTTGATGGAAATTAGTAAAAGTAGTCGAACGCCAAAAAAATATATTGAAGGGATATTTATTTATAATTTTATAATTGTAATCAAGATATATTCAATAAGGTGTTACAAGATTCAAAGTGGGATACGACTGGTGATATTGATGATTGATGAAGTATCCGAAAATATGTATGAACATATAAGGCCCAAGTGTATTTTACAGGAAATTAGAGATAAAACCAAAGTAGAAATTGTGCCCCTGAGAATGACGGAATGTACCGTCGAAACGTCGACGGTTTTAATTAAATAATTAATAAAAAAATAAAATATTAAGCTAAAAACCAAATAAAATTATTTTATTATAACCAAAAAAGCTTAAAAAAGTGAATTAAATAAAACCAAAGTCAAATGAATGGTTTCACAAAAATTATAATGTGCGGATTTTAAAATTAAAAAAGATTGTAGCGAACAAATTAACAAAGCAAACTGGAAATGAGGTACATTGGGATGAATATAGAGCAACACGAAATCAATATCTTTCATGAATAAGAAAAATTGAGAAACTATTTCAATAGAAAAATATAAACTGCTTCGTATAATTCGCAACGAGTATGAAGCGTTTTAAAGGAAATAATGAAAGGAAAACGAGATAGTAGCATAGATCGCATCAAAGTTGATAACCATGAACACTGTAACCACATAGAAATTGCAAATCTTCTAAACAAATTTTATGTCGATAGTATCAATATCTTAAATGGACAAATTCCAAGCGTACAAGATGATTTAGTCGAGATTAGTGCATCAGCGAAAATAAAATTCGCTTTGAACCAGATTACATTAGTAGAATTAAAGGGTATAATCACAAAAATATGTGATAAGTGAGATGTAAACGAATTGAAGCCAAGCATGATTTTGAAAGCTATTAGCTATGTTATTGGCGAAAAATTGTTATCAATTTTCAATACTTCTTTAATGGCAGGTCAATTCCCTAAATGTATGAAAGAAGCAAATATTATTCCTATTCCAAAAATAAAAAACGCAAAATATCCAGAATATTTTAGACCAATTAATATGCTGGGCTGCTGTAAGAAAATCTTAGAAACTATCGTAAAGGGACAATTAATCGAATTTTTAAACCTGGAAGGGATATTAACAGAGCAACAATCGGGATATCGTAAGGGATATTCATGTCAATTTTCATTAAACTTAGTATTGAGTAAATGGAAGGAAATAAGGAATCGAGAGACAGGGGTGAATACACAATTATAGTATTTTTGGATTTCCAAAGGGCATTCGAAACAATTGATCGAACAATTTTATTGAGAAAGTTAACAAAGATATAGGAATTACAATAACGAATGGATTAAAAGTTACATACTTGAGTCAGAGTAATAATGAGCTTGGTGTTCCTGAAGGAACCGTTTTGGGTGCCATACTATTTATAGTTTATATCAAAGATATAGTAAAAAGTCTAAAAAAATGTCATATAAATTTATTTGCGGATGATACCTTGATTTATTATAGTGAAAATACCATTGAAGAAGTTGTTGTTAATATTAACGGTGATTTGGAACTGGTACAAAAATGGCTAAATGGAAACAAATTAAAGTTAAATGTTAACAAAACAAAGTGTATGGTTATTGGTAAAGCAGATCATAATTGTGATATCAGACACTATCAAATATTTAGGGGTAATAATTGATAGGAGGTTCAAATTCAGTGATCATGTGTCTGATATAGGAAGCAAAATAAATCAGAAGATTGGCGTACTGAAGAGATGTCATAGAAACTTGAGTTATTTAAGCAAAAATAGTATATATAAGGGAATAATTGCTCCTCATTTTGAGTATTGTCCATCAGTGCTACTTACATGTAGTAGAGACGGCAATGAGTACCTCTAAAAACTTCAGAACAAAGCGATGCAAGTCCTACTATACATTCCAAAAACAACAAGTATTCGAAATATGCTGGAAACATTATGTTTTATGAGTGTAAATCAAAGAATAGTATACAATGTATTAATAATTATTTATAGAGTTAAAAACAATTTGGTTCCTAGTTATTTAACAAATTTTATTTCTTATGTGAAAGATAAAACTGATTATAATTTAAGAAATAGAGATCAATTTTTGTTATCATTTTTTAAGAGAACTGAAAATCAAAATTCTTTGTTTTATAAGGGAATTGATTTACATATTTAATAAAATTCCAAGTGATGTTAAAATTTGTCCTAATATAAATGTATTTAAAAGGTTGTTAGTCAAATTTGTAAAAGAAAATGTAGATTAAGTTTTCTTAGATAAATATCAATTGGTAAATTTATTATAATTATGTAAAGCAAATATTGAAAAATAAATAGCTTCAAGCTAAATAAATAAAAAAAAAATCGATCAACTAACGCTTTTAGGTGATTGTTTGCTTGCAAATTTCCCTCTTCATTAATTCTCAAAGAAATTTAATGGGATTGAGGTCTGGAGAGTTTCGACGTCACTGCAGAATCTCAACATTTTGCTTTTTCAAGAAAGCTTTCATGCATAAAAATAAAACTCCCAGTGGGAATTCCTACACTTAAGTACAAGGGAAACCATTCCTGCACTAAGTGGACATAATAATTTCATCACACACAGTATAAATTAAAAGAAACAATACTTGTAAGTATAATAGCATGTATGGACAGGCAAATTTACTACTTAGTGTAGACAATAAATTATAATTCGTAAAAATTAAATTTTATCTATAATTTAAATATTTATCTCATTTTTAATCACTTCACTAGCACAATACTAGTAAATTAACTAGAAAACAAATTGACTAAAGAAATTAAATCTAATTAAACTACAATTCAATTAAAATTAAATTTAAAAATTCTTCCACTACAGAGAAAGAGAAAAACGCGTCCTTCTTATTTGTGTGTTCATTGCGCTCCCACATTAATCAAAATCAATGCGTACAAAATTTCACATCACAATAAATTTAATTTAGTAACCTTAAAACTTTATGTTTTAAGTTTATTTTCATTTTTGTTGGACAATGCTTTGAAGGAAGACTTTTTGTATATATGTATGTACTTTCAAAAAGTCAGTTTCAATACTCAAGTTCTTAGAGAAAGATGATCTGTGAGCTCATGTTGGCACATATTAATTTTCATTTTAATAAGTAGTTTTCAAACATGTAAACTAGTACACCTAGTGCGATTTTGTGCTCTTTAAAAAATTCAAATAAGCTTTGAAACTTTTTCCATTCCAGATGTTAGATTAAAAAATATATTTTTTAGGGAAGCGGGAGCAGGGGACGATCCATAGGGTCAGTAATATGGAAATTATCCCGCCCTCCGCAGGATTTGCTGAAAACATGTATTGCTCGATAATTTGGCTCGAAAAAATGTAACAACTGACAAATGAGTCGGTCAGAAGCCAATGCGGTTAAGTCCAGAAAACAAAAATTGAGAAAAATAATGTTTTGAAACTATAATAATTTGAAATTATTATACCACATATTCAGAAGCTATAAAAAAAGGCCTGTCTGACCTAGAAAACACGATCAACCAGTAAATCCTTTAATAACTAAGAAGAATATTATTTATTCAATTAAAATTTACAAAAATCAGAAAATTTCAAAAAATGGACTTAATGGGCTTCTGAGCGACTCAAGAAAAATAAACAAATTTTCGAGAAACGTATTTCAGTTTTTAATTGTGTAAATAATAATAATTAATAATTAAAATTAAATCCTAACATCATCTGTACTCCGTGGGATGACTGCAACTAATGCAGTCAATTGTCAATAGCAGATATTACAGTCAATGCTGCTTAGGAGTTCCCAAATTTAATTTGTTCTTAAACCTGTGCATTTTCTAAATCTTTTCAGTACCTTTCATCAAAAAGTAAATATCTAAAATTCCTCAGATTAGTTACTTTGAAAAAAAACCATAAAATATCCTTTGACAAATCTACAATCTGTTAGCCATTTAATTATCGTTATCCAACTTAACTCAAACAAAATATGTCGATTGCATCAGAAGATATCGATTTGCAACCGCAAATATCGATTTTATATTTAGATTTTCTCTTTATATATACTTAGTGGCTACATATGTACATGTAGTACATACAAATCAAAATATTCCACCGCAAAAAACTTTACTCGTATTATGATTGGCTGAAAAAATTGAAAGTAGTACAATTTGACATACTTTTAATGTTGAAATAATTAGAAATATCTGGTGAGCAATTCAGTCAATGGCAGACATTTCTTCATAAAGCAGTATACAAGTTGTGGGGTGAGAGTTAATTAAAATAGTACGTCATATAACCATGTATCAATAATTTAAATATAAAATTAAAAAAACAAAGTTACATCACAAGGTATAACCAATTAAAAAATAAAACGGATAAATAAAACGTGTTTACAATGTTAAGTTTCAAGTACAATAAATTAATGTGATACAAATAATTAAATATAATAATTGAGATAAATTAATTATTAAAATTTAACATAATTACAATCGTTTGAGAGCTTAAAATAGATTAAATTAAATAATGAAGTCAAAAAAAAAATTTACGGATTATGGACGGATTATATATTTTCTGATTTTTTTACAATATCGCGAATAAATATGCACAGTTGAAAATCAACGCAATGACTTTCGACGCAAGCTTTGCATCGGGGCGTATGCGATTTTACCTTACATCTTATTCTGATGTAAAACTTACACCAAAAATATATTTGATATAATTACTACCAAATGCGATGTAATGCTGCAACTAAATAACGTACATGCGCAATTACCGTTCATCGAAGCATTTACCATGTAATTTAAATTTAAGTCTTATTTTGATGTGCTATGTAAAGTTTGATTCAAATTACTGCGATATCTGGTGCAAAGCTTGTAACGAAAATAAATGCTCATGCGCAAGAATATTTTTTCATAAGGAAAAAAACAAAACCTTGAAAATTTTTAATTTACTCATCACAACCAACAAATATTAAAAATGCTAAACAAAAGAATAAATATTTTTCATTATTAATGCATTTCTCTTTTTAATGCGTCTGATACGGTTTGAGGAACCGACTTGTTCGTCAGGTAGGATTGATATTTCTTTCATTGAAGGACTCTAGAAACAGTTTCATCGCAACATCGCTTCACTGAAAGTCTTTTATTTATTTATTTAGATCAACAGTATAAAATACCTCTGATCGACATACGTCAACATAAAGTACAATAAAAGTCATTATAAAAAGATAAAAAAATTAAAATTTAAAATAATGGAGAATGTTTCTCTGAAAAACGTTCCTCGATATCTCAAAATCGAACAAATTTTCAACCGTGTTCAACAGAAGTGTTGATTTGTAGATCAATTCATTATTCCCGTAATTTTTACTTCTATTAGGTAACTGCAAAAATGCACGTCTTCTCAAATTATGAGACAGTACATAAAACGAATAAAGCTTTAAAAGTTCAGAGCAGTCAATGTGTCCCAGAATCATGTTACGCGCAAACATAGCAATCGCCGCGTCCACCTAAGTCTCGAATTACAGAAACTCGTTCGACCAGTACACCGTCGATTATATAATCGGTTAAGATAACATTCCGACCTCTTCTAAATGTCATAGTTTTACATTTGGAAATGTTAAGACATAAGGAGTTTGTACTACACATTCATGATTCATATCAATTTGAAATGATAATGCATCAGAAATGCCCCTAATGGTTTTAAAGATTTTTAAATCGTCCGCGTATAAAAGAACTTCTGCGTTATACAGGTGGTTGCCATCACGTGATTCACAAAAATATTAAAAAGGAGTAGTCTCAGGTACCTTGGGGACGGGGTACTCCAGACGATGGTAGAAATGTTCTGGAAATGGAGTTGTTGATTCTAACATACTGTTTTCTACCAGTCAAATATGATCGTATCCATTGCACTGGTATTTGATTTGAATCTAATTGATAGAGTTTATTAATTAACAAATCATGATCTATCGTATCAAAGGCCTTACTGAAATCTGTATACAATACATCCGTTTGGAAACCTAACTCAAGCGCCCCTGAAACATAATTATTAAAGATTGCGAGATTTGTAACCGTAGATCCACCTTAAGCCATGTTGTTTTGTCGTTATAACATTTTTAATTATAAAAAATAATCGGGCATTAACTAGGCTTTAAAAGAGTTTCGAGATGCTTGAAAGTAAAGAAATTCCACGATAATTTCGAACATCACTACGTGAACCAGACTTAAAAATTGGAATAATCGATGATATTTTCCATACTTTGGGGAAAACTCCAAACCGAAGACTAATACCTCTATTATGGTTCTCACCTCACCGAGAAATACTATGCAAATGTGACTAGATTTGTATGAAGTTTTTCGGTGAGGTGAGAACCATAATAGGGGTATTAGATTAAAAATCTTTGCCAATGGAGCCGCAAGGCTCACTCACAGCGCCACTCACCATGGAACAAGGAGGAATACCCTCAGGCCCGGCCCCCTTTTTACAATCTAGCTGATTTAAAGCTATTAAAACTTCCTGATATGTTAAAGTTAAGTTCGAGCTAATGCTTGTCTTATCACAACTAACCGAGGAGCAACGTGTGTAATTCCTAGTATACATATACTCCTTCAAAACAGTCGGCAAATAGATTGCATGTCGCTTGGTTATTATTTGAAACTATACCATTTAGATGCATTTGAACAGGATATCCACTAGATTTCTTTTTGGGCTCCGTATAACACCAGAACCGCCTATAGGGTCACTTGTTATGTCATTTTCGATCTGCATTACATAGCAATTGTATAAAAACTTGTTCAATATATTAAATTCCGTTCGTAGATTGCTATAGAACCGGTAGTTTAAATCAGATGGATTCGATTTAAATATTTTATGCAATTTATTATTTCGATTTTTTAAATTTGTGACTGATCTATTATACCATAGATAAGAATAGACAGATGTGAATCTCGTATGGGCCATATTTACATTCTAAATTCCAATACCAAATTCCAATCCAATCCTTTTAGAGCAGGACGTACATTTCTGTCTCTTTTTATATTTTTACGTATGGCTATTTTGATTATATCACAGCAAACATAAACCAACTTCAAACAACATTTTATTTTACAATATATACGTCCTGCTCTAAATGGATTGGATTGGAATTTGGTATTGAAATTTGGAATGTAAATATGGCCCATACAAGATCCACATCTGTCTATTCTTATCTGTGATTATACCACGGTTCACATTTAATTTTCCCGGTTGATTTACGTGGAATGAATTGATCAATTGCGACATTTAAGATACGATACAAATTATCCGCACAACAATCGACGTTGTTTGGTAACAACAAATTGTCCCAGTCCACCCCATCGAGGAAGTTCCTCAGATATCTTTCCATTGAGCAGAACACCAAATCTAGTAGTCTGCCATTTTCATTTAGTATATTATTGCATTGCTTAGTACCGAAACCAATCGTAGTATCCAAAATGAGAGTTGCGGTTATGTTAGTTGAAACTGGAATAATATCCGTGTCCAAAAATATCCAATTAATCTTAGGTACATTAAAGTCACCGGTGAAGATTATCTGGTCATCAGGTTTAATTAAAGGTACTAACTCAATTACAATTACATTGGCGAGACGATCATATAACTCGGATGCAGCAGATGATGGAATATATAGTAGTTTTAAAATAGAAACAATTTATTTTTATATAAATAATCTCGATTACATCAAAAACTACGATATTATCCAAATTACTAGAACTATCATATGAATCACAACCTTAATAAAAACTTATTATTAATAAATAATTAAATATTTATTTTTGACCTTCAGAAAATCAGCCATTTTGTTACACAATTTTCTCCTAACCAAAAATTAAAATAATACAACAACGTGAAATTTAAGGGCCTATTGTTAATAAAATAAAAATAAAATTTAAAATATTTTAAATCACATAATAATTTGTTTTGAAGCATCTACAAGTAAATAACATTGGCGGTATTAAATAAAAATGTTCACCTTATTGAAAAATACATAATAAATAAAAAAAATTAATCAATTTTTTTAATAATAAATTAGTACTTATTTGTTTATTTATGTACATATTTCCTAATGAAAAACATGGTCGGAAATTTGGTTAGAATACTTATACAGGTTTTACACTTCAAATTGATCTTTTTACAGTTCAAATTGATCCTTTTACACTAGAAATTGACCCTTTTACACTTCAAATGTATCCTTTTACATTGCAAATTGAACCTCTAGCTAATTATATGTATGACCAAATTGGATGGCACTTGGCTTTTTCTTAATAGATTTTAGTGAAATTTCGCATTTGCGATGGAAATGGGATTCTAAAATCATTTTCAGATGACATTTTGGAATATGGCCAAATAGGGTGGAACTTGGCTATTTCTTAACCGATTATGATCGAATTTGACATCGGCGTTGAAAATGGGATTCTAAAATCATTTTTGATGAAGTTCTGTAATATGGCTGATTAGGACGAAACTTGGCTATTTCTTAACCTATTTTTTTTAAACATTGCCAACTTACCGCTCTGACAGTAATTACTCAGAAAACATAACCCAGAATTTAAATTGAAGGATGGGCGAGAAAAGTTCCTAACCGAAAAGTTTCTAACTCAATAGCTGCATGATTCACAGAAACCTTAACACATAACATATTTCTCACAACTTCACCCAAAAAGAATTTTTGGGTCACTAGAAAGCGTGTCAATGCTGGAGAAATTTATCAGTTCAAAGACGAAGAGGGCCGTGTGCGTAACACAACCAACGCCTTACAATTTTCACAATTATATTTTGAAAAGTAAAAAAACTAATTTAGTGGACTGTAACTTTTTGTTTCAATTTAATTTTATTTAATTTTATTTTTTGGTGATAAGGCAATTGATTGTGCATGACACGTGCACATAGCAAAATCTCGACGTACAGTGATTGTTATTTCATTGCTTCATTCCCATTTTTCCCGTCGAGCGTTCTGTTCATTTTTATTTTACTTTACGTCTACAAATTTAGCACATTCGAAAAATGACCAAAGTAAATTTGTAGTAAAATTCGAAGATAAAATTTATCAATCTTTTTTCGAACATGGATAGTAAATTTGACCACCTTGAAGTTAGCCCAGACTTTCATCCCAGGAAAATTTAAAATTACCTCGGACAACACAAGCATAAAAACCCATCCCAGACTTTTTTTTCTACACTATTAAAGTGTACAAACTTTAAAATCCATCCCAGACTTTTTACTAGAGCGAAAAAATCCATCCCAGGATTTTTATTTATTATAAGATTTTTTCTCGTATAGTTAAAAATGAATAAAACATAAAAAAAATTCTTCTGATCAGGATTATGGTAGGCCTGGAAATTTGATATATTGATTTAGTTAAGGATCCTATTGGCTACCTCTTGGCCAATTCTGAACGCGATCCTCTTGTTAGAATTTTTGCTATATCAATAAATGTGTTTGCTTCCTTTAGTTAAAATTTAATAAAAAAAACATAAAAAAAATTCTCCTGATCAGGATTATGGTAGGCCTGGAAATTTGATATGTTGGTTTAGTTAACGGTTCTATTGGCTACCTCCTGGCCAATTCAGAACGCGATCCTCTTGTTAGAATTTTTGCTATATCAATAAATGTGTTTGCTTCCCTTAGTTAAAATTGAATAAAAAAAACATAAAAAAAATTCTTCTGATCAGGATTATGGTAGGCCTGGAAATTTGATATGTTGATTTAGTTAACGGTTCTATTGGCTACCTCCTGGCCAATTCAGAACTCGATCCTCTTGTTAGAATTTTTGCTATATCAATAAATGTGTTTGCTTCCCTTAGTTAAAATTGAATAAAAAAAAACATAAAAAAAATTCTTCTGATCAGGATTATGGTAGGCCTGGAAATTTGATATGTTGGTTTAGTTAACGGTTCTATTGGCTACCTCCTGGCCAATTCAGAACGCGATCCTCTTGTTAGAATTTTTGCTATATCAATAAATGTGTTTGCTTCCTTTAGTTAAAATTGAATAAAAAAAACATAAAAAAAATTCTCCTGATCAGGATTATGGTAGGCCTGGAAATTTGATATGTTGGTTTAGTTAACGGTTCTATTGGCTACCTCCTGGCCAATTCAGAACGCGATCCTCTTGTTAGAATTTTTGCTATATCAATAAATGTGTTTGCTTCCCTTAGTTAAAATTGAATAAAAAAAACATAAAAAAAATTCTTCTGATCAGGATTATGGTAGGCCTGGAAATTTGATATGTTGATTTAGTTAACGGTTCTATTGGCTACCTCCTGGCCAATTCAGAACTCGATCCTCTTGTTAGAATTTTTGCTATATCAATAAATGTGTTTGCTTCCCTTAGTTAAAATTGAATAAAAAAAAACATAAAAAAAATTCTTCTGATCAGGATTATGGTAGGCCTGGAAATTTGATATATTTATTTAGTTAAGGGTCCTATTAGCTACCTCCTGGCTAATTCAGAACGCGATCCTCTTGTTAGAATTTTTGCTATATCAATAAATGTGTTTGCTTCCTTTAGTTAAAATTGAATAAACAAAACATAAAAAAAATTCTTCTGATCAGGATTATGGTAGGCCTGGAAATTTTTTAAAGAAATATGGAAAGCATTTTTTCATGATTTTTTTGACGTGATAACGCTTCACACCGCATGTTCAGAAAACTGACCCGAAATTCAGCCCTTGGTCGGGGGCAATTACGCATCAACTATGTATAAGCATTATCTTTAATTTAAAGATATGATAGCTTAGGTTCGTCCTTCGGCTTTATGTGTCATGCATAATATTATTGCAATGACGTCATCCGGGGGCAAAGGAACCCGCGCCGCGAACCTCTGATTTCGGCCGATTTAAATGCTTGAACCAGTGTAGCGAGTGAATGGCCCATCCGATCGGAGATCCGATGGTGTCAATTTTTGCATAAAAAACCAGTGGTAGCTAATTAATTTTAAATAAAATTAATTAATCTCCACATAAATTTTAATTAAATATTAAAACTACAATATAGGGATTTATAGAGATGGAGGGCACTATAGCAAGAAAATGCCTCATCAGATCGGTGCAATTCGGTTATTAATTTGTGCTTAATAATACTGTGGCGGATAATTTATTTTAAATTAAAATAATTAATCTGCACATTAATTTTAATTAAAATTACAAAGTACAAAACAGCGATTTACAACCAACTATGATAATCACTTATCTGACCGGAGTAATTCTGGTGTCAATTTGTGCGTAAATTAACTGTCGCAGATAACTTATTGTTCATTAAAATAATTAATTTCCACATAAATTTTAATTAAAATTTAGATCTACAAAGTGGCGATTTACAATACTAGAGAGCACTATAAAAGGGGAATGCTTGGTCTGATAGGTGGACTCTGATACATATTTAACCTCGACTGCGCGTAAACTAGCCTCGGCGGCTTTGGGAGGCACTTGTCTGGAACTCATATTCATCTGGTACATCTCCGCTGAGACCCTGCGCTTCATATCGTACTTCTCATACCATTGCCCAGTATTTAATCGTTTGCAAACAATCACTGTACTCTCATTTCATGATGCTAATAATAAAGAAATTTATTTTAAGAAACCAATACATCGTGCGAGAAATGCACCTCTTATAAACGTTATCGAATTTTTTATTTATTTTTAACTAAGGGAAGCAAACACATTTATTAATGTAGCAAAAATACTAACAAGCTGATCGCGTTCAGAATTAGCCAAGAGGTAACCAATAGAACTCTTAACTAAATCAATATATCAAATTTCCAGGCCTATCATAATCCTGATCAGAAGAATTTTTTTTATGTTTTTTTTTATTCAATTTTAACTAAGGGAAGCAAACACATTTATTGATATAGCAAAAATTCTAACAAGAGGCTCGCGTTCAGAATTGGCCAGGAGGTAGCCAATAGGACCCTTAACTAAATAAATATATCAAATTTCCAGGCCTACCATAATCCTGATCAGAAGAATTTTTTTTATGTTTTTTTTTATTCAATTTTAACTAAGGGAAGCAAACACATTTATTGATATAGCAAAAATTCTAACAAGAGGATCGCGTTCAGAATTGGCCAGGAGGTAGCCAATAGGACCCTTAACTAAATAAATATATCAAATTTCCAGGCCTACCATAATCCTGATCAGAAGAATTTTTTTAATGTTTTTTTTTATTCAATTTTAACTAAGGGAAGCACACACATTTATTGATATAGCAAAAATTCTAACAAGAGGATCGCGTTCAGAATTGGCCAGGAGGTAGCCAATAGAACAATTAACTAAATCAACATATCAAATTTCCAGGCCTACCATAATCCTGATCAGAAGAATTTTTTTATGTTTTTTTTATTCAATTTTAACTAAGGGAAGCACACACATTTATTGATATAGCAAAAATTCTAACAAGAGGATCGCGTTCAGAATTGGCCAGGAGGTAGCCAATAGGACCCCTAACTAAATAAATATATCAAATTTCCAGGCCTACCATAATCCTGATCAGAAGAATTTTTTTTATGTTTTTTTTTATTCAATTTTAACTAAGGGAAGCACACACATTTATTGATATAGCAAAAATTCTAACAAGAGGATCGCGTTCAGAATTGGCCAGGAGGTAGCCAATAGAACAATTAACTAAATCAACATATCAAATTTCCAGGCCTACCATAATCCTGATCAGAAGAATTTTTTTATGTTTTTTTTATTCAATTTTAACTAAGGGAAGCAAACACATTTATTGATATAGCAAAAATTCTAACAAGAGGATCGCGTTCAGAATTGGCCAAGAGGTAGCCAATAGGACCCTTAACTAAATCAATATATCAAATTTCCAGGCCTATCATAATCCTGATCAGAAGAATTTTTTTTATGTTTTTTTTATTCAATTTTAACTAAGGGAAGCAAACACATTTATTGATATAGCAAAAATTCTAACAAGAGGATCGCGTTCAGAATTGGCCAGGAGGTAGCCAATAGGACCCTTAACTAAATAAATATATCAAATTTCCAGGCCTACCATAATCCTGATCAGAAGAATTTTTTTTATGTTTTTTTTTATTCAATTTTAACTAAGGGAAGCACACACATTTATTGATATAGCAAAAATTCTAACAAGAGGATCGCGTTCAGAATTGGCCAGGAGGTAGCCAATAGGACCCTTAACAATATAAATATATCAAATTTCCAGGCCTACCATAATCCTGATCAGAAGAATTTTTTTTATGTTTTTTTTTATTCAATTTTAACTAAGGGAAGCAAACACATTTATTGATATAGCAAAAATTCTAACAAGAGGATCACGTTCAGAATTGGCCAAGAGGTAGCTAATAGGACCCTTAACTAAATCAACATATCAAATTTCCAGGCCTACCATAATCCTGATCAGAAGAGTTTTTTTTATGTTTTTTTTTATTCAATTTTAACTAAGGGAAGCAAACACATTTATTAATGTAGCAAAAATTCTAACAAGCGGATCGCGTTCAGAATTGGCCAAAAGGTAGCCAATAGAACCCTTAACTAAATCAACATATCAAATTTCCAGGCCTACCATAATCCTGATCAGAAGAATTTTTTTTATGTTTTTTTTATTCAATTTTAACTAAGGGAAGCAAACACATTTATTGATATAGCAAAAATTCTAACAAGAGGATCGCATTCAGAATTGGCCAGGAGGTAGCCAATAGGACCCTTAACTAAACCAACATATCAAATTTCCAGGCCTACCATAATCCTGATCAGAAGAATTTTTTTTATGTTTTTTTTATTCAATTTTAACTAAGGGAAGCAAACACATTTATTGATATAGCAAAAATTCTAACAAGAGGATCGCGTTCAGAATTGGCCAGGAGGTAGCCAATAGGACCCTTAACAATATAAATATATCAAATTTCCAGGCCTACCATAATCCTGATCAAAAGAATTTTTTTTATGTTTTTTTTTAATTAATTTTAACTAAGAGAAGGACACACATTTATTGACATAGCTAAAATTCTAACAAGCGGATCGCGTTCAGAATTGGCCAAGAGGTAGCCAATAGAATCGTTAACTAAATTAATATATCAAATTTCCAGGCCTACCATAATCCTGATCAGAAGAATTTTTTTTATGTTTTTTTTTTCAATTTTAACTAAGGGAAGCAAACACATTTATTAATGTAGCAAAAATTCTAACAAGAGGATCGCGTTTAGAATTGGCCAAGAGGTAGCCAATAGAACCCTTAACTAAATCAACATATCAAATTTCCAGGCCTACCATAATCCTGATCAAAAGAATTTTTTTTATGTTTTTTTTTATTCAATTTTAACTAAGGGAAGGAAACACATTTATTGACATAGCTAAAATTCTAACAAGCGGATCGCGTTCTGAATTGGCCAAGAGGTAGCCAATAGAACCGTTAACTAAATCAACATATCAAATTTCCAGGCCTACCATAATCCTGATCAGAAGAATTTTTTTTATGTTTTTTTTTATTCAATTTTAACTAAGGGAAGGAAACACATTTATTAATGTAGCAAAAATTCTAACAAGCGGATCGCGTTCAGAATTGGCCAAGAGGTAGCCAATAGAACCCTTAACTAAATCAACATATCAAATTTCCAGGCCTACCATAATCCTGATCAGAAGAATTTTTTTATTTTTTTTTATTCAATTTTAACTATACCAGAAGAAATCTTATAATAAATAAAAATCCTGGGATGGATTTTTTCGTCTACATAGTAAAAAGTCTGGGATGGATTTTAATGTTCGTACACTTTAATAGTGTAGAAAAAAAAGTCTGGGATGGGTTTTTACGCTTGTGTTGTCGGAGGTAATTTCAAATTTTCCTGGGATGAAAGTCTGGGATAACTTCAAGGTGGTTAAATTTGTAGTAAATTTTCATATGTTGTTGTTGTTGTCTCTTAACCCTCGTCCGAGGGCATAATTTTACAACGTTAATAGACTCACTGTATGTATTCCTTCCTAAAAGCATTCCTCCCTTTATGCATTCCTATGCATCTATCCAGACTAAAAATGTTGAAATCCTACAAAAGTTCCATACTCTTCTAAGGCTTCCACAAAAAAAGTTATTGCAACTTAAAAATCGCAAAAAGGTACAATTGTACCTATGCCGCCTGACGAGGGTTAATTTTGTTTTTGTTAACAGACGCAATTTGAGTTTTTTTTAATAAAATACTGTATTAAATATAATTTTATAAACGCAATTTGAATTCTTTTTTTTTTAAATAAAAAATAATTTAATTGAAACTCAATTAAAAATGAATGTAAGTACGCAAATTATTAAAATATTTTTCTGTAAATATTTCGGTACCTACAAAATTCAATTCGAATTGTTTTCTGTTGGGTAGAGTTCAACATTCAATTACGATGATACTTATAGTGAAGTGGAATATTTGGTATGTGAATAAATATTTGTATAATATTATGTATGTGTATACGATGATTTAAGTAATTGTAAAACGATAATATTTTAATTTAATTGTAGGACGATCCCGATGATGTGCAGTCGATATTTGGAAAACTCAGGAAATGTATCTTCTATGAAATATAACGTCTGAACCAATGACGAAACGGAAAACTTATTAAAAAGCTGCGAGAAATTTAAAAGTCTCATGCAAAAAAATCGCAACTTATTTTATGAGAAAGTTCATCGACATTTAATAAAAATAGGAGAGACCGTAAATTATAACTAATAAAATTCTGAATAATTATTATATTAAGATAATAAATTAAATTTCAGAGACATAATTGTAACGAAGTAAAGCAAAAATTTCAGAATTTGCTGAAATCTTTCAAAAAATTCAAACAATATGCAAATAAATCGGGGCGAGATTTTCCCCGATACAAATACGCGGAGATAGTGGACAGGATAACAGAGAGCAGCAGAATAATAAATAATAACTCGGTTCTACAAGTAATATTTATGATAAAATACGTATATATTACGTAAATATGAAATTATTTTTTTTTTAATCATCTAAATTTTGTATATGTTTCAATGTTTAGGTTGGGCTTGGCGAGAAAGTCACTCCTGCCAACCAGCAAGACGCTCCAGAAGCTACTAGGTCACGCAATGCATCAGCAAACAAAACTATCGAGGTGATAAGGTAAATTAAATAAAGCCATTAAAACCTTTAAATATGTTGTAAAAACTAGTTTATTTCAGAGAAATGCGTGAAAAGTCGCTAGGGGAAATTAAAGGATTCCTCACAGAGTAAAATAAAAAAAAAAACAGCGGATAAAGAACGACGTCACCGAGAAAGGATGGCCCAATTGAGTCAATTTTTAGATGCATTTAAAAATTTAATACCTAAATAAATAAAACAGATGTTTTTTAACTATGCACATAATCAATCCATAATTTTATTTGAATTAAAATTTTTATGTTTTCTTATATTTTTGAGTCGTTTATCAATTGTTGGAATACAGCCGCTCGTTTAGTATTTGCATACCCAGTTTCAGCAAAATCTTCATCCTCATTCTAACGCCTGCTTGGTCCTCATCAACTGTTTCTGTACTGTCATCTGCATCGCGTTCGAAAATAAGATAAATGTTTTGAAGATGCTGCTACAATGCAATTTATGATAAACTCTACACTAAAATTTTCGAAATTGAACAATCGACGGAATTTTCCTTTTAATAAACCGAAGGAATTTTCAACTATAATTCTCGATTTTGAATGCAAATAGTTGAAAGCTTTCTGCTGTTCACTTAAACTACCGTAATCTTTAAATGGGCTAACAATCCAAGCATTGTTCTTATATGCCAAATCCCCAAATAAAAAATAATCGCCTCCTAACAGATTCGTTTCCTCAGCTAATTGGTATAATTTTGTCCGCTGTAACATCCTCCAATCATGCATCGACCCGGGTTCACCACACGACACGCCTATGAATTTTTTTTATGGTTGACTACCCCTTGAATTAATATACTGTCATGTTTTTTCCTGTTATAAAAATCCATAGGGTTTTGTGTCGGCTTTTTTATACGGACATGACATCCATCTATAGCACCAACTATGCCTTTAATACCCGAGATTTTTTCATATTCGGCTGATATTTTTGAATATTCGTCTGGTTTAGGCCATTTAATATATTTTGGCGATTCCTTTATAAGGAAACCTGTCATTTCCTTAATCACCGCGTAAGCTGTCGAAATGGCTGTACCAAACCTGTCAGCTACTTGGCGGAATGTTTCTTGATTGGCTAAATACCAAATCGTTAAATATACTCTGACTTCAGCACATATTGAATGTCGACCAAATGCTGGACGAATCGATAAGCTCGATTTATATTGTTCTGCGGAATAAAATGAAAAATACATATGTATAAATAAAACTTGATATTTCACCAAAGGTCGTAGTAGTAACACTTACCTATAATGTATTTTACGGTACTACGGCTGAATCTAAAATGTTTTTTAAATTGTGCTTCCATATATTGGTTTATTACCGCAAGAAATTCAGCGATTTTGATTACATCGTCTTTTATTTGTGTTTTAACTGCTAAAACGATTTCCATTTCTAAAGAAAGCGTTTCGTGTATTACCAGCAATTCCTTTTCTTCTTCGCTATCAGAAGAAGAACTCCCAAAAAACAAGCTCGAAACTTCTGGATTCATTACTTTGCTTAACTGAAATATATTTTATGGCACCAAAATTTAACTTTATCTCAATTATATTTAACAAAAAATATTTTTTGAATGAACGACATACGTCACCCAAGTATAACAAGACGAAACTAAAAATTGAGCTACCGTTTTTTCCTTCGACTTTTGAGAAAATAATCGAAAGATAACTTCATTGTACTTATGATTAGTATTGGTGTGTATAATATACTATCGTGAATTTGGTTTGACATAGAATATTTAGTAAAGTGTTTTGAGCTGTGTTGTAATGTAGTTAAAAGATTTACGTTTGTAATTCACGTTTTCTTATACATAAATTCTAATTTTTTGTGTTAAAGAAATAATGGACACCCGATGTCAATAAATTAATGATTGTGTTTGATTTTAAATAAAAAACAATAAAGTTATATTGATTCAATTTACTTTGGACTTAACGTTTTCTGTGCATCTTCAAAGGAGGACTTCTGCGCCATTTTCTTTGCCTATGTATATACGTACTTATGTAATTAGGAAAATTCCAGCTTTATTTTAACTTATTAGATTTTTTTTGGCTTTCTTAAATAAATAAATTTTTTTAGATTTATTTACGAATATATTATGTAGCTACATATGTATGTACATAAAATAACAATATTTTAATAAAATTAATTTCAAATTGGAATTTGTCGTTTGTTTCATTTTAAAAAAAAATTACAGCAGTATTTCTAATTTAACATTTACACATACACATGCTCAAAATTAGCCCCAATCTGCTAGCATATTCTCGCACAAAATTTAATTTTTGAAAATATTTCTTCTATTGGGTTCGTTATTGGTGAATATGGTGGCAGAAAAATTAATGTATGTGGAGTTTGACCAATAAGATCACGCACTTTCTATGTCTTGCGGATGCTAACATTATCTAAAACTAACCTTACATTCTCAGTATGATCTTCCTCTAATTTTAAAAATAATCGCCGAAGGAATTCACAAAAAACATTTGAATTGACTGAAGAATCCGCAATTATCTGATGGAACATGGTTCCTTGAACGTTCATTGCCGCGATTCGGGAAACATTACGTCCTCTAACTTGCGGTACAGTTATATGAGCCAGTGTATTCACTTTCGATCGTGCCTTTGCTCTTCGAAGGTGGTAATTGAACCCAGATTCATCAACGAAAATAATTTTTTGTCGATCTTCAGGAGAATTCCTTGAAAAGTGTAATGCGCATTTTTTTCGTTGCTCAATTGTATTTTGAGAATTTCTACGATCAGGTTGACGTAAAGCACATTTTAAAGTAATCCTCAATCATTCCAATGCATTAATTATTGAAGTTATGCTTAGTTGGACGTGTTCTGATTCAATAATTTTTTCACGAATATTCTTTAAAGTTATGGATGGACTTTCCTCAATTATTTCTTCAATTTTGTTGCGTATTACCGCACTTAATTTAACACTTCTTTTACCACCTCATGTGTTTTCTACCAGCACTTTCAATCATTTTAATATATTTTCAGAAAATTTAAGATTTTTCAAAAATATAAGATTTTTTAACTGCGAAACTAAGATTTTAAAAAGTAAGATTTTGAAAAAGTTATTATGAAGAATCATGTTTTCAAGAAAATAAGATTCGTCGAAAAGTAAGATTTTAAGAATTAAGATTTCAATACGCTCTCTTGGTCAGCATAGCGAGCGAGATCCGTCTGTTTGAAATTAACCCGAATAAAGTCATTGATGACTTTCTAGTAAATTACGTCATTACAGTCAAAAATATAAATTGCTTGACAAAAGAACTTTATAGGTCGCAGTTCTAGGTGGTTTTAGCGCACGCATGGCTCAGCCATAATAAATGAAAATAAAAACATTCTATTGACAACATACGGGCCCAAGTGTCACCACAGGTTGGTGAGCTTAGCAAATAGGAACGGCCCTGTAGTACTTTATATTTAATTAAACGAAATGAGTGCAAAAGTTAACAATATAAATTTATTGTTTGTTTTTAAAATTTTATTTATATAAACAAATGTTATTTCTCAAGCCCCCCCCTCCCCTCCCCCTCCTTCCTTTCCTCTCCTAAAAATGCCCCAGATCCGCCCATGTAAGGCAGAGATAACATTTCACGTTTGTTTACCTCTCATATATCTTATACACACATCTCATAAAAAAAAAACAAAAGTTAATCGAAATTATGAAAGCATATGGCACCCCATTCTTTTATTATCTTTATAAATAACCAAACCATGCATGTAATGATTCCTTACCTTCTTGTATATCCTTGTAATATGACTCAGAAAAATGAAATTCATTTCCATCAATTTTATTACGGATAATCTTCCGGATACATAATTTTATGTGGTTACCATTAACATAAATAATCGTAAGCAAATTTAACATATGTATGTAGATTTCATGTACAGTCGTTCTGCGTACATAACTTCCACGCTATAAACAAAAAACGCGCAGCTATTTTAAAACTAGAAACGGTGAATCGTACAAAACCAAACTGTAAATAAATATAAACATATTTATATGCAAATCATAATAAAAACATAAAAATTTTGCATACTTTTTATAGCATAAATTAGATTTACCTTATATATTTAATATTTATTTTAATTATGTCTAGAAATAAAATAACAATGTATAATTTTTTGTTTGCTCAGAATTTGTACTGTGATGGTGATATAGCAATCTGCATAAATTCAGGGGTTTGGATGGTTATTGCCAAAAATTATTATGTTGGTACACACATAGTTTTTCATTTTTATGAATAAATTATGTTTAGATTTATGGTATTATAATCAAAAATATTAAATTTATAGAGAGTTAGTCGTTGATAGAATTTGAATAAATTTTAAAATGAAATTAAGTATTAGCGACATCTTAAATTACAGTACTGATTTTTGTTAATTATGTATTCGAATTCATTACATTAAACATCATCAAAATTGTACTAAGCCTGCCCTGCGCTCATTAAATTAGCATAAAATAGAAATGTTATAAAAATTCAAAATGTACATTTTAGATTATAAACCAGAGTAAATACTCGTACATCTTTCATACTTCAGTATTTTTAATTGCCAATCATAAAGGCAATCGTCCATTATCATTATCGTCATCCACTCCGTATGCCAAATAAAAAAGCAAACACGAATTATTCATTTTATTGCAACTTTTTTATGTTTCCAGTAAATTTTTTTATGTAAATCCAAATTATTTATGTATGGTGATGTTTTTTATGGCTCGCACAAAAATGTTTGTAAAATTATGTACCATTATGTTTTTTCGATTGTTCAACATGATGAACAACAATCGAAACATATTCTCTAGCAATTCTAAATAAAAATGTTTCCACTATTGATTCGACTAAGGTGAATGAATTTTTAGGCGAACAATAGCAAATCCAATTACTTCGCTATGCAATATGTATGTACGTATTTATAATAGAATCGCACAATCGTATGCTGCTCATTTCAATTACCGTCAAAAACCGATTACGATATGGCGAGTTTCATTTCTTTAAAATATGTATGTTCTATTGAATAAACTGCTATGTCGTTTTGTGAACAAGACCATTCGAATGGAATACGAGTATGTACACAGAACTGTTGTTATTTTTAGAAATTTGATCGAATTAAATGTTCTTTTGAATTATAAAAATGTCAAAATAAAACGAACACCTGATGGGCATTAAATTAAGATGTCAACCGTTTAAATGAAACTAAAAAAAAAAATGACATCAACGCCAATAAATATGCGATTAATGTAGTTTACTAATACCTTATACGTACCCCAGATAATGAATAATAGCTGTCGGATACCGCCCATTGATATTCACCTATAAGATATGACGACATGATAAAACATTCCGTCTAAATGTATACTTTTCAATGATTGTACATAGATGCACCATGTAGTTTAGTGGTTAAACTAGTAGTTAAACACGATTTTACTAAAAGTTCAGTCTACAACAAACAAAAAAACAGAAATTATGCAAAAATTATTTAATAACAATGAAACAAAAAATTAAATCTGAATCTTATTTTTTGTTACCTGGGGCTTACACTTAAATTCTTTTCAAGGAAAATTTGTAGTTTTTGTGTTGAATACAAAAGAAGAAAAACTTTATGCTCTATTCATGAATTTAATGTTAACATTTTGTAATGTTCGTTCGCTGTTACATATTATAATAATAATCATTAAGTATTGTAAAAGTTTCTATTATGACTTAAATAAACGTAATAATCGATTGGGTCTTAATCTCTGCACAAAATCAAACCGTAACTCTGCAAAACAACATATCATTTAGAAATGAACCTTCAAGCTGATTGCTTTGTAATTCACTTTTGTTGTTTCATTACAACAAAGAATCAACTTCACAAAACATATTTTTTCCAAACCGGTGTATTTGTGCGTCCAAAGTTCATGGAAATCAATTCTAATCATTTTTCTTTTTAAGAAAAATCAAATATCATTAAGAAATGAATCAAAATTATAAATTTCTTAGAAATAATTTGAAAAGACGCATTAAAGCAAATTGAAATCAAATTCAATGTGCTATAGATAGACCAATCACACATCCTTAAAATAATGTAGCATTTTATATGGAATATTTTGTAAAATGCTTCATGAATTGAACAAATTGAATCACATAAGGATCAAAATAATTTCTGTGCATTTTTGTTAGCGTAGAAGCATTTCTATAATTTATTCATAAATCCTTTTATGGACAAATGCCAAATACATATTATATGTACTAATAGTTAGCTGCACGAAGAAATGTTATATTTCACAAGGTTTAATTTTAAAATAAAGAAAAATAATTTATTTGTTATTTATTGAAACCAGCAAAATTTAATTTAAGTTTCAATTTTTATAGAGAAATAAGTATCTAGGTATTATAAAATTTATGAGGTAGAAATTTGAAAGAATAAATTAAAATATAATCTACCTAGTAAACTTTTTTTAAAATTATTAAAAAAAAATATGTAAGCCACAAATTGCTTAGATGAAAAGAAGATCACGTGCGTAAAATACCATATCTATTAAGTTAAAGTTGTACCTGTAACTTTGCATGTTTAATATATTGGATGGTCCGAAAAGTTGTCGCTGTTCACAAAAGATGTCAGTAAAGTTATATATTTTATTTATTTGAAAGAATTGATTGATTGCAATACACGACCAAGCCTTTAGCAAATCTCCCGGAGGTTCAATCCCATCTTGTACCATTTTTGCAAATAACATAGCGGAAGAGAAGGAAAGATATGTTAGAATTATTGATTTGACCCGGTTACAAACACCTAAGTAGTCAATAATTAGTGTTGTACTATTAGAGTTATATATGATAAGCATAAAGGTTAGCACCTGACGACACAATTTCTAAAAACCACATTTCCGCTGAATGCCTGAAGGTTCTGGAAAGCTGAGATAGGTTCTGTTGTGCAAAAAGAATTGGTCATTTTATTACAAATTGGGGCCTTGGTTGCCAAAATTAAAAAACATTTGAAAGCAATTGGTTGATTGTTTCATTTTAAATACATTTATGACCCAACTAAAAAAAAAATTCTACATATAATTTAGGGGGAAAATCGAAAAAATGCCAAAATATTCACACCTTATTTAGGAGTTAAGGGCGTTGGACGGCTCACAAAATTTCCGCCGGGAAATGCTGGATCTTTCCCGATTCTATTTGCACTTTTAGTTTATAAGAATGCGTAACGTCACTGGATTAGTCAAATTATTTATATAAACTACGCTGAACGATTTTTTGGCATTCAATACTTTAAAAAAATCATACGCATAATTACAATGACCGAATTTTTATTTGTTACAACAATTTCCACAAGTAATGTTATTAAAATATTTAAGATTAATTTTGTTTCATTTATTTATTTAATTTTTAGGGGTCGGCGATAAACGTTCAAAGGAGACAGTCGTGTTTTTTGTCTCCTCCATAAAGTAAAAGTTTTTAGTGTAATTTATTGTTTTGATTATTTTAAATTATGTAATCAAATTTTTAGTGAAGTGTAAAATCAATTAATTTTAATTTAATTTAATTTTTCAATTTTTGAGTGAAGAAATAAGTGGTATAGTGAAATAATTAAATGTGAATTTGGAAAATGTAATCCATCGGGATGCATTTACAGGCAATGTTTTTTGTACTTATAAATGAAGGAAATCAAATTTCATGATTTCTAAATTAATTGCATGATTTAGGCTTTAGTGTCTGTTTAATTGTATATAAAATTATAGTGCATAAAGCTTCTTTTGATTGATTTTATATCAAAAGTTAAATTGTTCTTAATAAACGCGGTTAAATTTAATACGCATGTCTGTTCTTGTTTCATCTAGTTCAAATACGTATACGTATTTTATTTTTATTTTAAATACAATTGAACAAACATATCGAAGATTAATACGTAGAATGGGCTTATTGGTACAAGTTTTATATTTTGGTACATCGTACATGTAGTTTTAATGGCAGATTAAATACATCAGTGATCCACGGCTTGTTTGATCCATTTCTCTATTTCTCTCAAACAAAATAAGACATCGCGAGATATTTACAATTTATTAATGAAATGCAACTGGATCAAATAGGTTGTGAGTCACTGTAGAATGGGTTTGTAGTGGAATTTTTATAATTTTTGGTGTAATTTTAATATTTTAATATTGTGCATGGCATATAATGAAAACATGAAGAAGTATGCGTAATTGCGTACTAAGGATTATACATATGAAAAGATTTATTGCGCATGTTCATATGCATAAATATTGAATGCGCAGAGGAAGAGTGTATGGAAATATTTATTTATTTTGTTTATGTGGATTTTAGTGTATGTTTCTATTATCTTTTTCTGGTTTTTTGATGTGTTTATGCTCAATTTTCATTACCAATTTATATTTATAGTGTCGTTATTAACATGAGCCACATAAATTCAATATACATTTGTAAGGTTTTGCATTTGAAATTGAAATGTGCATTTAGCGAAGACACATTATAAAATAAAAAAATAAAAACTACATGCAATGTAGTTTTATGTGCATTTTTAATACATCTGTTTGATGTCAATTTATGAGTTCATCTTTTTCAGGTTTTTCCGTTCTTTTTCGCCAAAAGGGGTTGTCTGTTGCGGTAAATACAGTCAAACCTGTTTTTGTGCGGTCTTTTTTTATGCGATTTTTTTTTATGCGCTTTTTTTGTGCGATTTTTTTTTGTATGCGATTTTTTTTGTGCGATTTTTTTTTATGCGGTATATGAATATCGAGATTCTGTTCAGCCATTTTCATACCTATTGCATCAGCCAAGTTCATTAATCATTAGACAAGCTCAATATTATTATATTCCAGCAAATTTCAATATGTAATTATCTATTATCTTGCACACAAAGAATATAATTTAGTTGAAGGAAATGTTTACTTCACAACCAACGAAATGCGTAGTAATAGTCACACTGATTGTTAACCTTGAACATAAACTAAAAAAATATACATAATGATGTAAGAAAAAAGGAAATTTACCGTTTTATTTTAAAATGAGAAATACAATTTGTTTAAATGTTTCCATGCGTAATTTAATTTCGTAAAATTTTGACATATTTTCTAAGGGAGACTTTTTTTATGCGGTCCCTATCCACCGCATAAAAAAAATTTTTTTTAAAGTTTTGTTCAAAATTACTTATTATAGCGATTTATGAAGTTTGTGAATATTTTTTTTTTGTGCGTTTTTTTTTGTACGGTCTCTATCTACCGCACAAAAACAGGTTTGACTGTATTGTTGAATAATCCTTCTTGAGTACTCAAGTTTCAAGTTCTCAAAGTTTTCTTCGTATAAGGTAGATAGTTTTGTTCTACTTATATTGGTTATACACTAGTTTGTAATATAAGAGATGTTTATATCCTTATATTTAGAATTTATGTTAATTAAATAAATAACTCTGCTATATATTGTATAACAACATATTGTATTTAACAATTTTAATGAAAAATAATTTGTTTGTAATTAATTAATTCTTTTAATTACGTTTGGCTAATTTTATATTTTAAACAAGTTAATTTTATATTGTACTACTAATTGGTTTTTGATTTAAAGTTTCTGAGGGATTAATGAGCGTGATGAGAAATTTAATTAATTAATTACATTTACTATAGCCATTTTAACAACTAAACCATGAGGATTTCAGAGTTTAATAACTTTTAGTTTATTTTAGAAGTAGTAGTTGGGGACAATTAACAAATTTACATAGATCTTGATTTTCAGAAATATTCGGAGTAACCCAATGCAAATTTCGAGAAACTTTGTATCGAATTAATTTGGAATTTTATCATTAATTGAATCTGGGTAAAATGTATTACCTATGTTCTAAAACTATGCTATAGAGGGACTTTCTGAGTGGTGTATAAGTGGGTGTTTACGTTTTTGGTGACGATTGGAGGAGTTCCAGAAGGAAGCTAAGTTAGCAATAATTTTGCAAGCTTTTTGATAAAATAATAAAATAGTTAATAAATTGTTAATATTGAAGGGGTGTCACCAAGAGGACTTTTTTAAATTATTTATTTATATATAGGTGGTTAGAGGGCTTTATTTTAAGGATACTGATAAATAATTTAACTTGTTTCAGAATCTAAGATTGTTCCAGAATTAACCATTTTAATCCTAATTTTCAGGAATAAAGTTAAGGCCCAACTCAAAGCTCCAGGAATCATGCAGTTAATATTCATGTAGTTTAGAAATGTTGTTGTTTTATTTACTAACTATCAACTTC
Organism: Tipula helvola; assembly: GCA_963556165.1. Lineage (NCBI taxonomy): Eukaryota > Metazoa > Arthropoda > Insecta > Diptera > Tipulidae > Tipula > Tipula helvola. Next base: position 227,564,358 of record OY744481.1, on the reverse strand, counting down.
TTGGGTGTCTGGTGCCGGGTTGATGCTTTATTACTAACATACTTTTCTTGTCCCTCGTTTTGTTATCCGTAAAAGGGTGTACGGTGGACCCGGCGTATTCCGGGAAACTTGTTGGGGGCTTGGTCGTACACATTAAAGCATCAGGGTTTATTAGCGCCTTATAATTAATTTTGGTTACTGGTAACATTAATTATAATTCATTACAGGATAGCGCCCATTTCAGATCAAACGCCTAGAATCTGATTGGCAGATTTGCTGAAACTATTATATACATGTATTATAGTTTGAACTAAATAGTAGTTATATGTAGCGACAGGGACCGGTATTGAGGGAATCATGTAAATAAACAGCTGATTTCGATTGTATTTATTAGCTTTAAGTCAATTCTAAATTAATTATGATTATGATTTGCAGAAGGGCCCAGGAACCTGATCCAGCAAACTAATAAAGGTCATTTTAGAGTGCAGTTTTAATTGTAATTTTAATAAAACATAAAAGTAGATTAGAATTATATTAATTTTCTTTCTAAGATAGGTGGGCTATTGTTGATTAGGTTAATTGTATGGTTAATTAATTTTTCAGATTATAATATAGTTACAGTATTAATCATTATTATAGAGATTAAAATTAATCCTGATTTTCAGAATTTAATTTTAAATTGGATCAACCCTACTGGATCAAAAAGTAGTGAATAAGTTGTAGTTTAGAAAGTGTGTTGTTCTGTACTAATTATGCGATTATAATTCGATTATATAATTACTAATAATTTTTACTAAATACCGTTCGCTGAGTGGCTGTATCCGGGTCGAGTCTCTCCCAACTAAGAATCCTATCTTAGCCTTAGGTTTTGTTACATGTATACGGGTGTACGGAATGGGACCCTGGAGTTTGGGAATCCTGCTATAATGATGGGCCGTACAACCTAATCCATCAATCATATCTAGTAACAGCGCCTTATAATTTTCAAACTCATAGAATTTAATGGATAATCTTGCTGAAACTCCTTATGTATTATAGCGTGAACTTAAGTATATTCATAAGTAGCGACAGGGACCAGTATGGAGGAAATCATGTGAATGATCAGTCGATTTCGATTATATTTATTAGTTTTAAGCTAATTTCAAATTAATTTATGAGTATTATATATTTATTAAGTATATATTTTTAATTACGATTAGGATTTCAGAAGGGCGCAGGAATCTGATTCAGTATACTAATAAATTTTATTTCAGAGTGCAGTTTTAAGTAGATTCGAAATGTGCTGTCATTGTGTTACTAACTATTGGCTATACTTAGGTGTCTGTAACCGGGTCAATTTCTATCTAACTAACTAAACCTATCCAAATCCTCTTTATGTTTTATGTAACAAGGTGTTCGGTGAGGCCCGGCCATTAATAACTCCGGGAGATCTTGCTTAAAGCTTGGTCGAACACTTCAATCAATCAAAATTTATTTATTTAATTTTTAGGCTAACTGAGGTAAAGTCAGTGATACATGTTCAATTTTTGCCTTTAAGGTAAAACAATTCTGCGCGTTGGTTAAATGTCGGCCATCTTGAAATGTCTTTAAGGCAAAATTTTAAAATTGAACATTGCTCAATTTTTCATACGGTAAAGTTACCAAACTCCAAATTATTTATTAAATTAAATTTGTATAAAAATTAATTTAAAAGAACTAAAATTGAAAATAAACGCAGAAAATGAATGAAGTGGGTTCTGTTGATTTTTAATTATCATAATATATTAGAGATGAGTCATTCAGTAAAAAAAAAAGACTAGAACCCCCCCCCCCCCCATTTCTTTATAATGGGTACCTTTGCATTAGAAACCGGTACATTAAAGGTTAAAAATTTACAAGTAATTGGAATGCAAAATATTTACGTATCCATATATCAAAGGAATCCTATATATTGCATCGGGGGGCCCTATTTTTACCTCTTATTTTAGTACTGAATAAATTATCTTTAATATGTGATTATCTTTGGTATTAGGTATAAATCAAAATAGAAAAATCTTAAGTAATTTTGTTATTGTACCCGGATCATCGAGGAAAATGGAGGCATCACCATTTGAATCTTCTTTCTCATTAAAACATAATCGGTACTGGGAAACACCGACATCAGATCACAACTATTCGAATACAATATTGGTAAGAATATAATGATGACCCAGTGCAATGTATTGAGGACATCATACTTGAAGAGGATTCCAATGCGAATATCGTTAATTATATAGATTATGATTTTGAGGACGATGGTAATTGGTTTTTATATTACTCATTTATAAAATTTACTTCTGTTTGCTAGAAAAAATAATTGAAACAAGGAAACAATGAATGCATCACCTCAATGCAGATAAATCACGACATTTAGTTAAACTAAAATTGTTTTAAGTGACATTTAGATATCTTGCGATTAGAAGTGTAAACTAAAATGACGTTAAAGTTTTGGAATACAGTTTTTGTCCCAGTTCGCTCTCCTTGAAAATTCCTCCATCAATTCTACACCCAGGAGCCCCAATGTCGACGTATATAAAGTGATAATCTGAATTACAAATAGCCATTGGTTTTGGTACTAAGCTATGTGAGTCCCTTTATAATTCAGCATGGTTGAGCCAGAATTAGGTGAAGCTTTTAAGAAAAATATTTAGTATACATGTTTGTCATTGATGGCTCCCACGCAATTAGGAAAGTTCCACTTTTCTTCGAAACGGTCGGATATTTTTTTCCAATATATTGCGTTTTCAAAAACATTGGGATAAAATACTTTTGGACCCAGTAATGTCGAAAGTATTTCACTCGCTTCGCTAATTATTTTTCCAACTGTGGTTCTTTCTACCAGATGTTCAAATTCGGCGATTTGCCGCGAAATTCCAGTTGCTAAATATCTAAAATAGATATTATACAGTATGATTCCAATTAATTTATTTCTAATGTTACCTTATTATAATCCTTAATCTTAATTCAGGTCGAATGGGCTCTACGATTGCTAACAATGTGTCAAATTGAGCTACGCTCATCCGATGATACACCACAATTTGAAGTTGTGGTGATCGGTTAATCGCATTTCGGTAACTAGCACTTCGGATACCATCAAATCCTTTTTTAATAAATTAGGTGAAACTCACCACGTCTTTGGTTTCCTTTTCAAAATACTTTCTTCTTCTTCAGTATTTACAAAACTTTGTATTGATTAAATTTTTTAATTCAAATCGAATACATTATTTATTTATTGTTGCTAATGCGATACTATGAAGCAATTTGTTGGGTAGTATGAATATGTATTTGAGTAAAAAATATTCAGGTAATTGTATAGGAAATAGAAACGATCAACGAAGCAACTACTAATTTTTAATCTCAGGCCACAGACTCCAAAATGCATATCTTGTTATGAACCTTTATAATAATTGAGAAAAAATGATGGGATAAATTTATTCATTCCATGTAGCACAGCGTCAGTGAAATTGGAAACGGTGTCGTCTACTTTTTTGTTATAAAAACCATATCGTTCCCATATGGAAAATATTTGTAGTAAGAACCATCAAAATTGGCTTTGTTAAAATGGCATAGACGCATGTCATGATTTAGATATTCTTTATGGCGAGAATTTAAGTTACCAACGAGAATTTTGTATTTCACTTATAAATTATATTTGCTAGAGTTAGTAAAATGTATTTGTTGAAAAATAAAACATAAATAATATATAATAAACAAATTTGTATTAGGTATTTTTTTATCAAAAATCCATTTTGTATGCTTCCGTAAGAATACTAATATTAAAAAGTTAAACAATTTTAGGTTATGTTCCGCATTTTAATATGAAGCTTGCATAGTTGAAACAGGAATTCGGTTGGTGCCCGTAGAGATCCGAAGTTGTTATCGCTCATATAATTTTTCATAAAGATAAAATATTTCGAGTTCATTGCAATGTTGTCATTAATCTAATATTATATTTGTATTGTCACTTGATAGTGTTTGGTCCAACAGCTCAAAATTTGGTTGAGAATCATTCGGATTGAGTTCACGTAGATTATTGTCGCAAATACTGATATCTAGTTTACTGTTTAATTCTAAACTCGTAGATGAAGTTTCCTTCGAACTTAATATTCTGAATTAACAGCTCATCATCATCTTCACTGCAGTTAGTTAGAACTTAATTTCTTAGAAATTTAATTGGCTATATTTGTCCCAGCAGATAATTAAGCTCCTTTACTGATGGATTTCTTCGATAACCAACACCACCTCTTGATGAGAGGTGGTGTTGGTTACACTCCGTTGATTATTTGTATCAAACCTTTGAAACAGTATATTGTTTTCGCCTGCATCGGTTTAATAGATTTAATATATTATTTCATTTCGTTCAAGTTTGAAACTATGTAGTTGTTTTTCTGTATTGCACATTTATTCCAGTTTTTATCAGTTAAAGTTCGGCTATTTAAATTGTCAAATAATCTATCAAATTTTTCTAAAAAAACTGCTGTACATAGCGCAATTGTTTGAATGTTAGGAGAAAATTGGTTGAAATGGAACACTGTCCAAACAGCACATACCACAGTCCAACTAATTGATTGTGTTGCATAGCGAATACGCATTTTTTAAAACTTTTTAGGGTTTTTGTTCTGGAAAGTCAGCTTAGGACATAATCGTGCAGTATTTGCTGAGTCAATAGAATAAAATTCTGAAAGTACTCTCCAACTAACAATGCCGTCACTAGTTTCGAAATCTGTGGTTAATAAATTATTGCGAACGCATTTTATTAAATGGGGCACATCGTTTAGGGCAAATATTTTTTTATTATTTACAAAAAAAAGGATTTTCTATTTCAACTCCCAGGTTTTATAATGCTAGACGATTATTTGGTCCTTGATTACATACAATACAACTTACATTAAACCCGATTTCCATTAATAAAGATACATTTTTTGTAACTATTTCCGCTAAATCAGCACCTTTTATATTAGTGGCATTAGCAAAATACAATAAAACATATTTATAATTAAGAAATAATCCTCTAATCGTAAACACACATATATTTTTGCTAAATCTTTGGAGCGATCACCTGAATCAGCAAATCCATCAATTTCATCAGCACTCGAATCATATTCAAGTGCTTGGCGATTCATTACTTCGTCAAACACTAAAATTATAATTCTTTGAATTTCTGATAATTCTTGGATTTTTTCTTTTAAATTGTAAAGAATTTGTTCGTTAAATCCCGGTTTTCAATTTTTAATTAATTTCCAATTTAAGATACTTTGTTTTGATGGAAGATTAAACCCCAGTAAATCTCGCATGTAATTGTACGTTGCAGGAGATTTAAAAAATCATTTTTGTGAGATTAATTTTTGTTTTGAGGGCCAACTAGAATATTTGTGTTTCTTAGTAACGAATAATTTAACGAATTCTTTACTATCTTCGTTTGTTTCTTGATTATTGATTAGATTATCAAGGACTGTCTTAGATTTCAACTTTTCATTTTATTTTTTAATAATAAATTTTTTTTTTAATTTCTTAATAAGATGGTATGTGAAACGAAACGTTTTTTAAATAACTTGACATTTTTCAATTCTTTTACAGCAGGCAAGCTTTTTTTGTAGTCATTGCAAGCCGAAGAACACAAATTTTCATCACATAAAACATAAGACGAGCTGTGTATTTGTAATTATTCCACTTTTTGAATAGGTTTTAATATCTTTGTATTTTAGTGGAACTTCATCATCGGAACTCGTATATGGGTCTTGTAAATACTTTACCGGAATTGCATTTTTTTAAATTTATTTTTACCTTTAGCATCATCCAAAAAATGAATGTCACAAACACGTAAATTTTCTTTTTGTGGATGTTGTATTCCACATTTTGACAACCATATTTTAAATAAAGAACTTTCACGATCAGGGAACTTATAAAGCTTTCGATTAGGATTATACCGTTTGCTCACTAAACACGTTGGAATTGCACAAGCAATTCCAGAATGACTTTTATCAGTCTCGCCCGCCATCTATTCTTAAATTTGTGTGATAAATAATAGAATACACAATAATAGAATATAACAATCTGAGAAATAATTTAACTGTCAAAATACAGATACGCGTTTTTTTTTTAGTATCCGAGGAAAAATGTATTTCTCTGTGTCGTTTTTTTTTACGCTCGGATAATTTTAAAATTGAATCTTTTTTTTTAAAAAATTTCAGATTGTTTTTTGACAGACATTTATTTGAAATAAAAAGAACACGGTAATATTTATTTGACAATCTTAAGCTGACGTTTAATTTCTACGGCGCTAACAAAACTATCATTTATTTTTCTCGGATACATCACGTAATTCATATGTATACAGCATAAAAAAAATCACACAAAAAATATCGCATAAAATAAAATCGCATAAAAAAAGACCGCACAAAAACAGGTTTGACTGTACATTACACACCAGTACCACTGATGCATACAGAAGATACCCAAGCGAATACGACGTGTTTGTTTTTTTTTCTGCAGTATAAAAATTTTCATTTTATTTATAGTTTAATAAATACTAGAAATTGAATAAAATTTTCTACATTTATAAATAGTGTATGTAAGTGTCAGTGATTGGTCTGATTTGAACAATGTCAAACAATAATTGCATTGCCTGCAATAACACGGTATTGCAAGAAAACTTGCTAGTGTGTAGTGGTCTTTGTAAAAAAGTGGCACATTAGAAATGTGCAGGAATTACAAAATCAGCATTCAATTTGATTTGTGGTTCTAACAATGTTCGTTGATTTTGCAATTTGTGTAGTGATTTGTGTAATCTAATAGTAAGCAAACTATCGGAAATCACCGAGTTTTCTAAAAGTATTGAAATGCGTGTAAACAATTTAGAAACTAATTCAGTGATTAACAAACTGCATTTGCTAAATATGAGTGTTGAGGATGATGCTGCGATCATAAATGTTAATGACGTTGTGATTGCCGGAAACTTTATTGTACCTGATTGTTCCAGTAATGAGCTTCCGACTATAAACTCAGTCAGCAAAGGTTCGAAGCTGGATTCATATTCTGGAACTGTAAGTCAACGTATTACGACTACATCTAAAGACGTCTCTCATAATAAAGATGCCGCGATAAATGATGAGTGTGGTATTAATTTCAATTCCACAAAAAATCGGAACTCAAATAAAATTATTATTGGATCCGGTATTGGTAGTGATGTGCTGCGTACTGTAGAACGGCGCAGGCATTTATTTATATGTAGACTGCATGCGGATGTAAATGAGAATGATTTGCGGAACTATGTTAATATCCAGTTTGCTGGCAAAAAGGAGGTTAAAGTTTTTAGCTGGTCCAAGAGTATAGATGCAGTTAATAAGAACTATTCATCTTTTAAATTAACTGTACTGGAGTCAGAATTTGAAATCTTGTTGAATAATTGTGTTTGGCCAGCTGGAACTCTGGGCAAAGAATTCAAAAACAGAATACGTGAACGCTCTTTTTTAGGGGCTCCAACGGTTTCTCGGGGGAAAATTTGGATACCTGGAAATCATCTAATATAAAAGATTGGTCATTATTTATTATACATCAAAATATAAGAAGTATACGTAAAAATTTTAATTTCTTTTTAGCTAATATTGCTGCACTTAATAAAATTCCACAGATCATTCTATATTGTCAGAGGTTTGGATTGAAGTAATTCTACGTATAGGGTGGCGTTGTTGTATATTTTGATGATAGCATTCAGTACAGTACTGTCTCCTATTTTGATATTAGTAGTGCTGACGTTTTACTGCTTAATTTTAATTTTGATTCTATTTCATTTTCGGTTGTTTGTTCGTATAGATTTCATGCCTTAAACTCGTCTGTATATGTTGATGAATTTAATACTGTTCTTGCAAGTATTAAGTCGAAAAATCTCATTATCTGTGGGGATATGAACATAAATATTCTCGATGATCGTATATCAGCTGATGACTATTTATGTATGATGGCTACACACGGATTAAAATCGTTAATTAGTTCACCAACTCGTGTTTCAAAAAATTTCTCTACATGTCTGGATCATTTATTCTTCAGATGTTCATTAAACTTAAAATTCAGTTTTTCTGCGAATGTACATAATCTGAATATAACTGATCATTGTATGACATCCATATTATTTTTGCCAAGTTGTACTTCTACTAAACCATTACCAAATAATTATTTGACCAAATCTATTATTAATTATTTAAGTTTAACAGATGATCTGTCTAATGAAAATTGGTCGGTCGTCTATTCGCAAGGAAATGTGTCTCTAGCATTTGACAATTTTATGTCCAGGTTAAAATTTTATATAAATAAAAATACTTCGATTATTAAAATTAAATCAAAGAATAGAATTATTAAGCCTTGGATTACACCTTCACTACTTATTAAAATTAGGCTGAAGAATAAAATAGCCAAGAAGTTAATTCGAAGGGTGAATGATTTAGAGTTTAAACGGCGCTTTGATGTGATAAATCGAGTTGTTAAGCACGACGTGACTCTTGCTAAGGTCAACTTTTACAAAAATAAATTTGAATCTGCGAATGGTAATATTTCAGAATGCTGGAAACTAGTTGATGGCATTTTAAATAAAGACAGGAAAAATGTGCAAATTCAAAAAATTGATATTGATGACAATTATTGTATAACTGACAGACGTGAACTGGCTGAATTGTTCAATAGTTATTTTGTAAATGCGGGCCAGGATTTAAAACTGACTGTAAGTAATAATGAAGATGATTTTTCTGATCTAATTTTTAGCAATTCCACTGTACAGTCATGTGTTTTCTTTGAAACTTGTCCAGATGAACTGCTAAAAGTCATATCGAATCTGAAACCTAATTTTTCTACTGGCATTTATAACTGCAGCAATATTATTGTCAAACAAATTTCTCGTTGTATTGTTAATGTGTTTTCATATATTTTAAATTTTAGTTTTGATTCGGGTATTTTTCCAACTAAACTAAAAGAGAGTCAGGTTATTCCCATTTTTAAAAAAGGAAATAAAAATAATATTGTAAATTACAGGCCGATTTCTTTACTATCGGTGTTTTCTAAAATTATTGGAAAGGTAGCTCACCAAAAAATAACTAGTTTTTTGAATAAAACACATTTTTTGCATACCATGCAGCTCGGGTTTAGGAGATCTAAAAGTGCTGAGGGAGCCCTATTGGAATTCACTAATTTCCTGTATGAAGGTCTTGATAAGAAAAGATCGGTTGCATCAATTTTTGTGGATTTAACTAAAGCCTTTGATATGGTTAACCACAAGGTATTATTACAAAAATGACTACATGCCGGTTTTCGTGGAGTAACTTGGCAATGGTTTAGCTCATATTTATGTAATAGAACTCAAGTGGTTAAGATTGGTGATGTTTTGAGTGAATGTAAAATTATCAATGATGGTGTTCCACAAAGTTCTGTTTTAGGCCCCATGCTTTTTTTGATCTATTTAAACTCAATTTTTTATTTGAAGCTTTCTGCAAAGTTGATAGCTTTGGCGGATGATCTAATGTTTCTGTATAATAATCGTTTGGAAAGTACGAATATCCAGTCTATGAACTCTGACCTATGTAGCCTTAGAAAATGATGTCTTGCTCATACCATGTTTCTGAGCACAAAAACTAAGGGTATGGTTTTTAAACTTATTAATGAAATTGTTATTCAACCAGATATAATTTACCATGATATAATGTGTGATAACATAACTTGTTGCGCGGGTCGTTTTAATATTGAATTCGTATCAAAATTCAAGTACCTTGGCCTGACTATGGATGCTTCTATGCGTTGGCTGTCTCATATTGCTTCGTTACGTATTTAGTTGTATCAAGATTGTCCTATGGTTTAATAGGCTGGGGAGGAACTTATAATACTAGAATTTACCCACTTGTTATTGCTCAGAAACATGTTATTCGGATTATGCTCAATTCAACAAGGTTATCGGCTTCGTAGCCTTTATTTGAATTTTTGGAAATTTCCCCATTAGACATCTATTTGTGTACAAAATAATGAAATCATTTTTTTCTATTAAGGACACTCAGTATCATGTTACAGTCAATTACAACTTGAGAAATAAGCAGTACATACGGCTAGAAAAATTTACAACAACAAACTACCAAAACTTGTTACGGCTGCATTACGCAAGCTATCATTTAAACATGACTCATCACCTATGTATATACAATTTAAAAAATCTTGCATATTACGTCATTTTTTGTTTTTGTTGTTTACTTTTATTTTTCTTGGTCACTGACCTTCATTTCCTTTGTTTTTTTTATATTTAGTAGATATGCCGATTAATGGGTATAGCTATAACAAAAATCAATAAATGGTAAGCAATTGCGAATTGTTGTTGTTATCGTGATGTAGGGGCATAGACAATCATAATAGATCTCTCATTTGACTAAAAACAGAAAATAAAAACAAAAATTTTCCATTCAAATGTTATCGATGTATTGCATATACGTATTATATTTGCAACGCATTCTAAAATCATTGCCTTATAAAATACACAACACAACGATACATTGGAATTATCAGAAGTTTTTGTTTTTTTCCTTTAGTTACTATGAAATGAGAAATCTAGTATGAATGTCTATGGTAGGGGTATATGAATTTGCTAGTGAACCAGTATTCAAACGAATAATCTGACCGTTCTTTGTGGTAGATGATACTTGGGGGGGGGGGGGGGGGGGCGTAGATATTATATTTACATAAAGTGAATTAGGGGAATCGAACCGGTATAATTAGGTTTTTTTAGCTTCTTTATTAAATTAGCCTATTCGTTTGGAGAGGTCAAGTTGATCACACTACTTAAGCGGCATATTTATTGTGCAAAAATCAAAAAAATTAATAGTTAATTATTATTGGGTGAGTTTTTCTTTTCTTTTTGTTTTGTTAGTTAGCCTTAAGTTGATTTACATTTTTTTTTTTTTTTGTTATAAGTTTTAACAATTTTAAGATAGACCACACTATTATTATTCTTTTGTTTCCATATATTAGCGCTTTTTTGTTTATTTGGATAACGGTGAAAACGCGCTTTTATGGACAGTCAGGCCCAAATATAAAAGCAGAAGGAAAAAGAGGAGATTTCCAGTAGGCACGCCGGAGAAATTTCGGAATAAAAATCATCCCATAGTTCAGGCGAACAATTTGTGCATAGTTTTTTTGAATGATTCTTTTTTCTGTGAACCTGAAATCCAATCAGTGTTGGAAAAAAAATTAACATATTGGATTATTTGGATACATATAGCATATAGGCACATTGGTGGCCAAATATATAGACGCCTGTTTGTGTGTGTTTGAAAAAAAAAATATTCAATTGATCTTAAAATTGGATCATTTAAAAAAAAAATATATATATGTAGGTCAGTTTTTAGTTTTCTTTATTTTTTTCTTTTAAATTTTGAAATTATTGTGAACTACTAACTAATATTGTTGCTAAATAAAAATGTCGCCTCTCTTTTATTGCAGTTTTATACCAGTTTTTTGTATGACTGGCAATACTTTTTCTATGACGTTTACTTTGTTGAGTTTAGTAAAATTTTTTTTTTTTGTTTATTTAGAGGAAAATAAAATTTCAATTTTCGAATTTAACATTTTCTTCCTTGTTGAGTCCATTTTTAATAATTACGTTCTTTTATAAAAATGTCTCGTTTGTATGATACACTACATTTGAAATGTCAAAAAAACAAAAACAAATTTTTTTAGTCTCTGATTCAGTGACCAAAAAGAGAGGATAAAAAGGATGTTAAAAAAAAATCATCGTATAATTTACTGATTTAGCATCGTTCATACAATTCAAACTACGCTAAATCAGATGATTAATCATTTATCCTCGTTCATGCAATCGGGCCTAACTATAAGGATACCTTTTCCATAAATGATATTTACATACTAACTTTTATACTAATGGCATTCGAAATTTCTTGAGACCACCAAGGCGGCGATTTCGCTTTGAGAGTAACCTTTTTAAGTGGAATGCAACTATCAAATACCAGACTGATATACGATTTGAAAAATTCTATTAGGCTAGGTGCAGAACTAACATTAAAATTATCCTTCCAAAGAACCGTTACAAACTAATTAACGGCGAGAATAATCCATTCTAGAAAAACCTCAACATAAAGCTAAAATTACCAGGCTTAAGCCTTGTTCAGACTAGGTTAGTAATTTAGTCGAGTAGCGAGTATTTTAGTAACTAAATTTGTCTGAACAGCAAAATTTTAGTCGAGTAGATTAGTAAATGATTTAGACGAGTCGATCCATTTTATTCTATTTTTTTTAGTCGAGTAAGGCCCCGAGCCCCGACCACTCTTCAAAACAAAACAAAAAACAAAAAAAAAAAAAACAAGTTGTTGATTTAGTCGAGTTCATTAGTTGCCGCAAGGATGTCGTCTCATTGGAGCGAAGAAACAACGAAATATATAGAACATGGGTTTCTATTTACTTTGTTGCGTATTCTCTTCATTTTGAAACACTGCTCACTCACTTGTAGCTTGTACTCGACTGTAGTGCGAACGTTTTTTGGTCAGTTCATCGATTTTAGTTACTAAAATACTCGCTACTCGACTAAATTACTTACGTAGTCTGAACAAGGCTTTAGGTGGAGAGTTACAGTTTACAGAAAAAACTAAAAAAGCATGGGCTCCTGTATAAATACAAGGCGATTTATACATTCCCAATTATCCAATAAGCCAATTACTCAATTTACTTTATTTTACAACATTATAAAAAATATGGAATTTAATTTTAACAATAATTGCGTTTATTAAAGGTGCTTGTTTGGCATTTGGATACAGAATAATTTTACAATTGACCATCACGAAGCAAAATTCTTCTTGGTGGTATATAATAGCAAATAGATCATCTTTGGTAAGGGTAATGCATATACAATTAATAGGTATTGGAATGCAATAGTAGATACAATTAATAGGTATGGGAATCATACATAGAATAATCATAAAATTATATAATACAAAAGGTATACATAAATATAATAGCTACTCTATAGAATCTTCTATGCGCGTTATATACAATAATTGGGTAATGAACAAATAATAATCTAATACATAAAAAATAACGATGGTTATTAACCTGCTGATGGCCGGGTATTTATGTTGTTTGGATCCAATACAGAGAGACAACTGATTAAACAAATAGAACTATTAGTAAAAGAGATGATATGGTCAATAAGGGAATTAGGGGTACCGATAGCGATTGGACAACAAAATGTTGCTCGTCTTCCGCTGGAAGACGGGATTTTGGTGTATATCAAAATTAAAGCCATCTGATATACACATTCCATCGAACCTACAAGAGAAATAACTAAACAAACTTTGTAAATCTACAATGATTTTTTAAATTGTGCATACGACCCCTTACTAGTTTTTGAAGGGTTATAGACGGTACAGAATAAGATTTTATGACCATTTATGAAAACATTGACAAACAAACACTCGAAATCCGATACTAACAATTCTGAAATAGAAGAAGTTATGGTAACTCGTATATATTCTAAATGTGATAAACTGGGGATATTTGGGTTTAAAAAGGTCTCGTCAATATATGGGTCAATATATATATGAATATCGTCAATATATGGGAACCAGTCTTTGTACGTTTAAGCTAGCTATATTTATGAATGGCTTATCGACCAACATAGATTTTAGAACTATATATTTCGCGTTAAATGACATAACTAACATCAAAATCAAAACTTAAGCGTAAACACGACGCGGGTGTGATTGGTCAAAGTATTGCCTTCTTTGTGTACTTTAGGAAGACCAACCAGATTTATTTATTTTGCCTAATCGTCCCCAACTAATAATTCATTTAAATTCGTTTGTATCGACGAAATACCAATTTTCCTTATCTCGATTGTTGTAAATTAAGAGCAAGTCCGTAACATTACCCTTATCAATCAGTCTTCAACACATACACTTGGGGATTGTCACATACAAAATTGTTAAGCTTTGTGAGCTTGTCGAAATTGTAGTATTTCGTCCTTTGTCAAAAATGTACAATATTTCTCAAGTTATTGTAAAATTTAAAATTTGTCAAACTGTTTACAACTCTGTTCCTGATGCTGATCTGGATTGTCTAGCCTAATTTGGAAATGCCGCTCTCTATATTAGTTACTATTGTAGGATACGGAACTGTCCGTCATCATCAACATGCACAAAATGATATTCTCACAGAAAATACATTCTATTGTTTGTAACATTTCTAATCGGATGTGCCTAACCACATTTTTTTTGTTTTGTAAACAAATTAAAATTTTCCAATATTCCTTTTTGGTGCTTTTACTTTTTCCAACATTTCCAACTGCTAAAGGGTAACGTTCGGCAGAAAAATCGTATTTAATCGTGTTTTGAAAATGTAAAGTAAGTGGATCAACATTTCGTTTTAAAAGGTCGAATTATAATCCCTTAATGTTAAGAGTTGTTGTATATTTAAATAAATATCAAATTCTCATCCCACATAACATAATTTATCTAAAAAATCATATTTACGAGTATGTATATATGTACTATGTTAAGTGATTCATCTATAAACAAGAACCATATGTAAATCATCTTTCAAAGCCCTATATTCACAAATACAAGTACAAATATTCAAATTGATTTGATCCGTAAAATCTCATTCTTTTTATTTCAATATTCTTTGCGCTGTTCCATAATCGTTAGGTTACAAACAGCTTTTCGTTACGATGATATTCTTACATATTTTTTGTTCTGTTCATTTTTTGTTTTACGTATTTTATTAAAATTTTATATTTTTATGCAAATACGAGACGAAAAAATTCGCCATTTTATGTAAATCAAATGTAAATTATTCTAAACAAAACAAAAAATGTTCGTTTATTTTTCTGTATTTTTCAATTTAATGGATATGAAAATTATATTTCAATGAAAATTTTTCATTTTTTTTTTGTTTTTTGGATAAAATTTTATTTAATTTTATTTTTTCATTAAACAAAATTAAATAAAAAATAAAAAGCAGTAACAATAGTAGTGATAACAATAATAATAATACAGTATCATGAAAATTAGAAAATAAACACTTAGCGGGCTGATTTCATTGCCAAATGGTGCGTTTTAGTATTGATTTAACGCTGAAACATGGGGGGTGGGTTGGTTAATAATGGGAACCCAAAATAAAAATTGTCAAGTATTTAAATAGAGCTTCATTTTTATCTTTATCTTAAAGATGCCGAAATAATATATTCAAAGTATTTTTTTGGTCTTTTGTTTCTTAAGTTATCCAATTTAAGCAATTTTACCGCGCGTACAGCAGAATAAAAACGCAGAGCATGAAATTTGTAAATTGTTAATAGCGATGGGGTATTAACAATTTAGACCGTTGATTTGCACATTAAATTATTTATTAGATTGCGAATGAGAATTTTTCTTTTTTTTAGCAAATTAAATTATGGAATCATATTATTTCGGGTTCTTAAATATTTAAGAATTCATTTCAAAATCTTTCAAACCAGTTAATATTCATTTCCAAAGTTTTACTAAATCTACAGAGATACAAGATCAATAATAATCTATTTAGAATTCCAGTTATGATAATAGTTTTGTCACATAAAATGATTTGAAAAATTCCGGAAAATGCTAAATCAGTTCCTATGTATGCGTCGAGAAGCCGACGACACTGTTTTTGTTAAAAATATTCCTTAACTATACCCTATAAAAACTTATAAGATAAAAACTGTCCGGATAATTTCTCTTATACTAATTTTATGTTATGTAAGCGCCAGCGGCAAACGACACTCCTCAAATTTTTGCTTAGTGCTATGCTTACTATTTATAACCCAATTTTAATCGGAATATATTTATGTTTCTAACTGTATTATGAGATTTTGAATGTTGTGTATCCATACTCGTCAGTGTCGTGTCAGTGTTTAGTGTAAACATTATTATTTTATATGACTTGTATTAAGGCATACACACTAAGGTTTCTCAAAAGGAGTCACGTTTTTCACTATCCCGGTCTTAAAATCCCGGTCTTAAAATCCCATACATGATTGATGAATGATTCTGGAGGCTTAAAAGGATAAATATTTTTAACTGAGCAGTATTGATAACTACAGTATAAACCATTTTCATTTTTCATTAAATTCTTGATTACACTTATCGGCCATTTCGTGATTCAATCACGTGAAAGGTTAAAACAGTTTAGTGAATTTGCTCTTCCGGTACATAACAACTTTGTCGTATTAAAACATTTTTTCTGCAGTGCATGTTCACCGTTATACTGGTTAAATATTTCAGTGTAGTGAATTTTCACCTTAACTTAAAACCAGTGTATTTGTTAAACATTTTACTGCAGTTGTTATTCTCCGTTAAATTAAAACCATCCACCGTTAGGCTTCTTCCGTAACAATGACGGATGCTAAAATTACAAAGTATAAATTGAAATTGGATGTTATTGCAGGCCAAATAGATGGAATAGACGATTTTGTTAAAACTGGATTATCAACGGTAGTAGATTTTGAAGTAGACTTACGTTTCCATATCGATACCTTAGAGCGCACAAGTGCTATGTCCATATTTTGAATATCTACAAGAATGTCTCTAAATGCGAAAATATTTCGAATTTTAATTCAATGTCATGGAAATACTGCTATAAATGATTATAGCACCAAATAACAGAACCATAAAATTAAAAATATTAATAAAAATGATTAAAATAAATATTAGTTAAATAAATGATATTAAGTTAATTAAATTTAAAATTATATATGAGCCGGATCAAGTATGTAAATGATTCTTGCTTAAATTTGGTAAAAGAGCGTAAACTTCTGATGGCACTTGTTAGCACAGTTAAGTAAATCTGAATCATTGAAAATTACTTTTCTATTAGTTGGAAACATCAACATATTTGTCCTTCGGAATTTGGAAAACTGAAGTTTAGCATACAAACACTTTGTCTCACGAAAATTAATCAACTTATAAATAGAAATCACCGCACGACAGAAAAAAACTTAGTCAATGAGGTACCAATACATCCCAAATAATGCGATACATGATCATGTTTTTACAGCGTGCCGTATACACGTCATTAGAAAAGTATTTTGAAAATTTCGAGTCTAACCAAGCGGCATTAGAAGAATTAGACATTAATGAATCAAAAACCAACTCCCGAGCAACTTTTGAGGAAAAATATCATAAATTAAAACCTGCATTGTTAGTTGAGATTAGTCGAAAAATAAACGAAGCTAGAGCAAATTTAAAACCTGAACTAAGCGAAGAAAATCTCACTAATTTAGAACTACCTAAAATTAAGTTACCTTCATTTTCTGGAGAATTTATGACTCGGATTCCAGTTTATGAAACATTTAAATCAGTGCATAAAAATAAACGGTTAGAAGTTCAATACCGAGAGTAGAAGCATGCCAATACAAAAAATCGTGAATAAATAAATTAGAAAATTAGAGATGACATGCAGAAATTTCACCATTTGACAATTAAAAGTTGGTAGCACCAGATCACATTAAAGCACAAACTACCAGAATTGATTGACAGTCTTCACAATCATCTTAACTGTTTGAAAAGTCTCAGCCGTGCAACACCTCAATGGGATGACTTAATCGGCTATATGGTATTACAAAGACTAGATACATTTACGAGAAAAAATGGGAGGATAAGTGTCCTTATGATAGATTAGCTAGGGTGGATGAACTTTTGACTGTTTCAGACAGACGTCCCACTCCCTAGAAGGTATTTAGTTTATTAAAGGAGCGAACAGAACAAACAGCCGCAGTTCTGTCTATAGCAAGCCTTATACTATAATCAGAAAAATATTCGTCAAGGAGTTTCTAAATCACCTCTAGTTTCTTCAGCCATCATTACAAATCCAACTTCAACTTTCGCTTCATCAAACAACGTTGATGCCTAAACACAACATATATAGATGCAGACACTTTATCAACCTTTCAATAAAGGAGAGACAGCAAGCAATTTCTCGTCTACACTTGTATTCAAATTGTCTGCTTGATGGTTCTCATATTTTGGACTCGTGCAAACAATCAGGATGTCACGATTGTTCAGCCAAACATCACACATATTTACATCAGTATCCAATGTCGAGTTCTATTCAAAATACAAATGGTAACACTGCTCAGTTGGAAGCTTCAAGCCAAAGTGTCATTAGTCAGCCAGCTGCATCAAACAACTTTCATGCATCTGTTGGCTCTATTATTTCAAATGAATCAAATACTAGAATCAAGTCATAATATCCAGTTATATTGGATACTGCCGTAATTCACGTACTAGACAAGTTCGGGTTACCCGTTGCAGGTCGAGTCCTACTTGACTCAGGGTCACAATTGCACTTCATTACAGAAAATATGGCCCAAAAATTAAGAGTTAAGCACTTCAATATCCTTAGGCCTGGTTAATACCAAGGAATGTACGCTTCTTGCAATTAAACCCACCTTACCAAATTCTCCACCACAATCGAAGCATTAATATTGCCTAGAATTACTGGACATCAACCAAGCAACTTTATAGGTCTACACAATTGGCCACTTATAACATAGAGTTAGCGGTTCAACGATAATATACCGTTATTGCAAAAAACAGCCTTCGGTTGGATCTTCACTGGTAGAACTATATCGCCGCAACCAACTATTCACTGCAATATGGTCTGTACAGTTCCTAGTTCATCGTTAGAGCAGCTGTTTCATCAATTCTGTGAACTGGAAAGACACGAATCTCCAACGAACCAATACACTTTCGAGGAAGAGGAATGTGAAACATTTCTCCAGAACTCTGTGCGATCATGCAGAGCAATATATCATACGCCTGCCCTTCCTAACGGAGCACATTATATTATAAAGCTCTCAGAATGCAGCTATAAAACGTCTCCACCATTTAGAGCGGAAATTAGATCAGTTGTCCAAGGCGACGGAATTGTTTCATGGTCCCACATTTTTACATAAACCAGAAACAGAGTGGCCGTTTAATTCAAATAACCTTACCATCACACCGATGTTAAAGAGCATCTTAATACAAAGATAATTCTACTGGTAACTGAAACAAGTCCACCTTTTGTTGATGAAATAAACCACAGACAATCATTTGCGAAGTTACAACGAGTATTTCATCTCCAATTGTTCATCTTCAATTGTTCTAAATGCAAGTCTGACAAAATTAAGGGACCACTAACTGCGGATGAATTAGATAGCACCCTGCTAGAACTCGTGAATAATATTCAATCCTTTTATTTTAGTAACGAAATTGTGGAATTGCAGGGATACAAAGAAGTTCGCCGAAGTTGTCGTCTACGCTCCCTAAAAGTCCATTCCTGGACGTCCACGGTCTACCACGCGTAACAGGTCGAATCCACAATTCCTTTCTTCTTTTCGATTCAAAACACCAATTCCTCCTACTCAAGTCTAGCTCATTTACTAATATGCTAATGTTTTATTTCCATGTAAAAACTTACAAGTTGCACCACAAGCACTGCTATTTCGGCGGCTTATGGGAGGCTGCTGTGAAGGCGGCAAAGCATAATTTAATCCGAGAAACTAGAAACTCCTCGCTCACTTTCGAAGAGCCTAATACGCTTGTCATTCCGATCGAAGCTGTACTGATTTCGCGCCCACTTACTCCAATATCGTCGGACCCAAATGATCTGGAGGCGTTAACACCGGGCCATTTCCTAGTGGGTGGACCGTTAACTATCCATAATCGAGCCAGATGTGAAGGATGTCAAAGTCGCATTATCAGCTAGATATGCTCATATTCGAAAGCTACAACAACAATTTTGGCATAGGTGGAGTTCTGAGTATTTAAATCTGTTGCAACAATGATACAAATG
Source organism: Tipula helvola (assembly GCA_963556165.1). NCBI lineage: Eukaryota > Metazoa > Arthropoda > Insecta > Diptera > Tipulidae > Tipula > Tipula helvola. The sequence continues at coordinate 227,544,534 of OY744481.1, read as the reverse complement.
GTCTACAAAAAAGCGCGACTTATCAATAAACCAGCTGGTATTACTGAAAGATGAAAATCTACCTCCTGTAAAATGGTCACTCCGGAGAATCATTCAACTGTATCCCGGTAAGGATGGAGTCGCACGAGTTGCTGACGTAAAAACTCAATCTGGAGTATACAAGGGAGCAGTAGCGAAACTTTGTCCCTTGCATTTGCATGATGCACCAACAATTTGAATACCGATGTGAATTCAAGGCGGATGGTTTATTTTAAGACAACTCAACATATATTAATTTAGAATCTTATACATTTCAATTATATATTTAATTTCTTAATCAGTCATTCAATTTAATTTCATTAACGTACAGCGTATTGAGAACTACTCTTTTTGTACTTAATTTCAATTATATTTATTATATTTTTGTAAATGTACATATGATATGCAACTCTTATTTACTCAATTCATTGATTGTCACCAATGCATTATCGAGTAACGTAATCAACCAGAATTAGAGTAAATAAGCGTGGTATTCTATATGATAGGTATATAATCGGTTTCATCTCCTTCAGGCCTGTCTCATGAAAATAGGTAGGCGACCCATGTGCAACCTAACAAAGTTAAAAAGCTAAAAATGTATGATTTCGTGACAGAAAACCAATTCCCTTTTTCTTTTTTTTTTTTGCTTGTTCGTTGTTGCTTTAAATATTTTTTTGATCTTTATGGAAATGGAATTGGTACTACTGTCACAGAAAAGAATGAACAGATATGGAAGTTCCATGTCAAGTATTTACATAGAAATATTCAATCAATAAAATGTATTCCTGCTCTAATCTAACCAGTTAAGACAGAGAAAATATAATACAATAATATGTTTCGCTTCTCTTCTTTTTTGTTTTTTATACAAAGAAGAGAAGCGAAATATGTAATATTGAATTATATTGTCTCTGTCTTAACTGGTTAGATTAGAGCAGGAATACATTTTATTGATTGAATATTTCTATGTAAATACTTGACATGGAACTTCCATATCTGTTCATTCTTTTCTGTGCTACTGTCATGAGATCACACAAAAACTTTTTTAACTTTGTTATGTTGCACATGGGTCGCTCATTTATTTTCATGATATGGGCATCATAGTATTGCAATTTTTAAAACATTATTATTTGGACTTGCGCTCGATCAACTGTATTTAAATATTTGTTGCCTCATCGGCAATAAAATTGCCAAAAGCCATTGCAAATTATTATATTATGAAAAATAATATTATTTTAATATCTCTGATTTTATAATCAACCATTAGTCTTATCACTACAGCTTTGTAATTATTCTACTACCCAAATCATATTAATTTTTTTTGTATAAGCTTGCAAATACTAAGCCAAATATAAAGTACTAAAAACATATAAAGTATGATTCATAAATCATAAATAACATAATATGCAGTTGAGTAGAATATTTGAGCTGTTACATTGGTTGACAGGTTCACAAAGTAGAAATAAATTTAAATATGTACGAGTAAACAGCAAATACTTTTATTACATACTACGTACTCTACATGTAGGTTTATGGAAAAACCAAAACGTTTCATTATTGAATTATTCTCTACAAAAAGCTGCAAAAAACAAATTGATCACATATTTTTTGTTCAGTTTTGCAAGTATACATAGAAAAGCTTTATACCTATATACATACCATACTTATAAATTATGTTATACTTATGCAATATCATGTAGAGTGGATTATTATTTTCACCTAAACTAAACCAATCCTAATAAAATGTCATAAAATTTGGGTCATACAAACCAACTTAAATAAGAAGAAACTAAACGAACAGCTTCATAAAAATTCTACAGAATTTCCTTTACACAAAATACATAACTATAAAATATGAGTATGTGTATGTTTATGTACATAATGTACAATAAATACACACATTGTAGAGACGTATACCATACAAAGAATTTTTTGATTTGTTTACAATTCTTGGTGCACGTTTTGTATTGTAAGCATAATTAATTCACCTAAATCAACACACAATTCACTAATAAATTTGTTAAACTTTTTTCTTATGAACTTTAAGTAAAAGCACAAAATAAATATTGACTTTACGTTTCTCTGTTATTTTTTTTTTACTTTGGGTTGCTGCTTTCGTTCTTCCTTGAAAATTTCAATAAAAGCACATAACGTTTTCATATTGCCAAGTACACAAATATTAGGCAAAAGAAAAAAATCCACAAAAACAATAAAATAACGTGCTCCTTATTGTTTTCGTAATTTTTTTTTTTTTTTTGGTTTTTGGAAAAACATTTTCTTTTTATTAAATAAATATTTATTAAATCCCATAATATAAGACATAACAAGAAAAATAACTTTATTTACTTCTCTTTAAGAGGAATATCGATTTACCTTCAAAAAAATATTTTTGTTTCACTTCAGGGCAAAATTGTATGATTATTTTAGTTTTGCTCCCATTTTTATGGAAATTGTTATGCTAATTGCATTTCGTTTACGGGAGGAAACCGTTGTTGTGTGTCGTGCATACATACTTTACCTTAATATTTTACAGAGCAATGTGAATATTGTTTTTATCTAACGCTATTACATACAATGAAAATTAATATTCATAATGTTGTAGACTTGTAAGTACCGTAGAAGTGGCAGACAACCTATTATTTCTGTTTAATTTTATTTCAAAGGGGATTCTACTTTAAAAAATAGCATAATTAATAAAATGTTTTATTATAGACTTCATGTTTATTTGGTAACCCATTGAACTGTATCTCAAAATACTTTGGTTGCCGTGGAGCCAACCTTTAATGCCTTATATACAATTTAAAAATATTTCTAGTCCTAGGGTAGAATAAAAATTTACCCTTTGTGACGCAAACTACCGAAGCATTGAAATAAAATTTTTAAAATTTTCGGTTGACCCAACAAAATTAGGTTTATATACAAAATAAAAATTAATGAAAAACATAATGTTAACTGAAATTTAAGAAAATTATTAGAAAGATTCGAAAATAATACAAAAATTTTTGATTAGAATTTTTCTCTCCAGCATATTCGGATGAGATGATAGTTTCGCCGCATAGTTAATCCGCATTTTTAGTAATTCGTCTTTGACAGTTAGGATGCTAAGGTCCTTATAAATATTTTTGTGTTTTACAAACCAGGGTGTTCCTGTAATCATTCTGAGAATTTCTGACTGTATTCTTTGAACAATGTCAATATTTGAATTAGAAGTTGATTGCCTTAATTGACAGCCATACGACCAGATTGATTTAATCATTGTGTTATACAGGAAAAGCTTGTATTCTAAATCAATGGTTGAATATTTCAATATCAACAAGTGCATTTTATTCATTTTTAATTTGATATGGCCTCGTTTCATTTCAATATGTTTTCGCCAGTCTAGATGGGCGCCTAGGTATTTTACTTCGTTTGCCTGAGGGATTTGTATTCCGTTCATTGTGACCGGTGGGCACGTAAGCTTATTTAAAGTGAATGTTACACGTGAGTCGATTTCTCCTCATTGACCTTTATCATCCATTTTTTTTAGCCAGATTTCGATGTCATCTATATGTTGTTGCAGGGTTGTGGACGCTGTTCGAGGGTTTTTATGAGTACATACGATTGCTGTGTTATCAGCGAAAGTAGAAGTCATAATTTTCGAAGATGTTGGTAGATCCGAAGTGAAAATTAAATACAAGGTTGGGCTAAGCACACTGCCTTGTGGAACTCCTGCCAGGACGTTTTTCTCGCCCGATTTAGAGATATTGTGTTTTCCATAAAATCTGCGATTTGACAAATATGACTTCATAAGTTGGTAGATTTCTGGTAATTTCAAATTAATTTTATAAAGCAAACCCTCGTGCCAAACTTTATCAAATGTCTGAGCAACATTCAAGAAAAGCGCAGAGCAGTACTTTCTTTCCTCGTGTCCTGATCTTATTTCTGAAGCTACTCGGCGCATTTGCTCAATGGTTCCATGCTCGGCTGTAAAACCAAATTGGTGATTAGGGATGATATTTCGGAGTTTCGGTTTAATCTTTTCGATAATTGTGCAATAATATACTTAACTAGTGGCTTCTTTATCTTGAATTTCCTATCAGGTTCGCTTGCTTTAGCTTTTTCCTCGTTACTTCTAGCCCAGTCACTGTTGGGCAGACGAAATGGTGGATTTGGTTGCTGAGGCCGCTTAAGGTATTTAGTGGCCTTCCATAATGAATAGTTTGTGTCAGAGTAAGGAGATAGCTGCTTAAGGTAGTTTTGCAAAAAATCCATTTTGTTTTTGTGGAGTAGGCTTTGCAGTTTATTTTTGGCCTGGTTAAAGTTGTATTTTGCATCAGGCGATCGATTTGTTTGCCAAATGCGTCTTAAACGGTATTTCTCTGTTAGTAATTTTTCTATTTCAGCGGATATTATTGTGTGCATTGTATGTTTGCTGTTTTGTTTAGGCGAGGCTGTAATCGCTGCGTTGATCAGTAACAGATTAAAGTTTTCCATTGCCATATTTATGTATATCGTTTGCCGTCTCCAAAGTAGATGTCAAGTCGATAAGCGAACTGATGTACATCTTGAATATCAGCCAGTTAGTGAAGGTGTTCGTTAGGAAGTTGATTGTAGGATATGGCTTTTGGTCAGCCCAGTAATGTAGTAAGACCGGAGAGTGGTCAGAGGATAATTCTGAGAGATTTTGCATCACTGCTTGTAGCATATTTTGCGCTGTTGTCATTAACTGCATATTAGTTGCATACAGTTATTCAGGTTAGGTTCAGCATTTGAGGATTTACCACTGAGAACACTTGCATATTCCCGGCTGATGTTCTGGGCGAACGAGATTCATTCGGTGCATCAGAAGGTATTTTATTCTGCGTATACGAAGGTGTATTATTCTGCGCATCAGGTGTAGTTTTATACTGCTGCCTGGGACGTGACATTTGTATAATATTTCTGTAGGCTGGGCATCCCCGGTAGTTTGCAGTGTGGTTTCTGCCGCAGTTACTGCATTTCTTTATTGTTGAGGAATTTTTTTGGTTTCAGGCAACTCTTGGTTGTGAGCAGATCACCGCATACAACGTATAAGGATATCAACTTGCATTAAGTTCTTGAGTGGCCATATTCTTGGCAGTTTAAACACTGAATTGGTTCGGTCCTTTTATTTGGTTCTTCTACAAATTATGCGTCTATGCAAGAGGTATTTTATTTAATATATTGGATGAATTTCTCTCTTTTTCAAAGTGCTTTCGGATGGACACAGCTCAACTTTGACCATTGGTTGTAGTTGCTTCAAGCGGTTCATGATCCTATATACATTCTGTATTTTAAATCCAACTTCAACAAGCGTGGCCTGGATTTCAGTTGCCTGAACTTCGACATCGATGCCCTTAATAACGACTGAGAGACCCTTTGAAGACTTTAAACGGTGTGTATAATAGTTTCTATTGTGTGTATCGTAATAATTAATGACTACATATGTGTGTTTGAATTTTTACTTCGTGTATTTTGCCATGAAGTAAATTTGTTACGTGAAATGGTTTTCAATTTGTTAGCATGCTTGATTTAAGTTCTTGCACCACCTTGTGTGTATCAGCTTCATGCAAATAGATTGGAGGTGGCTTGTATTTTCGATTTGCCTGTTCTTGAATATTTGCATTTTCAGGTTCGCTCTCTTCCACATCCTTATCGGCGAATATTTCAAATCGGTTTTTTAACGGTAATTTTTCAACATTAATTTCTTATTTGCCAGTAGTTTTTCATTTGTTGGGCTATCTTTTTTCTTTTTTACAGCAATATATCGATCGATGCCAGTTTGTATCATATGTAGACATTACGTTTAGTGCTCTCTATAAGGCTTGTGTCGCAGCTGTGCTTTCCAGGGGGTATATTCATCAGGTCATTTACCACTTCTGGCTCCATATTCGATAATGAATTTGTTGAAGTTGATCGATGGATAGTCCTTGCGACGGACGATTTTGAAGGCGTTCTTGTTATTGAAGTACTTTTTTGGAAAGGATTGCTCCAATTCGTAAAGGTGGAGATATTGCTTGTAGATATATATGATGTAGTAATCAAGCGTTGTATCATTACACCACTGCGGTCACTGGATCTCGGCGACTGGGAACCCGCTTGCTCACTCCCGAGAGCCGCTGGAACTGGGTTTCCGATTCCCTGCAACGTAGCGTTGTTTGCCGTGGTGTTAACCATTGTATATTTGAATTCAGGTTTCCTTCCCATATCATTTTATACCTACTGCCAGGTTTTTATTACAGCCGCTCCTAACATGGGGAAACAGACGCTGGTTGAAGCCGCCCCTAACATGGGGAACAGACGCTCCAGGATATGCCATGGGTATTTCCTCCTCAAGGCAAGTATTTACGGGTTTACGGCGCCCATACTCGCGTGGTTATACTTTTAGCGTTACCCAGGGTGCAGCGCGAAATATCACTATGATTTTATCAATTTGGATGCGCAACATGACAAACGCAACTTTTTTGGAACAAGATAAACTATAGAGTGAATTTATTAAATGAATCATTGGTTTGATGAATAATACATAATTAAAAAAATCTTTAAAATTACGGTTGATATTTTTTATTGGCTCCCTTAGAAATCGTTTTGCTTAGATATGGAAAATTATGTCCTGTATATGACCACAGCTGGCATTGAAGCAAACTTCGGCTCATTTTTGAGCGCTTTTCATGGCGTGGCGCAGTATTTCAATCGAGATATTGGCAATTTCTTGTTCAAAGTAAACTTTTAAATCGGTAACAAACTTTGGACGATTGATATACACCTTATTTTTCAGATAGCTCAACCTATGGCTGGCGGTATATGATATCACCGTCTAAAAATGGTCATCATGTGACCTGCTGTGCAGCATATGGCTTTCCACACCAAATTCGATCACCTCTTGTGCCAAGATGTTCCGTAGCGTTTGAGTGCACACAACCGAAGATTTATTTTCATAAAATAATCTGTACTTTACCAAAAAGGAAACCGGACTGAAAAGCGTCTAGAAATTCGAAAATGTCACCTTATGATCGTTCACTGTTTATTTAATCTTTTTTAGATTTTTCCACCACGTACATATATTCGCCAAAAAAGTATAACTTTCTGTTCGAGATACGCCCGAAAGATTTTACATAGAATATACGTCTTATGCTTAGGTAGAACCGCCTTGGGTCACACATGAGATAATTTATGTTTTATTATTTACTATCTGTTTAAACTATTTTCCAAAGTAAATTGTGGAAATTCTTAGTTGCAATTCTAAAATTAAAAATTTCCCCCCTTTTGATGGAAATAATTTAATTTTTGTTTTACCGTACATACGTACAATCGTCAATTGAAATCTGGTTTCAGAGCCTCTTTTTTTCTTGTTGTAAGCGGTTCCTGTAAGCTTGTTGAGTTTTTTGAGCGCATAGTGGAGTATTTTTAAAATATGTCCAAATTTGTCAGTTTTACAATTGTTTTGCAGAGAAACCATTGTATACAGCTTAGAGGAGTACTCGCTATTCACCGGATAAATATTACTATTTGAGGTATCTTCACCGGAAGACGGTAAGGAATATAAAATACAGTGGTATGCACCATGTTTTTTTGAATATTTATACTTCTTAAAGTAAAGTGTTTTGATTTTTTTGATGTAGTCTACATTTTGTCTATCATCTTAAATCTGTTGGTAAGATAAACCATTAGTAAACAATTTAATGTTTTACTGTAATAAAATTGAAAATTTTAAATATCAGGTAGACCTACGTATAAACGCACTTCTGATAGCGTACTAAAATTAAATGAGAGCGTTGGTATAATATGTAAATATTGCCTAATATTTGTTTGGATGACTTGTGGCACTATTCTGGTTTTCTCGGGGAATTGCGAATTGAGAATTGTTTTATTGTCAGTTTTTAGTGTATATTGGTTTTCTTTTTTCGAAAGCATACTGAGCGATTGGTATTTTGTTCATGTTTTGGGAAAAAATAATTCCCAGCCAAATTTTTAGGGAAAAATAAACAACAAAATTGCTATGAAATTGAACTATGTTTCCCCAAAATCTAGTATGCTTTGGAAAAAAGAAAACCAAAATACACTGAAAACTGACAATAAAACAATTCCCAATTCGTAATTCCCCGGGAAAACCAGAATAGTGCCACTGGAGAGGAAAATCTGTTTTCGTATTCCGCAGCCTATAAAATATCGTTACTGGCAGTGCTAATATTAAAATTGTTCACAATTTTATTAGAGCAGAATTTGAAAACGCAAAAGTATATACTGCTCAGCTGGAACATTAATCCTTTTATGAGCTTTTGTTTTATTCTTACATCGTCAGTTCATCGTAATAGGCTGAAAAATCGACAATGAACTAGTTTCAGATGTAGGTTGACATCTACAATCCAGTTGTATCAGAAACTAGCAGTTTGATAAATGGGAGCGGTAAAACAATCCATTGTATTATACCAGCTGATTTTCGAAGTACCAAAACAGTTCAATTTGTGTGATTTTTTGGAATTTGATCAAAGGTGTACTGGAACAGCCATTTTTGAAAGACTTTTGAATTAATTCACAATTACAGTTGTATCTACACGTACCGATACGCATACAATCACCATTCACATCACTTCGGCTTAAATCGTCACACTGCTTGTCGTGACTACCGAGTGAATCATATTCGCGCACAAATAAACACTTTGAAACGACAAGCGTTTCATTTGCTTTATTTTATTTATTTTTAATATTTTACCCGCTTATCTCCTTTGTTTAATAAACAGAATTAAACGACCTGTATACGTCACTCGCAAGAATACAAAACAATATATTTACGGGAACATTTATTTCTCAATACAATTATTTTATGTATTTTGTTTTATGATGGGATAACTGAATTTTAATTTATCGAAAGTCTTTTCGAAATATCTGGATGAAAATAAAAAGTAAGGACAGTCAATTTTTGGTTTTTAAATCGGATGGGTCAATATACGAATAGAAATAAAAGTTAAAATAAAATTGTTAACTTAAGTTTTGTTTTATAAATTTTAAATTCTAAATTCTATGTGGTATTATTACTATTATATAAACTATATAAGTATATTAAATTATAAATGTCTATAATATACATTTTTTTGTGCAGTTCAATACAAATAAAAATAATTAAAAAAGTGAATTAAAATCTCAACTTAATTTATACGTATCATAATAAGTGTGCTCCACTGTCTAAAATCTTAAAATATACGTTAATAAACCCTAATTAATACTATAAACTATGAGTTAAATTAATAATCACCTAAACTAATATCAGATTGTGCAGTTAAAAACAATATAGTGAACGGTTAGTGAGACTGTAGTGAAAATTTAACCGTTTATAAAAAAAAAAGTTAAAATACCCGTAACCATATGCACATGGAAATATTAAGTGAATCGAATAAAACAAATGGCTTAATATATTTGTGAATAAGATTCGATTTGAACATATATTAATTAATATTACGTTAATAATTAATTAATGAGTAAATATTACATGAATTAATATCATACGCAAAATTTAATTCATACAAACAATAAAACCATCATCAGCATCATCAGAATTAACATTCATTCATCATTCTATTCATCAATCTACATTCTACAAATCTACACGTCGCATACAATTTGATTTCATACAGATTTTCTACGGTCAGTACAAATCTGAAATATTATTGTAAGTGATTTGTTTTTTTTTTTATTAATTTACATTGGGCATTAGATTTTATTTGTTTTTGACCAAATAAATCCCAAAAACTTAGAGACAGTGTTAAGGAAAAAATGTCGTATGTGACATAATTACCTCATTTTGTTAATATTTGTTATTTTGATTATTTAGATTTTAGTTAGATTTGTAGTTACTAATATACTAATTTAGTTTTAGTGATTTCTATTTCTTTAATGATTCATCCGATTGAATTAGTTTTTTTTGTTCTATAAAATCTAAATCTATCATTTATTAAAATTTATCAATTTATATTTTCTGATTTTTATTATAATTATTCTTTTGTTTAAATAAATACCTTTATTGTATTTTAATGAAATTCAGTTATGTGTTCTTTTTATTTAAATTTTCTGTTCCGTAATTACGTAATCATGATCCGTTAAACCAATTCGTGCGAGCATGTGTCTGAGTGAGTTGCTATGTCAGTAAGGTAAGTATAAGTGATTGTTGCAAATAAATCAAGCGGTCAAGCAAGTTTTTATCATGTTTTAGAAAACCCCACCCCATTTTCCAACTGAAGCTAGCAGGATAACATACCGCTCTAAAACCTCTGATAGAAAAATTTCTCTAAATTCGAATAACGGTTGGTGTTATTTTGTAATTGGAAGCACATGCTTCCATGATCTCCTCACCAAGCAAACCGTTACAACTTAGAGCAGAATCTTGCTGATTCGAACTAGTCTTAGAACACTTTTTAATATGCTTCACTGTGATATCAATGTGTTTACACAGCAGAGTTAATTCTGACAGTTTATCGCTATGTACTTTAAAAATGTTGTTGCAATTATCACATAACCAATGAACGTTATTGGAACTGGATATTGTAGTGTTCTGGTTTTTTCCGGAGAAAAACTACTTTAGGTTTATATAGTTTTGTAAATATAAATTAGCAATCTTAGTAACATGCTTTTTTCGTTGTTTTTCCTAAAACAACTGAGATATATACATGGATACCATGATAAACCAATTTAAGTAGGAATGATCAAGCGCATGTATTGCTATCTCTTTCACTAAAAAATTCTGTCATTTGGTGCTTTTTTCTTGATATACTTTTTTTATAAACACATCGATTTTATACACACAAATCGAATTGTTTTGCGGTGATAGTTTTTGTGAAAACAACGATGCCTTGTGATTTTATCGCACCGAATGACGATATGCGCAAGAAAAGACTAATTTGAAACAGCTGTCAATCATACCTATTCAATTGGTTTATCATGCATGGATACGGCCTAGGCAAAAATTCATGGTACAAGAAAAAAAACGAAGAAGAAGAAAAAAAGCTTGCGTTTGTGTGACAGAGAATGTATTTATTTTCCTTGTCTTGAATTGTTTTCGAATTTTCCGAAATGAAATCATATAAACCTACCCTTCGTACCGCTATAATTACATAGTAGGCTTTGACCTTCGAGTCAATAAATGTGTTGTTTTTTTTTCAATACACTAAATTGGTCTTTCACATTTTTGTTTTTACAAATGTTTAGTAAACAAGTTTGTTTATGTTCGAAAGTTTGACGTTTCACAATTTTTTTTTTTGATTTTATTTATCTTCCAGGTGTGTATTGAAAATTTCAAGGAAAAATAGTGAAAAATAATTTAAATATTTTCCGAAGATAAGTAGTGCAATGTGTGAATAGTTCAAATAATGCTTCAATTAGTTAATCAGTCTCAAAATCTTTGTATGTTTAATGAGTCAAGCGCAAGTTTAATATTAACAAAATTATTTTCGAATCCAGTAGGGCCCTTTTTCGGAATTAGCTTTTAAGAGTGTGAGGCATATATAAAATGAGCGGTGCAACTAAAAAAAAACTTGTACCATTCGTTTTTACTGTTTACTATGATAAATATTTTGCATGTCGTCTCCATGTATGTAAAGGTATATCTCAGTGCTTAAAACTGAAAAGTTTTCTGGAAAGGCGATAATAAAAGAAAATGAGATTGTTATTAAGAACGTGAACGAGGGAACATTCAATTTAAACTAATAAATTAATTAAATTAAATACATTATTTTCATTTTATTTAAAAGTTTTACGAAGCATATGGTTTAAAAATACGAAGATACGAAAATATCAAGTCACAACCTAATTTCGCAAAGCTTGCACTTTAATAATGCACAATCAGATTGTGTTTAAATTAGTCGGATCAGATCCAGTTGATCCAATCCAATTATTTAACTTACCTGTAAATTTTAGTTCTCTCCCTAAAATAAAACCTAAAAACACATCCACATAATAAGCCGGGCAATCAGCAGTCAATCTGAAATACAACATTAAATCTAAACATTAATTCCATTAATTATTTTAATTTATATAATTTACTTATAAATGTTAATTATCCGTATTGCCTTAATTTTTATTACCAAATCTGAAATTAAATTATGTAATTATTATTAAGAAATTTAACATAAAATCAAAATACTTAGCTTGTTTATTTTCAGCTTGACATTCCAAATGTCAAATGAAAAATTATTCCAGTATGTATTTAATTTGTAATACAGTATACACTCTCGAAAATTATGATCGACACGGCATATGATGGCATAGGCTAATGATGAACAAAACCGCAAACCATAAATTTCGAGAGTGTACATTTTTTTTGTGTACAGACATATACCATTTTTTGATGTGAAAACATCTTTAAAGCATTGCCACATGCCATAACTACAGACGTTTTTGTAGAAACAGATTTTCCATTAATGATTAAATGGATCCATATCTTGTATTTAAAATAATGATAAATAATTTAAACTAACTCAAATTATTAATTAAAATAACAAATTTATAATAACTTTACAATTTTAATTGAAAAATAACCATTTAAGTCAAAATCCGTTTCCTGGGAACGGCAGAAACGAAAAATGATCATTTTTCAATTAAAATTGTTAAATTATTGTAAATTTCTAATATTGATTAATAATCTGAGTTATTTTATATCATTTATCATTATTTTAACCACAAAATATGGAGCCATTTAATCATAAATGGAAAATCTGTTTCTAGAAAAACGTCTGTAGTTATGTCATGTGGCAATGCTTTTAGCAGGGGTAAGTCAAAAATTTCATGTAAAAAAAGAAACGGAAAATCCGGTACGACCGAAGTTGCAAATTATATACGAGAAAAACGAACACAAAATGCACCGAATTTGAATAATATTTAATTCGCATTAGAATTTCCGTCATATTAAAATAATAAGGCACAAAAGTATGCATGTGTAGTGTAAGTGGTTCAAAAAAACTGAAATGGAAGTACGTTAAACAAAGATAAATGCACCCATACTTTAAATATTAAATATTATACATCTTAGCGAGCTGTTGAAACGGCACTTATACTACATTGATACATAATAAAATAATAATTTTGAATTTTTTTAATCGATATCCTATGTTTAGTATTGCTCATACTGTTGCTGAGTTTGGTTATGCCGGGCATATAGGAAACAAAAACTATAATAGTGGTAACCAGGCGCAAGGAAGAACCTCAGGGAGACATGCTACCGTCTTTCTAGCTGTTATGATTTTACAGTTAAAATAGCGCCTATGTTTAATAGAACTGCCTTATTTCATTAGTTCAAATCAATCAAATCAGCGATGCCACTTTGCTTTGTTCACCTGGTTTGCCGTGACCATTCACAAAAGTCTAAATATGGAATCTTCAACAATTGCCGTGTATGAGTAATGGTGAATTTTAAAGCGTTCAGGGCAGGTTTAGATGATTAACTTAAGATAACTGTACTTTGCTCAAGCTCACCAAGCCATGGCTATACTGAAATATAGTCGGTTATAAATTTCAATTTTCAATTAAACAATTACTGTCGGTAAGGTTCGTTCTCCAAATCCAAAATAGAATAACTTATTGACTTTTTCAACCAAAATTGTACCGTAATTTAAATACTGAGCGAACAGCAGCGGTCTATCTGCATTTGTTTCTCAGGCCCATCGAAGAAACTTGAAATGATTCAATAGTTAAAAGTTTTCACATAATTTTTTTGCGAGTTGAGCGTGAACTCGCCCGTTGTTTTTTTGTTAAACGTCATTGTAAGAAAAACTTTTGAGCTGTAACCATTATAATCCTAACCTAAAATAAATAAATTAATTAAAAGTTATTGTGTCTCATTACGATTCATTAATTTTTTCCAAGTGTTTTGAGCGCCGATTTTATTAAGAATAGCCCTATTTAAACAGATTGCATTGACCACCGTATTCCGTTGTCCCGCACTTCTATGCCACATTTAAAACACGCGTTGGCTGCCATTATAATGGACAGAATCAATAGTTCGCGTTACACGTCTTGTAAAAACAAGCACAAATAAATTTTAATTAACAATAACAACACGTAGAATAAAATAACCACGATTAACAGGTAAAGACAAGAAAAAATAAATATTGAAACTAAAATTAAAACAATTTTAGGCTTGCACATTTCAGCTAAGCTAAACGAGAAATACAGTTTTCGTTAGTTTAGATAGCTCGCTAAGCTCACCCCTTTGTACTTTTTAGCTGATAACTACACTTATATACAAATACACTGTTGACTTAATATCTTCCTTTAAAAATTGTATGTTTACAACCTTCATAAAAGAATTTAGCTCACATCGCTTAGCTTAGCTTAGCTGAAATGTACAACGGGCCTTATATTCCGATGAAAAACTTCGATGTTTATCGCAAGGCACACTATCTGTCCTACACAATCTTCTTTAGGACTTAGTCGAATTTTTATTGAAACTAGTGAGTTTATTAACAAGCATTCAAACAACAACATCGAATCAAAAGTAAATAGATATTTATCTCAATTATTTTGGTAAACATGTTTTAAGTCGTCTGAACCAGCTACAAAAGTAACTACCGGAGAATTGAGAAAAGTTGTAAAAAAATGAAATCCTCTATTTTACGCTATCCTTGTAGAAAAAAAATGCATTTAAATTTAGTTATTTGTTTGATTCTACCCAGCCTGCCTATGCAGCACATCACATCTCTCCAAACGTTCTAAAACATTAAATAAAATACTTATAAAATTCCCACTAGCAAGAAAGTACCCTAATTGAATGACAACAATTTGGGTGTAACATTTTTTATTTGATGATCTTTTAATTTTAGACATGTAGATTTGAAAATCCTAATTTTTTATAATTTAATTTGAAGGTCCCCATAAAAATAACACGCAAAAAAGACAAAATTAAAAGAAAAACCCGTAATAAAACAAAGGCAGAAAAGATACAAAACCATTTTTACCATTTAACGTCAAATAAAAAAAAACAAAAAAAAAAACAAACCTGTCATTAAATTTAATTATTCTAATGGAAGAAAATATACAGAAAATCTAATTTTTCAAATTTTCTTCGAACTTTTATCTGTCAAATAGAGCAACAGCAGCAACAACAACAGCCTCCTATCATATATAAAATGAAAATACAAAACTTCAAACTCAATTAAAAGCAGCACACGAAAAAAATGTGCTCCTATAAGTTTTGGTTTTATTTCTTTAATTCAATTTGATGGCACCCAAAATGGAAATTACTTTTTTTGTTGCTATATGTATGTATGCATTGTGTTTATGTATGTATGTGTGGTGAATACTAGAATGTACATACTCGTTTTCTATAAAGAAACAGAGAATTGTAGTAGATAAAAAAACGGAAAATAGTCATCATCACTGTTACATGGGACATTTAATTTTGTTGGAGTGTTATAGAGATGAATTTCTAAGTACCGAAGGTAATTGGTCCAGATATACAGACGCTGTTGGAAATTATTAATGTTTGGTGCTAGATTAAAAACTTGTTTTAATGACTTTGGAAGCCTGTTTTTATTTTTAATTTTCTTTTGGGTAACGATAGGATTAATGTGTATTTATCAAAAAGGTACTTATATTTGGCAGTACCGGGTACATTACGTTTTACTTCGGCCAAATGTTGATTTTAGCATCTCGGGGGGGGGGGGGGGGGGGGGGGGGGGGTTCTTTAACAAAAAATAATTCTAGAGGGAAATAATGCGTTCGAGTTTATTTGACTTCAATTTTTCAGTAGTTTTTTATAGTTTTATATTGATTCGTAACACGTAGGCCAATTTATCCATATCTCTGTGAATATTTAATGATGCCAATCCATTTAGTCGCTTCCCACGGAGAGATTATCTAGGTTAAGAGAAAGTAAAAATTTAACAAATATGTTGTGCTGAATTTGTTATTATAGGTAGAAGCTTTCAACCACTAGATACCTGACCGTCTTTTAAACATTTTAATTAACTTCGCTTAGGTAACCTAATTTCTACTTAATCTGGAAAAAAGGTCTATACAGATCAATAAAAAGCACAGCTAATATTATGCCGCTTTGCTTTAATCAATAATATCTCACATGTATTGTATAACAGGTAATGATTATATTTGCCTTATTCGAATTATAAATTATTTTGTGTGGATCAACACATCACCATGTAATGATTTTATAATATGTGAAATTCAGGGGGGGGGGGGGGTTCAAACCCCCTTCCCTATGCCGCTGAGTGTCTCCCTCGATGGTACACAGAGTCTAGAGTAGTTACCTTTCAATTTAGAGGTTCCGAGTTCGATTCCCGGTGCGGTAAGAAGAAATTGGTCACAAATGTGTATGTTCGTGTTATGTTGAGAAAGTTTTTTTCGATATAATTAAGCGAGGTTCCTCCAGTTCACAGTGACTTTAGAAATGTATTAAGAAAGCAGTGGAGGTTACTAAAATAATGTTTCATATATACATTACTTTTATCATTAAAATGAAACTTCATTCGAAAATATCTCAATTGGCAGAATTTTACTTTAGGTTACTTCCCGCAGCCAAAAGAAAGTGTCAGATCTTCTATTATAATATTAATCACTTCAAAAGATGGTTTATTCTTCCAGACAATTTTTGTAAAAAATTAGACAAAACAAGAGAAAATATTTAGTAATCTATAGCATAAAATATATCGCACTGTCCATTCAAGGAAACTCTAACAGATCATCCTCAATAAAAAAACTTTTTACTTTTAACTTTTAATTTAACTTAAAAAATAGCATACCCAATGGATAAGCAAAATTCAAACTGAAGCAAACTTTATTATAAAAATCGACTTGTGTTTACTTTTGAAAATCTTGTATGTCAAATTTTCAGTTTTTTGTAGCAAAATAAAAATTTCAGTTAAAGTTAGGTTTCATTTAAAATAAAGGAGTATTGTTAACATAAAAAACGTGTAGTTTTTGAGTCAGGTTCTGTTCTGTTAAAAAAGTGCATAATCTAATTATTGTTATATTAGTTGTCGATTGTCATTCGTTTTTTTGTTTTTATATATTGGAAATAGATAACAAACGTTCCTTGTGTGTTGTTTTCGAAACTTTGTGTTCTTTACTATGAATTTGAGAGACTGCCAAGTTGATTTGATGCTTTTGTCATTGTTAAGAGTGGCTTACATAAAGTTACGCATACCCGAACGACGTTATTGGGTTCATCCACTTTGGCAGCAGAGAACTCAATTTGGCTGTTATTTATTTATTTATTGTACTTTAACAATAATTTAGTATTAAAAGGAAAAGCACAGATGGAAACAGAGTAGACGGAACAAAAGAACAAAAAAAAAAAATAATGAAGCTGCTTCCATTAGGCAGAAAAACCTTTTAAATTTTAGAACATTAGTAAAGAATTTGTCTAAATATCCCGAAAAATTTAAAAATTATTGTCGACTGACTATCGAAGAATACGAGGAGCTATTGGAAATTGTTTTGCCAATGTTAAAAAAAACAGCGCAAGGAAAAGTATATCACCTGGTCTCAGGTTAATGCTGACTTTGAGGTAAAATAATAAATAATTGTTTAATCGTTTCTAGCTTATTTGAATTTCATCTCTATTTCCTGCTGGGAATTCCATGATTAGCATGTCTTATGAATATTGAGTGGGAACAACGACAGTGTCCAAAGTTATTTTTGAGGTTTGCGAAGCTATTTGGACTGCACTAAAGAAAATTCAACTAAAACCGCCAACTGAGACTGAGTAGCATTCAATTGCTCGAGATTTTTATAATATGTGGAACTTTCCAAATTGTTTGGGGTGTATCGACGGCAAGCATGTTATCATACAATGCCCAAATAAATCAGGAACACTATTCTACAGTTAGAAAAAAACGTTTAGTGTTGCAAACCTCAAATTTATATATGTTGACGTTGGAGCTTATGGCTCGAATCATGATGGTGGCGTATTTAGACAGTCAGCTTTTGGTAAACATTTTTTTAAAAATGAATTAAATTTCCCTGCGGATCAACTATTTTCAAAAAGTAATGATGGCAAAAAATTACCGTTTTTTTTAATTGAGGATGCTGAATTTCAGTTGCACAGGAATATGCTAAATCCCTAAAAAGGTATTCAATTACCGATTAGCCAGAGTCAGAAACTGTATAGAACGGGCTTTTGGAGTGTTGATTTCCCGCTTCAACATTTTATTTCCGAGGATTAGGGCATCGCTGAAAACCGTTGACAGCATTATTAAAGCCACCGTAGTATTACATAACTTTATAATAAATAAGCGACTGAAAAATATTTTATCAAATCAAACAGAAAAGAAATGCACTCTTGCTTTAGACAAATGTAGTGGTCTGCGCAGAAAGAGCTCAACACGGCTAAGATTTGGAGCAAGAAATGCAACAAGGGGGAACTTAGCTATTCGTGATGAAATAAAATCTTATTTTATGAACGATGATGTCCTTAGTTGGCAAACCACGAGTTTAATGTCGGAATACCAAATATAAAATTGATTTAAAATTTTGGTTGGTATAATTTTTATTTTTGGTTTTAAATAAATTCAAATTACATTTTAATTTCTATATATTCAGTTCATACATATTAAATAAAAAAATAACAAGAACAACAATTCAATATGCTTTATTTAAATAAGAAATACATAAAAATATCAACAAATTTCAAAATTTAGTACATATTTTTGTACTCCACTACTGAGAACACTGCGCATTCTGCATTCCGCTAAATTATTATTGTTTTGTCTTTTCGTTTTGCCATCTTGTGATGGCCCGGTCTGCTTAAACTAGCAATTGGCCGCAGTTTTTTCTTTCTTTTTTGAGATAGGATATGTTCGAAGAGATCATCATCGCTATCTAATAACGAATTCTCATTTAGTGGAGATTCTTTGAAAGCTCCCATATTTGAGCTAAATCCTCCATTTTCACTATCAATTTATCGGTATCGACGTCCAAATACTCTTCCAACATTTTTGGACTGGCCTCTACGTTACCAAACTAAAAGATAAATAAAGTTTTCTTTATCATTTTGCTAATTAACAGATGTAAACCTTACCTCCGCTTCTGGATATATGGCCGCAAAAAACTCATCTCATACAAAAAATAGAACGGTTTTTGTATCCCGGTATATTCCGGTTTATTTTTGTATAACTTACAAGTCTTGTCGTATATAAAAATAAACGATTGATCTTCCTCGATTAGTTTGCCTTCCATTATTTTTTATTTTAAGTTTTTTTTTGAAAACAGTGAAAGAATAAACAAAATTAATTTTGTCAAGTCGGCAGAAAAAAACAAACGAATTTAAATTTGTCATCTCAAAAATTTGAAAATTTTTGAATTGTAGTTTACTTCATTCTATTTTTTCTTAAGGCAAAAGTTAAAAGTTTGTTAGCTTTTGCCTTAAGGAATTCACCAATCTAACGAGCCAAATTTTTGTTATTTTTTTCAAAATAATTTTCGTACAATCCTGTAAGTTAAAAGTAGAAAGTATCATTGGGAATGCAGTGTGAGTCAGTAATGGCAATTTATTTCATACCGTACCGAAAATCAATGATTACGTGATTGATTTCTGTCCGGGGAATGAATTATGACGGTACAGAACAAAAGTGTCCGGAAAACGAGCTATTACAGTACAGAAAAATATAAAACCAAACAAAAAAAAAATAACTAAGGTAACTTGATAATTTGAAAATCATTTGGATTGATTTTCTTAAAATTTCAAATTCATGTTTTTACTTTAAAAATCAATTTTAAATGAAAAGATTGAATTAATATCCCATGTAGTATGAAATAAAACGTTGTACGTTACACGTACGTTAAATAAACTTTACAGTACTCGTTCAAAATTCTGGCCTCGGCTCCTTCGTCGCCTCGTCCATAAACATCGAACTCGTACTGTAGTAACTCATTTACCGCCCTTGTGACGTAATAGTTATTTACGTCACAAGGGCGGTAAATGAGTTATTACAGTACGAGTTCGACGTTTATTTAACGTACGTGTAACGTACAACGTTTTATTTCATACTAAATGGGACATTAATTCGATTTTTTCATTTAAAATTGAATTTTAAAGTAAAAACATGAATTTGAAATTTAAAGAAAATCAATCCAAATGATTTTCAAATTATCAAGTTACCCTAGTTATTTTATTTTTTTGCTTGGTTTTACAGTCTACTCTACTGTAATAGCTCGTTTTCCGGACACTTTTGTTCTCTGACGTAATGATTCATTTCC
Organism: Tipula helvola; assembly: GCA_963556165.1. NCBI lineage: Eukaryota > Metazoa > Arthropoda > Insecta > Diptera > Tipulidae > Tipula > Tipula helvola. The sequence goes on along the minus strand of OY744481.1, from coordinate 227,524,323 downwards.
CGGACTGAAATCAATTACGTAAACACTGATTTTCGGTATAGTATGAAATAAATAACTATTATGGAACATCGAATCATAACTAAGTGACCAGTTGAAATTTTATACTAAATGGACTAAAATTTTACTAACATTATAAAAAATGTATTTGTATTGATGTGAATATTCTTATCAAGGTAAACAATTGCGCTACTTAGGAAATATGTACTAATCCCCTTCGCATAAAATAGACTTATGCCAAGTAACTCTACAATAAACACCAAAGCAAGGAGCAATACAATGACGAGGAAAATCCACATAATCTGGAGGAAATGTGGGCAAAACTAACCGAAATAAATCAAAATATTCCGGTATACATGCACTGAAAAAGTTATTCAAACCGAACGAATTATAGTTCTTTGAATCGGAAAACTGAAATTATTTTGAAAATAGTAAGAAACAAGGCGACTGTTGAATATTTTCAAATTTTCCAAGAGCGCACGGTAAAAATTACCTATTTATGTTGCTCGTATATACAACATAATCAATTCTTTACTGCAAATGCTTTATTAATTGTCAGTAACGCTGTTACATCTAACTATTGGCTTGACCTGTATAGTCTGTATGTGATAATAAGATTTAATATAAAGCCGCGGAAGATAACGAACTTATAAAAATCGGACAATTAAAAGCTTTTATTAATTAATAAAAGCTTTAATATTTCCCATTTGGTATAATTTTAAACCAGAATTGCATTTTATTAATAAACATAGCAAAATAGTTTAAAAAACGGTTAATGAGCATACTACGAAGGTACTTGAGCTAAATATTTACATATAATAGTGCAACAAACGGTTACCATTCGTTACCAAATCAACTGCGCAATAGTACTGATTTATTCTGACAAGTACCCAATACTCAAAATGCTTAACACAGCAAAATCGCCTAACCCTCTGCAAATCTATCTATGTGAATAACAGAAAAGGTCTTCAATCTCTTTTCTTAAACGTAAATAGCTTACCACAAATGTTTAAAAGCTAATACGCTTAATACCAATACACTTAATAGCAAAAATGATTTATAACCAGCTCGATTTACTCATCTACAAACCCAATTCCAAAGGAATTCAATATTATTGATGGATACAAATGTTAGTAATGGTAAATGGTTTTAATATTTTTCTTGCCAATAGTCAATATTTCACAAAATAATACTTTGAAACTAAGATAATTTGGGCAATGTTAAGTAAAAATCTTATTTTGAAAAATATTTTATTTTTGTCCTTTGGTCGCTTATAACTTTTGAACAAACAAATAAATAACATTTAAATAACAAATTATTCGGGTAAAATCCCGAAAATAAACTTACACATTTGAGGGCTCTGTAATATTCTCCTCGATAGAGGAGGCAGCAATGGAAACGGGGGTTCTGCCACCTACGATTAGGTGGATCCGCTCCATGAGGAAATATCGCAAGATTACAGCCAAATTAGTTGGCGAATCAGTAACCAATAGGTTACCAGGAAGGACTTACTGTCAATTAAACCAAACTGTCATTGCTCCTTTTACGAGAAGAAAAAAGCTTGCGCTTATGGTTCCCTCGTTAAACGGTACTACTGTTCCTTTTTCCAAAAAGGTTAAATAACTAGGGGTCATTCTAGACCAAAAACTGAACTGGAAACAACATATATTAAAAGTTCAAAATACAGCCACCAAGGCTTTCTGGGCCTGTTAGAGACTCTATGGGCATACCTGGAGATTACAACCAAAAATGATCTACTAGTCATTTCTACCAATTATTAGGCCTATGGGCACATATGTCGGTACGCAGAGATAGTATAGTTGCCTAAAACTGAACAGAAGGCGATGCAAAATTTTTTGAATATGGTTCAGCGTATAGCCTGCATCGGTGTTACGGGCTCAATGAGTAAATGCCCAACTGCTGCGATGGAGGCACTTCTAGGACTGCCTCCATTTAAGCTGCATGTTAAAAACGATATCTCAATGATGGTCTTGAAGATGCAGGTAAAAATAAATATCAAACCAGGCAATATGGTGGGTCATCTGGAAATCGTTAAGGAATTTTAGACAGACCGTACCATTGGATGGCGTCTGACTGTATGTCAACTAAACTGGACTTCTACGAACTATTCTGTGTTAGTTTACCGGGCCGGGATATGTGGTATACAGGCGGACCATCCTTCGAGCGAGGGTCAACTGTATGGTTTACAAATGGAGTAGGAATATACGGGAGTGAGACTGCCCTCTCGGAGTCCTTGGGTAGCATTGGTCTTCCAAGCAGAAGTACATGCTATAGAACTTGTCACTAGGATAAGCATAACAAAAGGCCTAAACGATGCAAAGATATATATTATATCAGACAGCCAATCGGCTTTAAAGGTTCTTAGGCCTTGTACCGTTGAGTCAAAGATTGTATTGGTCTGGCTGAAGGTAACTAACCATCTGCCAAGCTCAAATAAGGTAACACTTATGCGGATACCAGGTCATACTGGAATCAAGGAAAATGAGACTGATAATGATAATAGATAGATAATGATAATAGATAAATGACAGCTTTGCCCGCGAGGGATCTGCCTCTCCATTCGTTGGACAAGAGAATTGCTGCGGCGTCACTAAGAGACGCCTTAGGGCAGCGGTAAAACGCTGGGAGGCGAAGAGATTTATATCACCTTAATCAGTTAGGATAAAGAAGTGTTTTGAACTTCCAAAACCTGATCTGATGCTACTAATCGGCTTCCTCACAGGTTACGCTTCCTAAAAGTATCACCTTAAAAAATTGGCCCGAAGTAAGACAGACTGATGCCGCTACTGAAACGTGGAATTGGTTGGGCACATTCCTAATATTTTTATCTTTTTTTTATTTTGGAATTTGTTGTTTTAGTTATTTGTGCGAGTATATAAGAACATAATAAAGTGTAACACCATTTTATTACATTCTTTCGACAGTTCTTTTCTGAAAAAGTTTTCGTGATCATCATAAAAGCAAAAACAAAAAGCAATATAAATAAATGGCTTCTAATGACATTCTTCGTCGGCCACATTCGTAATATTTTTAATTTTTTTTTTTTTTTTTTTTTTTGAATATTGTTGTTTCTTTCCAAGTTATGTGTGGGAGTATATAAGAACATAATAAAGTATAGTCAATATTTTAATATATTCTCCCGATCGTTCTCTTCTGAGCTTATCTCTTTTATTTGCACCATGTTAAATGAAACACTAAAAACACGCACATTCGACACCAATACAATTTACCAAGACTATTGCCTTTCGGTAATCCTCAAATCAATCCTCATTTCGCGATCCAAATCGCTGTCCTGTTCTGGTCAGGTTTATTCCCTTAGTCGTATCGTTCGTCGCGCCAAACAACAAGTGTTTTGATTTTATAACAATTAATTTAACAAATTTTTAAGGATAAACAATTATTGTGCCTATAATAGTAGTATGACTATTGTCGTAAAAGATCAGTGCAATGCGATGTCTGCATAGTAGCCCTTTAGGGTTTATAGAAAGAATAAAAAATGTTTACTGTTATTTGGCGAACAAACTATAATCTTATTTAATAGATGGCTTAGGCTGGAATCACACTATCATTTTTCTATGCCAAAGATGTTTTATCAAATATCTTTGTCAAAGATAAATGATGGTGTGTGAATTGAATCATTTATAAATGATTCCTTTTAAAAAATATATTTTACCAAGTTAGCTTCGTAAACCTAAATATATACCATATATTCAAATTGGTCAAATATTTGATAAAAAATCTTTGATATAGATAAATGATAGGGTGATTCAGGCCTTACTGATGGAGATATAAATTTCACGAATTTCTGAGATGTTAACCTTGTTACTTCTAGATTTTTTTGAAAGCAATATGATTTGAAAACACATCAATACCTTAAAGTACACAAATGACATGGCCAACAACTTGTTGTAAATACAAAATTAAGGTGTCAGAAAGGAATTCTTTATCATTTATGGTTCAGTTTTCTGGTGCTACAGTCTTTAAGAACACTATATTTCCAAGGACATTGAGTGAGCTTTTAAAAAGAAATTGAACGAATTTTTTTTCGTGACATTGTTGTGAAAATTCAAAATATGGACATAGCACTTGTGCGCTTTGAGGTATATCCATATATTCCATTTCATATACACAATAGGTGATCCCTTGCACTTCTAATTAAACCAAATATTGAGAATGAACACATAATTCTCTGTTTTCAATCAATGCTTGAACAGAATCACCTTCATTCCGTGTATGTCCTTTATTGAGATATTTATGAGTAAACCTATTCATTTTTTACTGACGCCCGGAGTAAAATGAAAATATTAGGTGTCAAAGTAGGAACTCGTCTTAATATTCGAAATATTCGTCATTACTATCTATGGTATTTTGCCATTTATCGGGTAGATGATGAATGCCTTCGCAATAGAAACTTGGTGGTTTCGAAGCAAAATAGTCATCGAGCCATTTTCGCACATCTTCAACTTTCGAGAACAGCTGGTCTTTTAAATATGATGACATGGATCTGAATAAGTGGTAATCAAAGCGAGCCAAGTCTGGAGAATACGCCGCAAGCTGTACAACTTCGCAGTCTAATGATAACATGAGTTCCTGGTTTGAGTTTGTTGTATGTGGGCTAGCGTTGTCATGCAGCAATATCACCTTCCACATTGCTTGGCCTGTAAATGGTCTTTTTGCTACAGAGCATCATTTAATTTGATCAATTGGGCCTGGTAACGTTCAGCTATAATAGTTTGGTCAGGTTCCAGAAGCTCGTAGTAAATGACCCCTTTCCAATCCCACCAGACACACAGTAACACTTTCTTGGCATGAACATTCATTTTTGCAATAGATGTTGACGGGTGGCCTGGATCAACCCATGCTTTTTTGCGTTTAGGATTGTAGTACAAAATCCACTTTTCATCACCAGTAATGATTTTGTACAAAAAATTCTTTCTTTTGTACCGAGAAAGCAAGTCCATGCAGATGTCAACTCTTCGGTAAGTTTACTTTTCCTTTCTTCTGTATCGGTCCCTTTGCATGCAATTTAATAGATATTGCTTAGTGAGTAACTCCTAACTGTGCTGCGATCTCTTTTTGAGTTTGACATGGATTTTCATCCAGTAAAACTTTCAGTTCTTCGTCTTCAAATTTTTTTACTGCACCTGGACGTGGGAAACTGCCATCACGAAATCTTACAAACCACTTTTTTAGTGTTGAATGACTCACATAATCTTCACCCAAAGTCGAATTAATCAATTCCATAGGTTAACCAGCATTTTTTTTCGTTTGAAAACAGAATAAAATGCAATGGCGTAAATGTTGCTTATCGACATCCATCTCTTAAAATTGATGCACACGGAATGACAGCTTGTAAATCATTAGAACTTATATCATAAAAACAGCAATGACTAAGCTACTTATATCCAAAATAGCGGGCGATTTCAATGTATGTTACGTTCAAGTATGTTTTTAATGCACCAACTTCAGAGCCGTGTTTCTACTTGCACACCTATTAACATCGAATTGTTATTTTGCCCTGAGCTAAATTGTCAGACCAAACTAAAAATTTTATAGTATTTTCATTTTTCACTATTTCTTTTAACATAAACAAGCTAACGAGATCTGTCATATAAAAGATGCTCTTGCTTAATTCTTTTATCTTCGTGCTTCTTTTTTCATTAACTCATTTTTGACGAAAGTTGCGTTAGCGCAACACCACACATGCTTTACGGGTTTCTTCCCATTGATGTGCCATAGTGTCTGGTAAGTTGAAGTGAACCACATCATTGTAGTGGGTTTTAGATTAGCACAATACTGTTTACCCTAAAATTATACCACTACAATCAATAGGTTTGGTCTTTTTAGTCTGCGTACTAAGTTCGTGTTGCTTAGGAACTGAGCTGCCTCTATGTTTACATGTTGTTGGAGCCTTTCTTCAAGTTTTCGCGCGTGATCCTAAATTTAATTTAAAATGAGGTTCACTTTAATGTCCCTATGGAGGTCATTGTTCCTGACATACCAAGGTGCATCAAGGATGTTCGTTAATATGCTATTATGAAATATTTGGATGATTTTTACGTGGTTCTGTTTTGACAGTAGGTATAAGACCGGCCCTAATACAGTGAACTGTGGAACTCCTGCTTTGATTTCTTTCATTTTTGAAAAGGTAGCATCTAACTTAATCCTGAAGAATATATCTTTCAAGTAAGTTATTATAATGTTTTACCAAATTTTATTGGTAGAATCCTTAACTTGTGGTTAGGTCCTTCATACACACTCTATCGCTAAACGCTTGTACAACGTCATAATCATAATTACTTCTGCAATTTTTCACAAGCTTGGTAGACATTTCATCCTAAATGCTGCATTTATAAAATTGGTGAGCTTCACCAAAGCTTTCCTTGGCAGTTCTTTTAAGATTTCTGCAGTAACATGATCATAACCAGGAGCTTTGTTTGTATTCATATTTAAGAGATCAAGCAGGGAAATAAACGCAAACTAAAACTACAAATGTTTATTTTTGAATAAAGTTGGGCACTTAATTTTGAAGGTTTGTCGATGCCATTTACATATGTATGAAAAATGATATCACTGAAATGTTCACTATGGCTGGATTTAAAGACGTCGATCCGATGGTCAAAATTTTTGATGACATTTTCCAATACGGACGTTTCTATAGGATTTATCTCGGCAATGATGTTGTTTTTTAGGTCTTGGATGGTGGCTAGACTATCAACGTACACTTTGCTTTTCAAAAATCACCATAAAAAGTAATCTAATGGCGTTAAATCGCATGATCTTGCAGTCCAATTCACATTTCCGCAATGCGAAATTAAGCGATTTTCGAGAAACTTTTGCAATTCGTCGATATCGATATTCTCACGCGTAGTACGGCAAGTTGTACCGTCTTGTTGAAAATAAACATCACCCAAGTCGATTCCAACAAGCTGGAGCAAAAATAAAATTACTTTAACACGGTCTTCAAGCGAATACGACTCCATAGCGATAAATGGCAAAATTCCACTAGCAAAATCACATGAAATGACAGAAAACAAACATGGCGTCTTTGCAAAATTCGTTTTTATTTTCCTGCGTCTCATTTGGACAACGCTTTACCTTTTATCTTAAGCATGATTTTTTTGGTGTTGTCGGTAGGATTTCTTTACTTTCTGGCACAGCTTGTTAAGTTTTTATCTCGGCTTCTAACGTTTAGTCGTCATGTGGCTGGAATATTTTATCGAGGTGTTCAGTAAATTCTTGAGCTTTGCCGTAATTATTCCTAGCTCCATTTCTCACGTCGTAATTTAATTCTTTGATTGCTTTCCAAAGGGAATAATCAGCGTGCTATCATTAGTTAATTTTCTTTGATAGTTGCTGATTGATTCATCTTTCAATTCTTTGATCTCTCTTCTTTATTGTTGAGTGAGGTTGTTCAAATTAATTTTGTATTGGGGGTCCCTTGCTTGTTGCCATATTTTTCTCGCTCTTCATTTTTCTCCTATAGGAGTTCCCTAATTCCCATAGGATAGTTGTTTCCCTTGATATTCTTTTTAAGTCCAAGGTTATTTTCCCAACCTGATTGCTGTATGTCATAGTCATTTACAAATGTATGAACTTCTTTGTCTAATTTCTTCGTTCTACAATGGAACCATTAAGTTAATTGTTTTTTCTAAGGATAGTCTAAAGTATTCCCAATTAGTGCGACTGATTGGCCTGGTTTGTTTGTTTTCAAACGTGTGCCAAGCACGATTTTCGTCTTTTAACATTTTTGTCAATTTTCTGTAAGTTTCATTATCTTCCCAGTTTATTTTAATGCGTTTCCATTTTTCAACTTTGCATTAAACTTATCAGTAGTAGTAGTTATTGTATTTATTTTTTCCCAGAGTAAATCGTATAGTCTTTGACTTCATCAATTATTATTGGTGGTAGTGGAGGTATTTTGTTTTGACTGTTTCTAGATAATATTTGGAACATCGCCTTTTAACTGAGGTGGGAACATTGGAAAGGATATGAAATATCTTTTCCTGTTTTACTAAATTGAGCTTGTTTATTCACCATCTTCTCTTGGGATTGGTTAAAATAATTATGGAACATCCTATATTTCAGAATAAGCCTTTTCAGTTTGGTCACAGCTCTTTCTATCCAGCTCTAACAAAATCGAAATCTTCCATTCACACAAGCAATGTGTTTATATGAGATTCAATAATATTAGGATAGCTGCAATTGAAACGTAACCGTTATTGAAGTAATCAAGCGTTTATCTTCGTTTGTGCTCTTATAAACTTTCATATTTATTGTTTAGTTACTCAAAGGCTTTTGATTTTTTACTTATCATCATCAAAACAACTGGTTTCTAATGCAACTCTTATATGGTTTTTTTACGTGCTCTTTCCACATACAAATTTCCACATAACTAAAGATTTGTTTAGAAAGGAAATTGGTTTTGTTCACTTACTAACATTAACTCCCATGACATATTACGGTAGTATATACATAAATCATCTGATCACCGCCTGAACGCAAAATTTGTAGAATATTAAAAGTTCTAAGCTACTTGTTTATATCAGGTGTGCTCACACCTGATTTATCCTATACATAATACACGTACATGTTTTACTAACTTTTTGCTTCTACAATTTTTAACGGAAAACATTATGCAAGATTCACATAGAAGAATTATTTTTTAGAAAAATATTTGTAGAATGTTGTTTTACACTATAATTTATAAACTAACGAATTCGTGAAAATTAAATTATCTGTTCGTTTCATGACGATATTATTTTACAGCTAGGTTAACTCGTAAAAATAAAAAGCAAGTGTATGTATAAAATTCTTTAAGTATTGTTAAGCAAAATATGCGATATGTGGTATCCGGAATGCTGATGTGTGCTCACCGACACTCGACACATGATATGCGGTACACTTCTTATATTGCGGAACTGAAATATTCATATTTCATATGTTATTTTATGTGCTGTCTACAAAACGGTTCCAGACAGATTTGAAAATTATCTAAATACGACAAGAATTATATATCTTGAATGTTTGGAAAAGGTATATTATGTGCATTACATACGTATGTACATTTTATTATAGTATATGGTTTAAAATATATTATTTCCCCGGGGAAATTAATGACTTCAGTTAAGATCAAATTTGTGTTGCCATAACCTATATATTTTTCTTGTGTGCTCTCTGTCTCTCTTTCTCCCAGTATATTTCTCTTAGTAGTTGTTACATTTATTGGTCTATTTTTGTTGATGCCATTAGACCATTTTTATGTAATATTTTGCAACAAATTACCATACATTGTGTTTTGTATAATCAATATTATGTTGTTGTGGTATGCTACAAGGATAAAAAATATATAAGGAAAAAGCCAACTGTAATATAAGTTTGGATGATAAAAAAATTTGTTTTTGGTATGTAAATAGTTTATGTACGTACGAGTATGTACGTAAATGGGAAGAGAAACAAAAAGAAAAGCAAACTGAAAATACCAAAGCAAACTTAATGTATAAAAACAATATTTTTGTATGCATAAGGATGAAATTGTTGACCGTTGGTGAATCTTAAATATTTTCGAAAGTCTTAAGGATATTTACATATTAACTTAGGTTTTCTTAAATATTATCAGGATATGTGGGTTGTCCACATAGTTTATCAGAAACCAGATTTTTTGAGTTTTGAATTATTAATCTGTTACCCGACGATAAAGAGAAATTCAAATCGGACAAACAAAATGTTTCTATAATTTTGTATAACGTAACTTCAAGAGAATTCTCATTTTTTTATTTTCATAGTTTTTTCCTTAATTCATCAATCTTTTCTGCATGTATAGGAAACCCATAAGAGGTTATTACATAGGGAACTTATAAGACGTGTATTAAGACATGTTTATTAATATACATTACTGTATACTGTTAATAATACTCTAATTAGTTATAAATACATACACATTCCTAGCAGAAATTAATCGCCAAACTAAAATGACGGTTTTTAAAATTCCTACACATCAACAAAAATAATCCAAATTGGTTGAATATAATACGTAATTAAACCTTAAGCCTTCTACTTTTAGAAGGTTAACATCAAAATCTCACACCACATAGGAAAATTTGTCATTTTGTTTACCAACAAACAAAATACTAGTTGACTTTTGTAGCATATTACACTGTACAATTGGTGCCGCAATAATAAACAAATTGCTCAAAAAATGCTAATTTTACAGGGGATAATATAACACCAATCGTGATTACATTTACCCATAGATTATAAATTTAAGATGAGTAGTCGTAAATTTAATTAATTGGTAGCAGAAACAACACAACAGCTTCAATGGATAAATAAATCAAAATCAAATAAAAATTATATCGGAAACATCAGAAATATTTTCTGCTTGAATCGAGGACATCCTAAGTGTAGATGATTCAATGTATTTAAGAGAAAATTGTTATTTTGATTGACGTCAATAATGGATCAAAACCGGGCTACTCGGTTTCAGATATATTTAGAGGCTGTGTGTTAGCTCTCAATTCGAGCTAGAGGAATTTCTATATCACATTTCTCCTATATTTTGAACAGCCTATTTATAAAATAAAATGTTTAATTATTTTTTTTACTATTCCTTTTAATATGATTTTTTATATTTAATTGTAAGTTTATTTTTATACTATGTAAATAAAAGAAATAATTGAAAATTGATAAATAGTTTTTTAGTTAATGAAGAATTTGCTATTTAATGAAGAATTTGTGTTCTATTTCATTGAACACCACTGTAGATTTCGTTCGGAAACACATGTAGATAATCTCTTTTTTGTTCATGAGATATTAGTCGATGAACCTATACCAGGATTTTTAAAACCTTGGCTGCCTGAATGATGAAATTAGATATTTGGGAGTTACGTTCGATGATAATCTCAACTAGAAGGCACACATTGAAGGCCTTAAGTCAAGAATTTTATTGGTTTCCAGGAAAATGTACGTTTTACGATTATACTGCTCATTATGTATATCTTCTGAAATTGGTTTACTCTGCCCTAGTTGATTTTATCTTTCTCCATGGTTTAGTATGTTGAAGCGGTGCTTGTAAAACCCTCTTACATCCCCTATGTTTCCTACAGAAACATGATTTGCGGCTAAAGAATTCTTCATGGCCTATATTTCTGGAGCTGGATATAATGCCTTTACGAACATGTATGTTTTAAGGTCAGCGGGAAAAACTTTGTCAATTATTCTGTTTATAATCTTAGTTTAAATTTTAAATTTATAAAGTATATCCCCAATTGTAAACTATGTGGTGGTTAATTTAATTTTCGACGATTGAACGCACCGTTTACGAATTTATAAAAATGTTCATGTCGAAGATGCGTGCACAATGTCTTCAAAAGAAACTACACTAAACACTCACACAATTTGTAGTTATTTATTTTTATATTTATTAATTTATTTATTTTATATTTATTAATTTCTTTTACACAAAATTTGGTTTTAAACTTTTAATGAATAATTTAATAAATTCTTAATTTTATTTCAATATATATTTTTCCACACAAAATTTTAATGTTGCTTATTGAAGCTGTATTAATCGAATGATAAATCGAACGTATCTTTTTTTTTGTTCTAAAACCTGCAGTAGCAACAAACCGGAAAATCATTTGGAAAACAAGAGTTGCCCGTTATAAATTAAATAAAAATTCTTAAGCATGGTTTCCACGATGGCGAGGCGAAAAAATTAGTCAAACTAAAAAGAGAAAGTAAAAATTCACCAATAGTACGATAGAGACAAAATACCTCTTTGACAGAAAAATTGGGACGTCTAGTTTTTAATATTTTAATTCAGCACTCCGAAATTGGACGTCTATAATCCGAAAAAAAGATGAAATGGATCATCTTTTTTCGGATTAGCCGCTGATTTTCGGAATTCATATGTCAATTTGAAGAAAAATTTCGGAATAAAATAAATTTCAAAATAGAACCGTTAATTTTGATTTTGATTTGTAAAGACAATAATTAAATATAACGCATCAATCCAGTAATGGATGTTAATAAAGTTAAAAAATGCAACTTAAATTATGAAATGTCTCCAAATGTATATCAATCCAAACACAAACAAAGTTATAGGTGATGAAATCTCGAAACGTCAAAAATAAATGAATAAAAATTCGGTGTAACGACTTGTTGCTATTTCACTCACTCTCATGTTATTTTTTTTATTCCTTCCTCTTTTTAGTTTGACTAATTTTTTCGCCTCGCCATCGTGGAAACCATGCTTTATTGTACTTTTGACAACACTATTTTTTATTAATAATTTGTTTTAATCATTTAATAAAATATATATAAATCTTAACAGATATTTCGATCCTAAGATCATCTTCTTGTGTTTTTTCCACAGAAACTATAATACATTAAAAATACAAATTAAAAAAATTTAGATTAAAATTTTAACAAAATTAAAAAAATAAATAGAAATTTTGGAAATCAAATTAACGTAAACACCAATGTTAATGTAGAGTTTCCATAAATGTTTTTTTAGTGTGGCTTCACCTATTATCTGTAACAATTTACCGTTTGAAATGGGAGTGTGCAACAGCTTCTTCGCTTTCTCCAAAGCTCTCAAAAATAGGTTGAAACTAAACAAAGCAATTGAGCAACTATTTTGTGTACTATTATAGTTTTGCACTTTGTTTTATTTTATTACTTTTACTTGTATAATGTTTAAAAAAAAACAAAGAAAATGTTTAAATTATAATTATTGTGTTAACTTTGACTTTTAGATCTTAAATTAAAATTATTGTAATATGATAAGAGAGACCTGAAGCCGACTGTTCGACTGTGAGTTTTTAGATTCACACTTTTCTGACAATCAAATAACTCAAATTGATCGAATGTAAACTCCCACAAAGATAAAATATTTTTAACTTTAAGCAAAATATTCGCAGACGACCAACTTAATCATACAAAAGAAACTAAAATTATGAGCTATTGAGCTATAATTGCCCCCAAAAAATATTTTTTTTTGCTTAGTTTTGATTTTGACATTAAATTTTATTAATCATTTTGTTTTGTACAAAAAATACATTTTGTTCGTGTTAAATTGAATTAATTGTGATAAAATAATAAATAAATATTTTGTATTATTAATAGTTAATCAAATTAAACTAAAGCAAAAGTAAGTTATATTTATATTATTAAAGTTATTATCAATATTATAAAAGTTTTTTTATACTAAAAATTTAAATTTTTATTAATAATTTTTTTATTTTAAAATCTAAAATTTTTGTTAAAATTGATTTTATTGTTGCTTTTTTTTATTCAAAATTATATATTGTTGTTTTAGGTATGAACAGTGATAAGGATAATGAAGTAATTGAAGCGGTCCGGAAAGAGGGTAGAGAGTACATATACATATAATAAAAATGATAAAAATAATGCATTAAAACGGATAGTTTTAATGCATTATTAACGGAGGAAGTAGGGATATCGGCGGAGTTATGCATGAAGCGGTGGAAGTTTCTTCGGGCTAAATACGCCAAAGCAATCAAAATACCAAAAAGTGGAAGTCCAGGGAGTCAATTCTCGTTCTGTGAAAAGTACAATGGAAAGTATTTTCAGTGAGAAATATTGATTTCCGATTCATGTTTCATGAGAAGGGAAAAAATGACGTCAAAATCTTCTCACATGAAAAAAACTTTCTCACCGAGTATATTGGTCGTGGGAATAAAAATGAATATGGAAATTCAGTTTTATAAGACCTAAATTTGCAATTTTAATGTTAAATGTGCAACCAAACGAAAACTGGTTTAACTATCTATTTACCTCTCTTTGAGAGAGTGATTAAATCGAATTACAAATTATAATCTCTTTTATCATTTATTTAGCTATTATTTTATTATTTGCACCATTTACCTAGCGCACCTATCGGAAATATATATGAAACTTGATAAAATATGTTTGCTGTGTAGTATTCAGCGTATTTTCAGCGTTCCTTTTTCATTTGGACAACGAGAATCGCATATTGCTATTGCGTGAAAAGATACTAATGAGAAAGACGTGATAGAAACCAAATGGAAAGATTTTTTTCATTCCATTTTTTAATAGAACGAGAATTGACCCCCAGGAAAGTAAAACAAAAATGAAATTTTGATACGATCGCTGGATTTTTTAAGGGATCAGTTAAATGAGTAAGTTAAGCTTGTTTTATTTTTATACAATATTAATATGTACATGCTATAATTTTTCTTTCTAACAAATTGCATTATACCTATAAAACTAACTAAAATTTTTTTTTAGGCCAACCGAAAGCAGTTTAACATTGCCAAAAAGTAAATTTCAAGATTTTTTTGACCAAACCACAGATGAAATATTTACGGAAATTGATGTTCTAGACGAACAAGAACAGGGCGTTGAAAAAATTGTGTCTACGGCCGTGTTAAAATGACCGCCATCACCACCAACAGGAGTGGTACGAATAAAAAATACCGCAAACCCAACCGAGCCATTGGTTAAAGAGGTAATGCGTAATACGGAAGAAAACCGACGGTTAATAAACCATATTTACCAAAGAGACACGTGTCTATTAACAATTTTTGCGCAGTCGGTGAGCGCAAATTTCCGTAAGTGGCCGATAACGGAGCAGACCAAACTAGTTAACGATATTAGTCATATATATGTATATGTATGAAGCAAGGGAATACTTTCTAAAAGAAAATTATTTAATTTAAATTTTATTTCCAGCGTTGGTAACTTTACTTGTATCATTTTACAGGTTTGTGTTAAAGAATCTTCAATACCTCGGGAAGTAGCTATTTTAATCCTAACATTTCAATCAGCCTGTAAAGTGATACAAGTAAAGTTACCAACGCATTTATCAACCGTACCATTCATGTTAGCCACTTATGGGACACTTAAGAAATTGTTATGTTATAGTCAATAGATGCATTTTATGACACCAAGTGTTCCGGATCAGATCATATTTTACAATACAAACGATAGGGACATTTTGATCAAAATTTGTTTTGGGTCTAAATTGTGCCTATGGTTTGCATGTAAAATGTGGTCTGATCCGGATCACTTGTTGTTATGAAATGCAGCTATGTTGAAATGAAATTAAAAATGATTTTTATTTAGTTTTTAGAAAGATGAACTTTAATTTATGTAATTATTTTTTATACAGAATACATTTTGTGATACATAAATTTTATTATATGAATGTATTGATGTATACTGCCATGGCAGTACATCAACTTCATTTAAATACTTTTTAAATTTGTCTCTAATTGCTACAGCATTTCTACTGGGATTATTTGATCCCGTCCGAATTACTGTTTGCATGCCGGTCGTCTCTTCATACCGCCATGTTCCAGGGCGATATGTACATCTAATGAATCCTCTGATATATATATTCGCGATTTTTTTTTTCTCGCAACCAATTGTGCAATACCACTGTGCTTTTATTATACCCATCACGGTGGGTCTACTGGCCAGAATGGGTCTTTGATATATGCGCCATCGACTCGATAAAATTCCGAAGGCATATTCAACTACTCTTCGAGCTCGAGATAGCCTATAATTAAACGCCGTTTTGTCTGTTGGAAGTATTGATGCGTTCCTACCACGATATGGGCGCATTAAATTCATAAGTAAAGGAAATGCCTCGTCTCCTTTTCATTGGAGGGATATTCTTTACCATCCTTAAGATTTTCTGGTGATGGAAGGTTTAAATCAGCACCACCAGATATAACCGCCTTGCTAAAACTGATACGTCGAAATAATACGACCCGGTGCCCCAATTTCAACCAATATAAATTTGTAGTTGGGATCCGCTATAGCAAACAGAACGATACTGCGGCTATTTTGTAATTGTAATAAGTCGATCCAGAATTTGAAAATGCCTAGAAATACAAATGCATTGTTTTATGTTTAATCGAAAAATAAATCAAATTAATTACTTGTATAACGACGTGTTTTCCATCCATTGCTCCTAAACAATGAGGAAAATTCCACTTCTCTTCGAATTCATTCGCAATGCCTTTCCACATCGTATCGCTAGGTTTAGGGAACACACAATCTTTTAGAACACCCCACAACCTTAAACATACTTCTCGTATAATATGAGAAGTGGCGCTTTGACCCACACGATACGCATATTTCCGAATGGAAACCATGTTATCCCCACTGGCTAGGTAACTAAAATATAAAATGAATAAAGTTATGTATCAATAAAAATGTATATAAAATTAAAGTATGTGATTGTAAAGGTAATTACCGAATGGTTAATGATAATCGTTCACCAGCACTGATTGACCTTTCTCCAACATCAAGCCATTGAATTGAAGGGCCAATAATAAAAAGTAAGTCATCGAATTCGTTTATATTTCACTACGATCAATGATTTATTAGTTAAAAATATAGTCACAAACCGCCCAAATTACATTTCTGTAAAAATACTGCCTTCACATTGTTTAATGAATTTTGATCCTACTGTTGAAAGTGAAATATCGAAGCTTATTGATAGCTTAGATAGTACATGTGCTAAGGGTATGATAAAATGTCGGTTACTATGCTGAAATTATTGCAAAATAAGATATCTATCTCTCTGTCGACCTGGATAAACTTGTCTTTTTTTAATGGGTTATTTCCTAATTCGCTAAAGATAGCTCGGGTTACTCCGATTTTTAAATCAGGAGAAAGAACAAGTCCATCGAACTACAGGCCTTTAATCTCCAGAATTTTTGAAAGAGTTATTCACAATCGTCTGTTGGAGCATTTAATTGAAAATAATTTGTTAAATAAAGACCAATATGGATTCCTGCCAAAAAGTAGCACGTTGTCGGCATCACTGAATTTAACAGAGAAAATATACAATAGTCTTGAAAGCAAAAAATGCACAGCAGTGTTATTCATTGATTTACAAAAAGCATTTGACTGTGTTAATTTCATCATTTTAATAGAAAAACTAATCAGTGTCGGTATCGGCGGGAACTGCTTAAAATTGATCAACAGTTACTTAGAGAATCGCAAACAATATGTTAGACTTAGACATATGTAAATCAAGCTCGTCACCTTTTCGTGATGTAACATCGGGTGTTCTGTAAGGTTCCATTTTAGAGCCTTTGTTTTTCTTAATATATGTTAACGATTTATTCGAAGTAAATTTCAATGGAGCTTTGCAAATGTTTGCCGATGATGCTGCACTAGTTTATAGTTGCCGGTCTTACTATGAATTACAAGTTCAAATGGAAGATGATTTGGAACTTTTAAAATTTTATTTAGATCAAAATAAGCTTCTACTGAATGCGCAGAAAACCAGTTTTGTTAAATTGATAATATATTTAGAGAAATAAAATATAGTAGTCAAATTATAAAACGAGTAGAATGTGTTTCTTATTTAGGTCTTCATTTGGACCCAAAATTAAATTTTGTTGATCATATTAATACCATTCAACACAAAGTAACTCCTTGCAGTCATTGCAGTCTTGAAAAATATTGGCAAATATTTAAATGAGCAAGCTGCTGCCTATTCTATATATTTTAGTCACATTTTGTCGCATATTCTTTATTTAAATGCCATTTGGGGTTCTACTCCTGAGTCATTTATCATGCCACTGCAGCTTTTACAAAACAATGCAATTAAAAGTATTAAGAATTTAAATAGATTCACACCGTCATATTTACTTTACAATAAACATATGTTACCGATACAACAACTAATTGAATATTCATACTTATTGACCATTTTTAAAATTAATGCAGATTTGATAAAAACGAATTATGGTACATTACAAAATGTCAATGTCACTAATCGAAATACTAGAAATGCTCTGAACTTTAGATTATCTAATTATAAATTAAAAAATTCACAAAACAGTTTATTCTATAGAGGATAACCTAATTTAATTAAAGAAGGTTCAATAGCTTCATTTAAAATGTACTTAAAGAAAAAATTTTTAGTGAATACTTAACCGAGTACTGTGATTTCGTTTAACTCTCTGACTTAACAATACAATGCAATTTTGTTGAATTATTAATTTTGCTACATACATACATATGTATATCCATTTCTCAACACTTTATCTTTATTTTTATTATTATAATTATCATTATTATTATTATTATTATTATTATTAAATATTATTATGTTTTTTTGCTTTAAATATTTTTTTTTTTTTTACTTTTGTATCATTTATATGTTATATGTATATGTTCTCTTTATTACTGTAATTTCCATATATTGTAAAATTAATTTTTTTTTGGAAATAAATAAATCATACCTAAAAAAAAAAAAAAAAAAATGCCGCTGGAGTCATACGATGAAAATTTATAAACGTTTCAGTATCGCCAAACCTCATTTCACTGACAAGGTTTCGATAGAATCCTTGTTGTCGTCTGTTGCGGCTAACCGGATTTACGGAATATTACGAGTATGACGATTTCCGATATAAAGTAAACACGCCATTTAGAATGTTCATATCCCGATTTAAAATCGCAATCGCGTTTTCCTTGGAAAAAGCCATTATTTGATTGTTAATAAATTAACAAATTAGCCGCGTCAAAACGAATAGTTCGCCCAAAAACCGCCAAAAAAAATTATTCAAAAAATATTTTGGTTTAACCACAATCAATGACTTTGACAAGTCAAACAAAATGTCAATAAAATATAGACAAAAAATATTTTGAGCAAAAGTGTGAGGATCAAAAATCGTACAAAAAATCACAGTCGAACAATCGCCTTGACTGACGCATGTTTCTTTGAAACTAAAGGTGAAATTAAATACCAATAACACGTTTAGTAGTTTGTACAATTTTTTGATTTGGTTTTTTATAAAATTGGTAATTATTCAAAAAAAATATATATACATATATCATGGCAAAAACACTCTTTTGAAACGATTAATGGGGCATGCAAAAAGAGTTAGCTTTTGTTTCCGCACATCAGATGTCATTACCTTACCGTCGTGATAAAAGTTACAATAATGTTTGACGTTTAATTTTATGGCTACGAAGTTCGATCGCGTCGATAAACGACTTATAAACATTTTAAAATATAAAAATTCGTTTGTGTTATTAAATTCACCATACAGTTTCAATACAAAACACTACTGCGATTTGACATTCTAACCTGTACCGAGGGGAGGGGGGGGGGGGGTGCTGAATTTAAAAAACGGCTATTATTGTTACTATAAGTATGCCCCATTGTCGTAGAAAATCAGTGCAATGCGTTGTTTTTCATAAGCCGTCTAGGGTTTATAGAAATATTATTGAACTTTGCTATTACTTCGCGTGACAAACGATATTACCAAGAAAATAGAACCTTAATACACTTGACAGACTGCGATTTATTAACCTTCACTTTGTCGATAAAAAAATCCCTAATCTTGACAGAAAATACCCCGGGTATAGAAACGAAAATCACTGAATGAAAACGTTATAGGTGCGAACTAATTTTTGATGTTTAGTGTTTCTTTTTCATTTATTTACTTAAAAAATTACAGAAATATTCAAAAGTGAAAATTCAGATATATACCCGACATATACAGTCAAAGTGAAGGTTAAACCCGATTTAGCTAAACTCGTTTTAAATTACGGTTAATACACTTAAACTGTTATTGTTTTCATAATATTTGTCAAACTAACACACACCCATTACATCGCTTTAATCACTAAACTAAAAATAAATCATAAGGGCCGATTGTATGAACGAGGATAAATGATTAATCTTCTGATTTAGCGTAGTTTGCATTGCAGAAAATGAATCGATGATTTTTTTTTTACTATCCGTTTTATCCTCTCTTTTCGGTGACTGAATCAATGTTGCTAAAAATAAAAATTATGCCAAATTTAATTTAATTATTATGTCAAAAATAAAAATTGTATCCGAAAGTGGAGCTGTAATCTTTCAATTGTGACAAGAACACGCGACTTTCTACTACTGCGAGAAAGAGAAGGCTTGACAGTATAAAATAAACAGCAAAAAATCTAACTAATCAGTTACTAGCTTTCCAAAAAATCATCCCAGAAACATTGGTGAATATTACCAAAGCTCGGCAGTTTTATAAATTCAATGAATAGTATAACCATAGACATTCATAATAGATTTCTCATTTCATTATAACTAAAGGAAAAAAACAAAACTTCTGATAATTCCAATGTTATCGTTGTGTTGTGTATTTTATAAGGCAATGATTTTAGAATGCGTTGCAAATATAATACGTATATACAATACACCGATAACATTTGATTGGAAAATTTTTATTTTTATTTTGTGTTTTTAGTCAAATGAGAAATCTATTATGATTGTCTATGGTATAACTACAGAAAAACGCCGTGTAAGTTATGATAATAATCAGTTCAACATCCAAATCATATGGGTGCCAGGGCATTCTATTAGTACAGGGAATATACAAGCCGATGAACTGGCTCGACGTGGTACAACGAATCACATTTCTAGAAGTAGAAAGGATATTGAAATGCCTTTTTCGTTACGCAAACTGCTGCTTCAGGAAGAAGCTAGCAAGTTGACGAACGACAAATGGTCAAGTAGCCCCTCATGCGTAATAACTCGGAGGTCTCGCCAAAGTTGGATTTGGCGAGTAGTGATGGTCTATTAGATCTTTTTTGTAACCAGTTCAAATCGATCTTTTTTCCGTATTATCCAGGTAATTTTAACCTGATCTTTTAACCAGTTAGTACCTTTTTAATTGAACACCAAATGCAAATACTGATCAAATCACTCCAATTGTAAATGATCAATTTAGTACTTTTTTAGTTACTTTTTAGTAGTTTTAGTACCCGATTCTCTATTACATATAAACATTTATTCTCATATACAGCTAAGAAAAGAAAAGAAACAAGAAGAACAAAGTTAGGTTACCTCTAGACTCTATTGTTTAAAAATCAGCTGTCAGTTTGGTGCAATTATGTATTAAGACTGTGTCCGAAACCTGTGATAAATAATTTTTAGTACTAATTTTTCACATTCATTTGAAAAAACCGCACACAGCCAAATTATTATAGTCAATTCCTATGATAATTTATGACAGCTACAGAATAAATTCATTATTTGATTTACTAGTGTGATTGACGTACTGTACCGGTTAAACTTAATTAGCGTAGTTATACCATAATAAATATACCATCCATGACATTTTTGGTCCAAACATCTATCCATTTCTCAAAAATTACTATAATTAAAATGAAGCTACAAAAATGTGAGGCGGGGAAATATACCCAAAAATTATTATACTATTCGGACACCATAATAAAAAATTGTGAATGTAGGGGAATATTTTTCAAATAAATGTCAGAAATGTGTACTAAAAAATTTTATCACGGGTTTCGGACACGGTCGAAGTATTATTATTTAGTTATTTACTGTTTTTGTTTTTATTTAAATGAACGGATGTAATATGTAAGTATTACGCGTTCAATCAAACATAATTTAATTTAGTAATATTAAATATAACAACAACTACACCAATACTAAATTATCCACCAAATTTAAATTTGTAAAATCAAAAATATCTAAATTTTCGATAAAGAAGATAGACGTAAAACACATTTGGGAAGATTTGAAGCAATATATTGGTTTTATCATGCTGACCGGGATAGAAATAACAACGAGATTATGCGGTGTTAACTAGAGGAATCAGTTTTCGATTAAGCGGATATGATCCGAGCATTTTATCCACTATTGTACTATTAATAACAATTTCAAGGTGAACAATTATTCTGATTTATATAACTAACTACAATACGCTAAATACATTATATTCTATTCTAGATCACGGGGGGGGGGGGGGGGGGGGATATTTGTAAATTCGATTCGAAGGTAGTCGAATCTTGAAGTATTAAATTATTTTTTGAAGTCGAATCTGATTCGTTCGTTTCTTATTTAAATCAAAGATGAATCTTATACTTCGAGTCGACAAGTTCGAATCGAATTCACAAATAACTCCCAGACCCCAGATTTGTATGCAGCTTAGATGCAGATAACAATTAACTTTAGATGCAGCAGCCATCAAGCTATACTCGATGCTAATCTTGTAATCCTTGTGCTTAATTGATCTTCGGAAATACCAGTCGAAAATTGAAACGAATTTTAGCCAAAAATTAGAAGGTATAAGGTATACCACCTTGCAGCGTATCTAAACATTTGCTGACCGAAAAAGCTTTTTTTTGGACTAAAATCAGAGCCTTCTAGAGTATAGAGCCATAATCATTATGACGTATTTTTTAGAAGCTTTTTTAGTGGTATAACTTTTCACTGATTTCCATAGGAATCCATAGTAAAAACGGTGTTTTTTAGCTGCAAGTTTTTCAATGAAAACATTAAAAATGTTACAAAATGTTTATACAAAAGTATTCTACATATCTTTAGCAGCAATATACAAGAATTTATATATATTGATATTAAGTAAATATTAATTGCAGAAATTTAAAAATTAAATTATTTGTAAAATATATTTATCGAACTTTCATTTTGAAAAATACATCAAAGTTGGCCCTGACAAATTAAAATAATACTTGCTAAATTTATCTTTAGTTTTACTAGTGTACATTAGATGTCTATAATTGTTGGCAGAGAAATACGAAAAAAAATTATTTAATCACATAATTATGACACGTTCTTAGTATTTTCTGAATTTGTTTTGCTTTTCCTACAATTTTTGAACTCAAATTTCCCCAGGTCGCAATTTTGCTACGATTTTCCAAAATGTTTACTACCCACTGCCATCTATGTATATTGACTGAATGCACACGATTTGTAGTAAGCTTTTCTTTTTAATTTGACCAGAAAGCTGTTGTTATGAACTTTTTTTTATAATTTGGTTTAAATAAATCAATTATTACTAGAAAAAGAAAACGATTTACTTAAACGAGATTTATATATGTTGAAATTCAAACATTTATGAAAATATTTCAGAAATCATAATTAAGGATTTGCAACGTTTTCATTTACAAATTTGTCTTAGGAAAAAAAGTGATTTCCCATATGTTTTATGTGTTTTACTATGGAAATTTTGGTTTTTTCTTCGTTTCTAATTCCCTTATAAAAGCTTCGTTTTTTAGATTATGGCTTGTATAATCAAGGTTGCTTTGCTAAAATTCCTTTCTTAAAGCAATTTTTGTTATAAAATTTGTAAGGGAAATTTTATGACTGAAACCAAAGCAACCTTGATTATACAAGCCATAATCTAAAAATCGAAGCTTTTATAAGGGAAATAGAAACGAGGAAAAAACCAAAATTTCCATAGTAAAACACATAAAACATATGGGAAATCACTTTTTTTCCGAAGACAAATTTGTAAATGAAAACGTTGCAAATTCTTAATTATGATTTCTGAAATATTTTCATAAATGTTTGAATTTCAACATATTTAAATCTCGTTTAAGTAAATCGTTTTCATTTTCTTGTAATAATTGATTTATTTAAACTAAAATATAAAAAAAAGTTCATAACAACAGCTTTCTGGTCAAATTAAAAAGGAAAGCTTACTACAAATCGTGTGCATTAAGCCAATATACATAGATGGCAGTGAGCAGTAAACATTTTGAAAAACCGTACCAAAAATCGCCACTTGGGGAAATTTAAGTTCAAAAATTGTAGGAAAAGCAAAACAAATTCTCAAAATATTAAGAACGTGTCATAATTTTGTGATTAAACAATTTTTTTCGTATTTTTCTGTATAAATCTGAGACATCTAGCGCACACTAGTAAAACTAAAGATAAATGTAGCAAGTATTATTTTAATTCGTCAGAGCCAACTTTGATGTATTTTTCAAAATGAAAGTTCAAAAAATATATTTTAGAAATAATTTAATTTTAATATTTCTGCAATTAATATTTACTTAATACCAATAAACCCTTCCTGTATATTGTTGCTAAAGATATGTAGAACACTTTTGTATAAAAATTTTGTAACATTTTTGCTTTTTTCAATGAAAAACTTGAAGCTAAAAAACACCATTTTTACTATGGATTCCTATGGAAATTAGTGAAAAGTTATACCACTAAAAAAGCTTCGAAAAAATACGTCATAATGATTATGGCTCTATACTCTAGAAGGCTCTGCTGAAATGCCTTTCGTTTTTTGACTGGTATTCTCGTCCCGGGCCCGCATTCTTGAAATTTACCGGAACAAGTTGCCGGTTACTTTAATGTAAATCAATTTAAGTAAATGATGATAAGAACGAATTTTAAGAATACGTGCCCGGAGCTCTTTAAGGCCGGTCCACATTGAGAACGAGTGGCGAGAACGAATTTTCCTTTCTCCCTAAATTATGTAAGAAAATTGTTAAAATAGTGGAAAACGTATGTTTTGAATTAACGATTGCTAAAATATCGTGTATTTACTAAAAAATAAAAAGTTAAATTTTACACTTTTAATACAAAATTTCAATTTATCGTCTTAAATTAAAAATTATCAACAATAAATTGAAATTTTGTGAATTTAAAATTTTAACAGTTTTAAAAATTGTAAATTCTATTTTTAGTAAATGCTCGATATCCTAGCTACCGTTAATAAAAACAAATGCTTTTTATTATTTTAACAATTTGTTGAAATACAAAAAATCCTACTCGTCGCTTGTTCTCAATGTTTACCGACCTTAAATGGTCGACTACATGAAATTGAAAACTAAATACATGTATAATAATTTTTATATTCTTGAGCCACTAATTTAAACACATTTTTTTATGTTAATAATGGGTTAGGGCTCTCTTTTCAAAGAGAGCCCTAAACCATTATTAAAATGAAAAAATTTGAACTTTGTAAATATGCAATTTGTAAATAAATAGTTATTTATGGTACTAGTGAGCAAAACGAGATATTATCCATGAGGGATAAGTTTGTCGGCTATCGCCTCGTGGGATATTATCCCGAGTGGATAATATCTCTTTGCTCACGAGTGGCATACAACATTTTATCTAATTTTGGTGAAATAAATGTAAATAATCGTAAATTAATAAGAAATAGTTCCATTTTGTGTTTTCACATTGAAGCATTGAATTTTGAAATACATTTTATCAAAGTTGACGTAAATTACGAAATCTACGAATAATTTTCCAATGATTACTCAATATTTTGTTATACAAAATATAACTCACGTTGCCCTTAGCAGCGTGGGTTATACAATAACAATGAGTTATTTTACATTTTCTTTATTTGAAATCAGTCTAGTTATCGGGCTATTATACAACAAAATTGGATAAAAATTATTATTCATAAACTTATTGTTTTTCTTACTGTTTTTCTTAAGTTTTTCGATTCAAAGTGCGAATTCTTCAATTTAATAGAAAAAAATTATCGGTGACTTTAGTTCAAATCAATTTAAATGTTTGATTCTAATGACGTATTTCATTAGAAAGTTATCGGTGATTTTTTTAGGTTGAATTTCTTGCATTCGGACTCAGAGACAAAGAAATCCAATGCCGGTGCTTAAATTTTAATTTAGAATTACGTTGGAGTTTTTCGTATCGAATTTTAGACATTATTTTGAAATGATTTTCTAAAACCGTTGCTATAACAATAGCAATAGTTACGACTATAAATTCAGGCCTAAAGGTTAAAATTAACAAAATAAGTGGAATTTAAGCTAAAACAATCTGTTTTATTCGAAATTACTTTTTGACCGAATTCGGCGAATCCATTTATTGTAGAAAAATTGTATTAGACATATTTTTGGAGTTTCATATAAATCTTATATTTAAACGTTATAATTCAAACATTGAATTTTCAATTAAATTTACAATAAATGTACAAATTATAACTATTATTTATTGTATGAGTATTTTTATATAAAATATTAATTTATTTTAAATTCACAAAAAAACAATAAAAAAAATTAATTCACTGTAAATTTAGGAGATTTGGGATTTCTTGTTGAAACAAAAATTATAATTTAAATAAATTCTTAGAATTAATAATGTACGTTCATATTTCTTATAAACATATTATGTACACTGAGAGAAATGGTATTCTAATATTAAGAATAGGTTATTCTTAAATGCATTAATTTTAAATTGATAAAAATTTAAGAATATAGCGCACAATATCATGAATTATAATTACAATTTTAATCGAAATGAGAAATTTTCTACATAATCATGCTTTAAAAAATTGATACTTATGTACTCAATTTATTATAATGGTTAACTGATTAATTCAAATAATTTAATCTCTCTTTTTGGATTATTGATTTTGATTTCAGAATTATAAGATCAAATTATAGTTTTCACAAAATTGATGGAATTGTGCAGTAATAATTCTCAATTCAAGCAAAAATTTGGGAATCAAAATTGAGAAAATTGATTTCTTGAAACATTATTTTCTTATATCCATAATTGTAATGCATTTATTCTCGAATTTAACCCATTTGTGAATATTTTAGTTACAAGTACATTTATATATTATGATTATTATGCCGAATGCAATAGTTGCATCATAAGTTCATCAATTTTTATTAATATACACGATTATTGAAATACCGAAAAAGATGACATATATCTCCAATCGAAAAAATATAGATATTTATTGTACATAGAATCAGAACTATAATGAAAAAGAATGTAACGGTATAATATCTATGCATTGCATCTGAGAGCAATAAATCACTGTTCGAAACCACCATCTAATGAGATGACCAATGTTTTTAAATATTATTTTACGCGTACATATAATTAGATACATTACGATACATTTTAATTTTAATAGTTATTTTCGCTTATTTTGGTAAGTATGTACATATGTATGTATATAAAAACGAAATATTTATGACATCTTGTTATACATAAGTATCCCATTTTTGATGTATGCATATAAAATGAGTGGTCATCAACATTTAGCGATATTTTGTAAAGTTAGAATAATAGTTGCTTCAGGAATTAATGCCTCTGAAATAATTAATCAATTTACTGAATTGGGTTGTCAATATTTTATTAAACAAAAGACATCCCAAAACTACAAATCTCTTATTAAACCTCCTTTCGAAGTACGAAATACGAATAAAATTTATGCGTATATGTAATTAATTCTATTCAAACAAATAATATCACGTTGAACTGAATTAATTGTCCCATTTCATATTTTTTGACGGAATTATTTGATCCCTCTTTTATTACAAGATGAGTTGGCCAAAATTGTATGAAAGAATCTATAATTTACTGGAATATCCCATAAGTTGCCACCTGCTATGCGAGTATTGCTTCGCTAAGAAAAATGAAAATACATATTCAACATTTAAGAACATTAAATATGTAATACGCAAATTATGAAATACATAACGTATTAATCTATTAATTAATCATAGTTAAAATTATATCGTGAACTTTATTTTTAATTCAAGTATAATAAGTTCAACATTACATCTATATAAATATAATCTATCTTCGAATTATACGAATCTCGAATTGTGCATAGTATTCTAAATTTAAGTATAGTTTTATACAAATTAAATATATAAATTTAATAAATAAATCATTATTCATGCGTACTAATCTTAATATAAGAATAAATCCACAATTTGTGCATAGATTTACTGTCCTCTTCTTAATTTAAGAATAAAATTCATAATTCCATAATAATTTATTTTATGATTTTAAAAATACTATTCTAGATAATAGAACTTGAAATTTTAAAATTGTGACAATCCATATTACATTTTACCTGGTGTATTTTTTCAGTTTATCTTTAAATGGTTTACGAAACGGATGTGCCTACTAGTGTATATTGCGATTTTATAAATTTTTTTAAGTAAAAAAAGTTTTTAACGAGTTTCAATTTCAAGTGTTAAATAAAACAAAACTCTAATCATAAAAGTGAAAGTGAAAATTCATTTAATATTGTGTTGATAATTTGCTGTTTTGTACGAACTAAGTTCTGTGCTAATAAAATAAACTTTTGAACGATAAAGACGTTTACCTGCCGTGACCACAAAATTTTAAAGAAAACATAATTAAACATCTGATTTAAGTTTAAGTGTCTGTGTCAATTAGATACAATTATTTATGCAAATTTGGTGAAAAAATAATTTTAATGTTGAATTTTTTTACTGTCGTGATATGTATGGAAGCTGAAAATTTCCAAATAATTACGCAAGGTATTATTATCACTTTCCCATCGGAAGAAAGTGTAAGTTTCAAAAGACAAAATTCAAAAGATGGTAAAGTAGCAGAGCTGGACAGTTTACGGTCATCAACAGATAAATTGGTGAATTTTTTGAATGAGTGGAGCTTATTTAAATCCTTTAATGAATTTAGATTGGTAAGTGAAAATTATTGTTTTCAAATACTACATAACACTAACACATTTTTTTTTCAATTCATGTTGATATAGATTTTGAAAACCTTCATCATGAAAAAAGTACTCTGCTTTTGTCTAAGCGGCCTCAATTTGTAAACAACGCGGAAGAAATTTTGCATCGATAGATCAAGGATAAGACTTAGGTAAAATCCATTGCAAAAAAATGCAATATAAAATTTATCTACTCAATTTTAATGAAAAAACATATAAAAAATAGTTTTAAGATTATTAAACTTAATAAACATATTAAAATTGATGAACTAATTCAATATATTGTAAGCCAGACCAATATGTAAAATACCAGAGTATGGTATCTGTTTTTCATATATCATATAAGAACGTTGAATATAAAATTGATAATTATATTTTTTATTTAAATAAAAGTTGTGATAAATAATTATATAAAATAAGGCATATTTAAGTTGAAAATAATCAAGTGACTATAATTGCACAAAGTATAGAATACGAATATTTTGATTTAAATTAAGTGCGCTTAAAATTATCAACATTGCATAAAACAGAGCGAGGAATGCCTTATGCTAAATATCATTTATTATAATGCAATTATTTTTGTTTTTTAGACATAAAGTAGATATAAAAAAAAATTTGTAACAATTAAATATAAGGAAAATTAAACAAAATATAATTGTATGGAAAATAAAGAAAATAAAAACTAAAGGTATATTATGTATTTTATTTACTTCAAGATTATATTCTTAATTAAGTGTTGTGTTTATTGTCTTTTTATTGTTACTCAATAGTTTATTTTTTCAGCTTATTATAGACAATTTGGATAAAAAACTAAAACTGATTATATTCTTAAATTAAGAACCACTTTCTTCTCAAATGAAGCAATTACCTATGCACATTATATGAATTTTCGTAACAAAATGAGAATTATCTCAAATGAAGCATAACCTCTATAAATTTGGTGAATTTTAGTTCCAAAATGAGAATTATAGTCTCAAATTAACATCGGGTTTCTTCTCAAATGAAACCATACCAATACAAATTTTGTGAGTTTTAATCTCAAATTGTGAATTATATTCTTAAATTAAGTAGGGTTTTCTTCTCATATGAAGCGAAATCTTTTCAAATTTGGTGAATTTTAGTCCTAAAATAAGAATTATATTCTTATTTTAATATTCGTTTCTTCTCAAATGAAGGTATACTGGTTAAAATTGTGGAAATTTTAATCACATTATGAGAATTATAGTCTTAAATTGATTAGTTTTTTTCTCAAATGGACTATTATCCACTAAATTCTCTTATTTTTTGTCAACATGAATATGAACTATACTTGATTCAAGTATAATTACAAACAATATGAAGAATAGAAATTTTGAAACAAGTACTATTGAAATAAAATGATAAATAATAATACTTATTTGAAACATACTACTCTTAATTATAGAAAATTATATTCTGAAAGTATGCAACATATTCATAAATAACGATTATAGAAATAAAATATTGATAATTTTTAAACTTTAGATTTATCACTTTTAAGAATACAATTCATAAACAATGGAGCGTCGTTTGTTTAAACTATGATTAATCTTCTTAAATTCAACATTATTAAAAATCACAATTCATCGACGCATTTTTCAGGATTACGCTGTATTTGAGAATAATTACGCTTAGCGCACATTCGATCAGGTCTTATCCATAATTTCATGACTATACCGCTTGATATCAACAGACTTTTCTCTCAGTGTATATGCGAATAACGGTATAAATTATAGCATAAAAGCAATTTATTCATAGTACCTTTCTGTTAAATATATTATAAATTATATTATTAACAGAAAGGTACTATCAATACATTGCTTTTATGTTATTTACTTCATAAAATCTATGTTTCCATTAAGGAATATGATCCTCTGCAGATTTTTGGAGGTAATTCTGTTTCAAATTAGCCCGGTTTTTGAAAAAATTCTTTCCGAAGGGACCAAAGGACGCAGGGATTGCTAAAAACCTTTTTACAATTCGGGCAATTCTGGGGTAAACTAGCGACCTACTTTCCCACCATAATAATGGATCATTCTTTCGCGACAATTGAATGTCTTCATGGTACTGACGCAGCTCTATGATGGCCTGAGTATTGGGAGTTGAGATTCCCCTAGCAGGACACTACGCATCAAAGTGGCTCCAAATGGGATTTGACGTATCTACTTCATCTTCAGCTCCTTCGTTTTCGTTTTTGAGTTTGAGTGCTTTGATCTTTTTGTATAAGGTCGCACATTAACCTTATTAAACGATCTGTTTTATGTTTGAATCTGGGGTCTAGGTACTTTGCCATCTGTAGGGTGTAGTTTTTGTCCCCATTTAGAAAACGTTGTTTTAAGTTACTTATTAAAACTTCGATTAGATCAACCCCAGATTTTGAAACTACAGTAGTTTTAGTTTCTGTTAGATAATATTTTAAGCCTTCGATGGTTACAATTATTTTGGATAATGTCACATTATTCTCGGCGCTTAGCTCCGTTGTAAGATTGTCAAATGGCTTTAGTATGAGACATAATTCCTTAAGGGTCTGCGATTCCATGGCAGTTAGCATATCAACCGGAGCGTGCATCAAAGCGATAGCAGCAGCTGTTGGTTCTTGTAATTGGCAAAATCTGAAATGAAAAGTTTTATGTGTATATGTTAAACTTTTAGCAAAATCTATTTTAACTCACCTTTCAAACATATGGTAAGTGGAATTCCATCTGGTTACAACATCATTGATCAGTTTCAATGGATTGCTCGTTCCGTGCATTTGTTTTTGTAGATTCTTTAGTTTATCATTAGCTAAAATGCTTCTGTGAAAATATTCCACGATACATTTTACTTTTAGTTGAATCTCCTCTATTTTTTTAATTCCGTCCTGAACCACCAAATTGGACACACCGAAGGTTTTCATAACCTGCAGCTTTAATAGCAGCCGTTATATTGGCCACATTGTCGGTCACTACGGCATTCACATTTTTTTCTAACGAAAAATTTTTTAGACATAAAAGCAAGCTATCTTTTATGTTTTCGGCAGTATGTCTCGACGACGATAATACAGTCTAAAAGTACACTGGCCATTTTCCATTCATCTGTGATGAAATGACCAGTGACCACCATGTAGCTCTGTGTATTAACGGTTGTCCATATATCACTAGTAATAGAGATATTTTCAGCCTGTTTATATGATTGCTCACTAATTTTAGGCAGTTTTCGTATGCTTGTGGCAATAACGTTTTTGTAAGCATTGATCGTGATGGAAGCTGATAACTAGGATCAAGCGCTTTGGAGTAATCGATAAAGCCTTTATCGCTTACTATAGAAAACGGCTGGAAATCTCTTACTATAAATTTTAATAACACAGAGTTAATGCATCGCTGCCTTGTAATTGATGCAGGGATTTCTATGAAACTTGTTAGTTTCGCTTGTTGTAGGCGTAATGTACTACACGAAGGCGGTCCAGAAATTGCTGGTAAAATCGGCGATGGTAACGAATTTTCTGGCGTTACGACTTCTGGCGTTAAGTTCATTAAGTGACGCGATGTGCTCGGGATGTTTAAGGTCGATGTACAGGGGATTATCCTAGGTTCATCGACATTTAAGGTGTTACCGATGGCTTGTTGCTTGGTTTTTGAGTTCAACAAAATTTAACAATATATTGCTCAAAATATTCAACAACTATATCGATTTTTTTTAACGGCTAGAATGGGAACCATAAACGTATTACCGTATTTTCTCGATTCTAAGACGCACTCGATTTTATATTGCACCTTGATTTAAAAGCAACTAAAGGAAATTTTTAATCCATAGATTATTAGATTGTAAGGCGCCATAAAACAATAACGGAAAACGCGATTCTCAGGTGCCCTCGATTCTTACCCAGTGTATAGAGTTCTTAGTAGAAAGCCTTAAAATTGATAAGTGCGTTTTAGAATCGAAGAAATATGGTATTTGGGAGGGGGGGGGGGGCAAGTTACAGTTTCTAGAAATGAATTTTCGTCATTGAAATCCTTTTTTGAATTTACATTTAAAAACGGACTTTTCATTTCGAGTGGATAATGATTTTTTTTTATTTTTTCAGTTCAAATCAATAAATTTTACAAACTTTTTTATTTAATAAAATGCTATTTTGTTTATTTGAGTAGAAAAATATTTTATTTTCCTTTTAAATTTTGAAGTTTTTAACTTCACTCCTTAAATAGTTTAAAAAAACTCCTTAAATACTGCCAATATCCTGAAAATATTGAATATTGAAAGTAATTTTATTATTTAAGACAGTTTATTTGAATGCGGAGAAACTTTGTTACTTGTTGCTGACAAATGTGGAATCAACGGTTTTAATATTTTTACATTGTATTCTCTAATTATCAGAGTTATCACCACGTTCACTTGTTTTCTTATAAATAAACGACATCAGCCGATCAGCACCATCTACAAAATTAAGGTGTTCGACTAATATGCCTTGCAGATTAAGGCAAATAGTTTCTTTTTGGTAAGCGTTTCGTAAGAACGATATTTTGTGGAAACCTATAATTACTTATCTAATGTCTAGATTCAAAAATTCATCAATCCTTAGGAATTAATCAAACGAGCTTGTAAAGCTAACTAAATGGCATTATTTATACTTCAAGTAGCATGGTTTAAATGCGCATTTATAGTTGTAGTTTTTTTTTTAAACTAATTATTAATTAATTAAGCAAATTTAATTAAATATACATTATTATGAACGTAGTATTAATTTTCAAATTCATTGTTTGTGTAATAATCTAAATTCCATAAATTTATTATTATTTTATTTGTCTGTTTATTAATAAATATGGATCTTGTTAAGTTAATATGTATGTAAATATTTGCGTTTCGAATTATTTTTTTTTTTTAAAAATGTGGTAATTTGAGAACCCATATTTAGGGGCTGAAGCTGATGTGAGTATGTGTGTAAGTTGGTTGCAATTGGTCCTTTCTTCCTCATTTATTATTATTATTATTATAAATTATGCGGTCAGACTCATACTAGTTCCGAATTCCTTAAATTAAGACCCCGCCCAGGCTGAGCAGCTGGCAAAAAGACCGCGACATAGGAAATTTCTGGAACTAGTTAATTTCTGCTAACAACTGGTATTCAATATGGACGCCTGTTTATTACAGTAGGTATATATGTATGTACATATGTACTTTATTTTAGCATAGATTTAAACCAGTTGTTTAGCCAAGACAAGTTGAGTGATAAAATTGTAGATCGTTCCATCTTTTCTATTAATTGAAATAGAAATACATAGATACCTCACCGACGGTATTTAATTATAAATTTATAATTAATTGTGTACATTTTATACCATTGTTTAGACCAGTTTTATTTTAATAAATAATCATACGATTATTATTTGGAAACCGAATTTCAAACGATGGCTCGAAAAGTCGATAATTTGGCGAAGTAATAATCAGATTATTTATTCAAATAAAATTGGTTTGTACAAAGTTAAAAAAATACACGATTATAATCAAGTCCTCCTCGCGCTAGCACCTATTTCTATTTCTGAATTTGCAGTTGTGTTCTTTTTCTTTGAAATAAGTGTTTTGGAGATTTTGCATCAAAGTGTATTAACCTAAAATTATTTAATATAATTAGAGCATGTCGATCGGAATAGTATAAAATAAATACTTAGTCTACTTACCATTTACCAAATGTAATGAATATGAATAATGGGAAAAATCCCAGTTTAGATCCGCTTAAGCGAACACCAGCTTTAATGATTACTACGGTATACAAACAATTGTAGGACGGGTCAGTCAGTACATATTCCAATTTTATCGTCCCGCCTTGTTAAATTAAAGTACATCATAATGAAAAAAAATCCCAGTTTAGATCCGCTTAAGCGAACACCAGCTTTAATGATTTTGTACTACGGTTTACGGTATACAAAAAATTGTAGTACGGGTCACTATTACAATTTTATCGTCCCGCCTTGTTAATTTAAAGTATATGTACTAAAGTCGCGCCAATGCCACCAAAATTACCGAACCGATTTAGCTTGAAGTTAAGCCTAAACAAGTAAACAAAACAGTAAACACTCTTCTAACTGATATTGTAGCACATAATATACCTATTATTTACATTCGCACTAAAAGTAAATATTAATCTATTTTTATTAAAAATTGAATTAAATAATTGGATTTGAATAAAACTAAACAAAAAAAAACAATATAAAAACCAATCGAGTTTTACAGCTTAATAGATCATGTTTTCCGAAAGAGGCAGCACGATTGTTGAAAAAGTACAGAGCGCTTTCCAAAAGAGGCAGCACGATTGTTGAAAAAGTACAGAGCGTTTTCCGAAAGAGGCAGCACGGCCAAACAAGAAGTACAGATCGTTTGCCACTAGATGTCACTACACAATCAAAAAAATATTTCTGACGTTTTTCAAAAGGGGATAGTCAGAAACATTTTAATTATCACGTATTAAGAATAATCACTTTTATAACACGAAAATATTTTTGTTTATGTTTACAAAATGCACACATAAAAATGTCATACAATTTTTGACAGCAAATGTTTAGTGACACCTAGTGGCATTATGTGAAATTTGCTTGTATTTTCGGAGTTTTTCGAAAGATGGTAGCTCTTGCGGTTGTTGAAAATTTGACATTTAAATATGATCTATTGTAATTAAATTGTAGGTAACTTCTTGCTTTATTTTTATTTCATTTACTTTTATCTGTATGTGGTGAATAGTACTTGTGTAGATGTGTTAATTTGTAATAATACAAAGAGGAAGTCTATATGCTGATTGATGGCAAATTTTCGTAAACATTGTGATGAATATGAGCTCGAGGGGCACCTCAATCGTCCCGAAATTAAAGTCCTTTTCAAAACGCAAAGAAAATCGTTGTTTCATACGGCTATTTCGCTAGTCACGATGCAAAAGTGCCTACGTTTTTAATATTTTTCAGGAAGCCTGAGAAACGACAGAGTTTGCCATAACAGAAACACTAAAATGAACTAACAAAATATATTGATTGATTGACACGTTCGACCAAGCATACCTAAGCAACATTCCCGGGATACGCCGGGTTCACCGTATAGCCTTTTACATATACAATACCACAGGATAGGCAAGCAATGTTAGCATTATAAACTCGACCCGGTTTCAGCCACCTATGCAGTCGATAGTTAGTAAATTTTTATTAGTTTTTTTTTGGGCTCCCCTATTTTTTCATTGGCGGTTGTGAGGGGGGGGGCAGGATTTCGTTCCATCATCGGTAATGCAAATTGTACTCACTGTAGCAAGTGTTGGTTGATGTTGTTGTTGAAGTTGTCGCGTCTCTGTTGACTCGCCTACTCGCCCCTCGTGATTAAAAGTAATTAAAAATTACGAAATTTTTGACGTCTTGAAGTGTCACAATTTTGATTGACGTTTCTTTTTTTTGTGGTATTGGTAAATCTTTCAAAAAATCAAGATTTGTCAAAATTGATTATAATCAAAAAATAAATGATTATTTCTGCTCAATCGTACGCGCAAAATCATTATAATCTTTTTTTTTGTCATTGTCAGCAAATTGATTATTTTGGCGCAATCGAACTCCACATTAGAGTGTTAAAAAATACTCCACGTATTAGTAATGCTAATATTACAGATTTGTGTTCAGGTGTTTCCTATTTTTATTTGGGCTTGTCAAGGGTACTTGCCTTGTTTTTAGGAAATATAATTTGATAAGTTTTGATATAGTTGAAATCGATTTAGGTATTGATGGACTACCCATATCTAAAAGTTGAAACAGTGAACTATGGCTGCTAATGGCGAATATTGTAGGATATTCAGATATTTTCGTGCTCAGTTCGTGTCATGGGTCAAGCAAAAATATTGAATTTCGAAAATTTCTAAAAGATTTTACTGAGGAAATGGAGATATTAGAAGCTCTTGGATATGAATTTAACAATAAAAATGTTAAAATCAAATTAAGGTCTCTCGTTTGTGATGCTGATGCTAGATCTAAAGTTCTATCAGTGAAATCTCATTCTGAATATTTTGCATGTACAAGTTACGCAGTTAAAAGTGCAAAAGTTAACAAAGGTCATATTGTTTTCCCAAATTCTCAGTATCAAACGAAATTGAAAGAACTGACGAGAGAGCTTCTAAAATAAAGTAGATGAAATA
This sequence comes from Tipula helvola, assembly GCA_963556165.1. Taxonomy (NCBI): domain Eukaryota; kingdom Metazoa; phylum Arthropoda; class Insecta; order Diptera; family Tipulidae; genus Tipula; species Tipula helvola. The sequence continues at coordinate 227,487,879 of OY744481.1, read as the reverse complement.
CATCACAAAGTAACTGATCCGATGCCACTTGAAGATTTAAATTTTGGTTGTGTTTCTCAAGTGCCTGTAGATTACATGCACTGCGTTTTGTTAGGTGTCACAAAACAGCTAATCTTATTGGATTAAGAAGAGAAAATTTAATCTTTCCTTAGAGAATTGCGTCATTTTTTATTATACAGAGGGCCAGTAGTATTGAAGGATCGCGTCTCTTTAGCATATTATAGACAATTTTTAGGTTTGCCTTGTGGAATTTCAATTCTCTTAAATCCTAAGCATTATCAAACTAAAAATGATTTAGCAACCTCAATGTTGAAACAATTTGCTAGCAAACAAGAAGAACTATATGGCGAATCTAGTGCTACATTCAATGTTCATAGTCTATTGCACTTAGCAGATGAATGTCAACAATTTGCTACAACCTTAAACGATATAAATGCTTTTAAATTTGAAAATCATTTGTCATCTATTATATTAATTAAAACCGGCTTTTTACCGTTAGAACAATTTTATAATAGACTTATAGAAATGTATCTGTTAGAACCCATTCTAATAAAGACAACATTTTTTTTTTTTTTTTTTTTTCGCTGGCGCTACATCCCATGGAGGGATTTGGCCGCTTCATTTTTGAAGTTTCGTAATCATTTTTACAACGGATAATGAGTGATTAGTTCATTGATCCTTACATTAAACCAGCCGTGATTTTTTCATCACCCGCCGGGAATCGAACCTGGGACCTCCGGAGCTTAAAGCAAGCATGCTAACAACTTTGCCACCGGGGCGGCCAAAGAAAACATTCCCTATCTTAAAAATTCACCTCGGAAGTCCATATTATAAAACTGTCGTATTAGAAAATATAAGCTATCTATCGAATTTCCCAATAACTATTGTTTAGTTAAATCACAAATTTACAAAATTGCATCTACTTTCAAAAGTGAAAACACTATATATTTCGAAGCTTTTAGGATTTTAAATTTATCAGGTTTCTTCGAATTACCTATAAAATCGTCTCTTTTATATATTGTAACAAAAATCGAATCTATTACTGTGCAAGCACACAATTTACAATTCCCGAAATAACTGCTAAAATAATTAAAATTCAATCAGAAGATATTATAGTATATTATCCATTAATACACACTTCTACTGATTCAGAAAATCCGATCCATAATTAAACCATGGAAACCAACGAGACTGAAGTAAATTCTCCAGAATTTATTGAAAATATGTATTCTGCTATAATTATGTTTTATATAGAAAATAACTGTTTTATTAATGTTGCCTATCTTTCTTATATATTCAGCACAATTTGATTCCCAGTTTCAATATCAAGATTTTTGTGAAGTTCGCTGTGGTGAGAACAAATTTTTACTTTAGTTAAACAAAGAATTTATAAGTAATACTGCAATTTATTTTATTTATTATTCATTAGGAGAATGACTGCCGTACACCTCGACACAAAATGTGACGAGAAGAGGACACCAAACTAATTATTTAGTAGAGGAAGAGAATGATATTTTTACTGAAATTGAAAGTAAGTATATTTGGTATAAAAATAAACATAACAAGTTTAATGTTTTTTATTAACTAAAACTAAAATAATCATTATGCTCGCATTTTAAATTCATTTCAGTATTGGACATGCAAGAAAATGAAGATACGTTGCCGCTTACATCTTCGGTTGCAGTGCAGACAGAATTCGATGATGGAACTGTTACACTTGAAAAAATCCAGTTCCATCATTTAATGAAATGTACTGAGAATATACAGAAAAGTCAACAGAATTTAATGAGGGAATTCGTGATTTTACGAGATAATCGGCTAAATGTAAGATATTTGGTAGATTGTGAAAATAAAAAATTCACTTTGCCATTTAATGAATTGGACGTGTTTACAAAATTTGACACAAATCTTACTGAAGATCAGGCGTCAGTAAAACAATTGGCAATTAAAACAAATTTTGTGAAATTTCCATATTTTAATTTTATTTCATTTTTCAGAAATCAATAATAATGAAAGAAGAAGCTGAAGGGGGTACGACTATATATTAATTTGTGGTACGACCTAAAAAAGTTCATTAGATTAAATTTTAAAAATATTTTTACTGACGGAAGTTTACTTTTAATGGACGGCAAGGGAATTTAAGTGCAAAACGTTTCAACGTTACAGAAGTTGTGAGAGATAAATTTTGTCGCACAAATTTATATAATTAATATTTAATAATATTAATATTTTATAATTTTAGATTGTACTTTGGAGAAATTTTCAAATGCAACACAAGCAGAATTCACTCAAATCTCTACCAAATATTTTTATTATTTAAAAGATAAGCGAAACAAAAAAAATGACGAAGGCTGAAATTTGTACCTGTACCTTTTATGTACATAAAATAATTTAATTATATTTTGAATTATGTTAAATAATAACTAGATTTAAGAATTAAATGACAATCATAATTTCCTGTAATATTTTGAAATATTTATGTCGAATACGTTTTATAAAAATTTTGAATTCCTAAATAATGTTAAGAAATGATAAAAACTAATGGATAAATTAAATGTTGTATAATTTAAAACTAGATTTAATAATTAATGTGATATTTGAAATATTATATTTATTATTATTAATATATTAAAATTTTGAATTCGTAAATAATTCTAAGAAATGATAAAAATTTATGAATATCAGAAACGTTCTGTGATTTACGAAGCAAGCAAACATTATGATATTTATTAATTTTAATTATATTTTGAATTATTTTCAATAATAATAACTAGATTTAATAATAAACTTGTCAATTAAAATTTTCTGTGTTAACATGTATCAATGAAAATTGTCATATACATATGTACATATTTGGTTATCAAAATAAAAATATAAATTTTGTTTCATTAATGAATTATTTGATTTACCCGCCAAATTTGGAGATTGACATTTACGCACACACACACACATTAAAAAATATTCCCGCCAATATTGTTTCTACACACACATACACATGTACATAATTTTTGTATAGTGAGTTCTGTGAGTTTCCGTTAATTGCGAATAATAATTCATAACTCAAACAAAGGTAAACCCAGAACTTAGTTATGGATATCGTACGAAATATTATAAAATATTTGGGGAGTAAGTAAAAGTTTTTTTTAATACTTATTATTTTAATAGTAATTTCCAAAAGAGAACCTTTTTATATTGTTTCACCAATTTTATAAACTTAACAAATTAAAAAAAAAGTGTCTTCTATCATTACATTTTATAATTTATAAAATTTTACAACGATGACAAAGCTTCATCTGTGATTGAATATTGCCACCGAATTTTCAGTATAACATTTTAGTAGTCATGACAATGCTCCATCACTTGTTTTACTCTCATTTTTCTTTTACCAAATGTCAAATAATTCTAAACAAAACAAAGACATTTTGGTTGAGAAAATCATTACAAAGGTAAGCTAATTAATATTAACTAACAAATTAAATTATACATATTTAGTTTAATTTTCAGATCCAAATTATATAAAAACCGAGTGTATATTGTGAAATGCGAATCAGTTGTATCATAAGATAAGTGTTTTGTTTTTGAAGTATTTGTTTTTGCTTGATGATTCTTTGTGTTTCCTTTTTGGTTATATTTTTTAGGTTGGAATCTTCTACTGGGATCAGCTTGAACAACAACTTGTGAGCTTTATTCTTAAACCAAATAAAACAGTTTTGCTATTATGAACTTTACAGAACGATAATGAAGTGGACCAAGAAAGGGAGAGGAGGAAGGAGGGAAGGGGTAGACACCCTCTGTGAACTAGTGAGAACCTATATATGGGAAAGGAAAACTGAACGATGCTCGCTGGTGTTACAGCCTACGTTTTGTATAAAAGCGCCAACCAATAATTATATGAAACTCGGAAAGCATTCTAAAGAAGACCGTTTATAAACGAATTTGTTATGCAACTGGTGCAGACCAAAATGTTGCAGGTACTCTCCAGCACTGAAAAGTTAAAAAACTCTAAGGGCAGCAATCGACTTAATAGTTTATAGTGTTACCAATAAGACGGGAATCAACAGGCGAAGAAGTGACGGCTAAGACCGTTAGCAAACGACCAAGATGTCGTTTTTATAATGAGCCATCTTGTCAAAACCACATCAAAATCTTATGCATATAATGCATCAAAGAATAAGAAATGGTTTCGGATGAAGATTAAGTGGTATCAGATGACACATCTGGTTAAAACATAAATTTGACTAATTAAAAAATGTGATTTTCTTGGGAATGTATTGTAATTTTTTTTTCAATAAAAATATAAATTTATAATGAAAAAATAAACAACTTTTGTTTACTTGCCGTATGAAAATATGAAGATATCCATACCTTTATTTTAAATTGTTTTCAGATTATTTCCCTGTAAATGTATCCTAAATAATATTGTTAATCTATTACATTTCCAAAATGTTGAATATGACAAATTCATGGTATTCGGATTATTTTTAGCAATATTTTAATAGGATATTTTTTAATGAATGTAACATTGTTTCGAAGAAGTGATTATTCCTACTGTTGTTTATTGATACAAATCGATGTGTGGGAAGTTTTCTTCTGAAAGGAGATTAATAATTTTTATTAATATCTATTTGTTTTTATTGATCTGAAAATAAAATAATAGAGAATTTCTTATCTAATTTTAAACAAAATTAAATAATTTATTTTCAATAGGAAACAGAACAGTTTTCTATTCAAATCTATGTAATTCAAAAAAATGGAACTTACCAAGATTTTTATGCGTCTGTGAGTTATACTAATGCGTCTAATGTTTGCTATAAAATGGCCGAAATTTTATGTGTTTCTATCAGAACAAGAATTTTAGTGGCGATATGATGGTTTAGGCAAATGAGCGTTTGTTGTACGTAATAAAAAAAGTTTTTGTAAATTTTGCCGCTTTGGTTTCCAATATAAGTGAATAAGTTAATCGTTCAATAAGTTACAGCAACTTTATTGAAACCGCAAACAAAACACAATAGAAAAATATTTTTTTAAGTTTTGTCAATATTATGTTTTATTTGAATCCATAAATAAAAAATATAAAAACCGTCAAACTTGTTAAGTTGGTGGTTCAAGTAGACCGCTTTTCTCTAGCACTAACAATATTTTTTAATGATTAATTAAATTTTTACAATATACATATGTATCTATTTTTGTATTTTCATTTGATTGTCAATATTTTGGAACTGAAAAAATATATTTTCTTATTCAAGCTTTTGAAGTTGAACACCACGGCATTAGGTTGTAAAATGCAAAGTTGTGACCTAACTGAGACATAGAATTTTTCGGCTGCCTGGCTGATCGCTGCTAGTGAGCCCTACTAGCTCATCAGGATGGCGTGGGGTTTGGTAAGAGACATGTCAGACTTTGCTATAGCCGCAAGTTTGTATCAACGTGTAGGATATCAACGTGCTTTCTAATTACCCTGCTGGACTGAACTGATTGTGCACGGTAGAGCAGGACCACCAGAACGAGACCAGTGGGGGAGGATAATCGAAGGCAACGATTGAATAATATTATGTTATGTATTATATACACCAATACCTTGATTTGCGACGTTTCGAATTGCGACGTTTCGAATTGCGACGGTACATTTGTTACTACCAAATTTCAGTATTGCGTCGCTTAAATTATTTGTTGCATCGTTACTTGAATGTTTTTTTCTGGAAATACGTCAAGGTTATTTAATTATGTTGCAGTTTTATTTACAAGTCACATTTTTATGGAACGAATTACCGTCGCAAAGTGAGGTATTGGTGTATTTATTAACTGACTGTATAGTACCTGTATGTTGTGTTTATCGATGTATGTACGTTCATATATAAATTATAGTTCAATGTACCTTTAATCGATCATTGTTATCATCTCTTCCATATGTACCAACAATTATGAAAAGAGAAAAAAAAGTTATGATGTGTAACTATATTGTTTCTCTGAAGTGAAGTGTGTGGGATCGAAGAGTGGTACCGAAGAAATACATAACATTGGCGACCAGAGTAAAAATTTAAGAACGCGTGAGGGAAGGAAAGCGGTGATTTTATTTTCCTGATAACTGTCAAAGGGAATTCGCTATGTTGGGAAAATTGAAAAATTTGAACCGGGTGATGATTTTGAATCTTACCTTGATTGTCTTCAAATTTTCTTCAAAATTAATGAAATTGCGGACGAAAAAAAAAACGCTGATGCTGCTAAGTTTAATTGGCAAGTCAACTTATCATACATTAAAAGCGTTAGTAACGCTAGATGATCCATCCATAAAATCATACGGTGATTTTGTTAGGGTCTTGAAAGATCATTTTCAACCAAAAGTGAATAAGCGGGCGGAACGTTAAAAATTTTATAAACCGGTACCACAGAGTGGTAAATCAATTACTGATTTTATTGTGAGGTTAGAAACGTTAGCTTTTAAAAGCAACAGCTTTTAAAAGTAAGGCGCTTGACGATTGCTAATTGATCGTTTTATTATCAGGTTGCAATTCGAGTCCATTCAATGTGATCCGTTAAAAAATGACACCATTGATTTTCATTGTTGTTGTTCAAAGGCAATTAATATGGAGATGTCGTCACGTGAAGCAAGAAATTTGCAGCCTTCACCGCAATACAAAGTGGAAGATCAGTCGAATAAAGGGAACCAACACACAAGTCGAAGTTCTCAGAAACAATTTAATAAGTCATCAAGTAGAGAGTCATCACCATATCGTCAAACAAGTCAAGGTCGAAGTAATTCACAAGATCGGAACGGTAGACGAAGTCAGTCAATGTCAAATTGGAATAAAACTTTTCGCTGTGCGCGAAGACGCAATGTGGAAACCTGTCTAGGAGTACATTGGGAATGTTTTCGGTACTTAACATTTTCGTTTTCAACAAATGGTGGACTAGTTTAGATTTTTAATTTGTGCTTTGAAACCTATCAGGCGATCTATTGCTGTACTCGGTTTACGCTTATTCCGGTATCTTGGAAGCTTCACTTCTTGTGGGAAAATATGTACCGCGGGATGAAATTTATCTGCCAAATTCGACAGCCTTAATTGACATGCACGTGTCTGACTCTATTTCATTATTTTTATTTTCTCTGCCTTCATTATTTTTATTTTCTATTACATTTTTATCAATTTGGTTATTTTGAAAACTAGGGGGTACAGCCCGTCCTAGGACGGATACAATTTATATATAATGGTGATGTCCAGTGGTTGCTGCCCAATCACCATTTGATATATTTTTAGCCGAGTAGGAATAGCTCGTGATTTAAGGCTTTTAAGGCTTATTGTACCTGAAATAGACATTAAAACAAAGAGTAAGGGCTTTTAAGGATGATAACACATGCAAGTTGGGGCATCCCACAAAAAACCTTACAGACCGACAAACAGCGGGAGCTGTGCTTTTCTCCAAAAAAAAAATCGGGGTGGGCTCTATCGTCTACACGGCCGTAGGTATTATGCATGATAACGTTTATAAGATGTTGAGATTAATTATTTTAATTCAATATAAATTATAAGCCAAAGTTTATTTACGCACAAATAAATGAGGAATTCTCGCTCTACAGTGTTCTAAACTATATATTGTAAATCGCTATTTTGAAGATATCAATTTCATTTAAAATCAATTATCCACCACAGTTTCTTTACTCACAAATTGAGATAAGAATCGCTTCGATCAGATGAGGCGTTCTCTCGCTACAGTGCTCCCAATCATTGCAAATAGCTATTTTGTAGTTTGTAATTTTAATTAAGATTTATGTGGAGAATTATTATATTAATTTAAAATAAATTATCTGCCTCAGTTTTTTTTATGAACAAATTAGCAGCAGAATTACTCCGTTCAGAGGAGACATTCTTTCGCTATAGTGCAGTCAAACCCTGTAAATCTCTATTTTGTAAATTTAATTAAAATTAAAATTAGTGTGGTAATTAATTATTTTAATTTAAAATAAATTAATCACCATTGTTGCTTTACGCAAAAATTGACTTCAGAATTGGTCGAATCGGATGAGCCATTCTCTGGTTCAAGCATTTAAATCGCGCGAAATCCGAGGTTCGCGGCCCGGCTTGCCTTGTCGCCTGATGGCGTCGTTGCGATAATATTATGCGTGAGGCATGAAGCCTTAGGATCAACCTAAGAAATCATACATTTAAATTAAAAGTAATGCTTACAGTAATTGCCCACGACCAAAGGCAAAATTTCGTTTCAATTTTCTGAACATGCGGTGTAAGACGTGATCACGTCAAAAAATATAAATTGGAAAAACTAAAACCTTGGACACAATCAAACCCCAGACCTTAGCCGCTCTAGTCCAATAAGTTACTACTAAGCCACGTTCAACGCAAATTATTTAACTTTCATTGTTATATAGTTTCAAACATAGCGTGCTATGAAGTTTATGATAGGAAAAAAACGTTTACCAAAAAATGCTCATGGCTTACTACAACTTAATTAAAAAAGTTTTTAAATAACTTATAGTAGTGTTCGCATATATTTAGGCCCAAAAATAAACTTGTAACGTATTTTCTTGTATAATTACTGTAATAATTATAAAGCGGAATATTTAATTTATAGTAAAATATTTGGTCATTAAATGAATACTAAAAAAATAAATAAAAAAAAATAAAAAAAATGAAATTTGAGTGAATATCGAAGTATCGAACTCGAGATATTTTCCATTCGAAATTTGTTGTTTATAGGTCAACACCTCTATCGCTTAAGCTACTCAGTTATAATATTTTGATATATAAATTAGAAATATAAGAAAAGCGTTCCGGAGTTAGTGAATGAACTGGATAATTATTAGATACTTGTTTTTTGTTATTTACAAGATCAAGCATAGATCGCATTTTGTATGAAAAAATCAATTTATTTGGTGTCTGTTTGGTCACGGTAGTTGGAGTGTTTCTATGTACATATCATCAAAAATTTATTAATTTTATATTGTATATCACCGGAAGGCCTTTCGATTAAAAATTTGTTTAAACGCTTTTTTACAATTTGAACATATCTTTCTGCTCTCTGCTGACCCATTGGATTGTGCATGGTAAGGTGGTGAAAACATTCACTCAATTTTATACGTTTTGCACAAATTTTTTATTGCAAGAGATGTAAATGGTGGGCCGTTATCTGAAACTATCTTTCCTGGCAACCCATACACAATGAACAAATTATAAAATTTTATTATTACACTCTGAGCATTAGTGTTATGCATTATTTCAACATCACAAAATTTAATATATATATCTACTATTATGTGTACCGAATGAAATTTGTGATTTGTACATGAAGAATTAAAACTAAACGGCAATATATAATCATTATTTTTCTGTACTTGTTCTATTGCACATATTGTACAGTTTTTAAATAATCGTATTCATTCAAACTTTTTGTTCATTTTACGGCGAACATTCACCTTTTCATAATCCCATTTATTATGTATGGATGTGATCTTAAGCCGCATTGGCAAACTGCTTGCCAAACCATATGTTTTTTTGCCAAATTTTTCAACAGCTATGGTAGTAATTGCTCCGTCCAGTTCTTTACCTTTCTTTTTGATGTAATATTGGGGACCTGGAAGTGTCGAGAAATCCATTTTGACGTAGGTCTCGTCGTTCATTACGAAACAAGAATCTTTTCTTTCGTTCAACCATTTGTTGTGTTTCTTTGTTCGATCGATCCCTCTATTAAATAGTACAACACTTCTTTTGGGGATTTTTGACTTCTTGTATGTCCGTAGATTATTTCTGGTTTTAGCTCGTTCCACAATCGATTTGGTTGTTTTAGTTTTTCTGGCAAAATCTCGCACAGACATCGAGGGATGTTTCGAAATGACTCTTACAATTTTCTGATCCAACATTTTATTTGGAGCACCTGATTTTTCTCCGGATCCGGGCTTGCGTGATACAGAAAGATTGATTTGACATTTTTTTTTACATTTGTTACCGTATTATTGGAAACAACGGCCAATTTACCAATTTTTTTATTGGTATACTCGGGATGATCATTGCACAATCTAATTATTAAATCACATTTTTCTCCTTATGATGCGTCCATTCCGAAACAAATAAAACAAATGCCCAATTTGACGTTTATTCGTTTTTTTAAATTGTTTTTCTACAAAATAACGGTACCAGTTTTTTTCTTTTGCGTAGTAACCTATGAGATAATATAAATTTGGGAATCACAAATTTCATTCGGTACACATAATATAAGCAAAAACACGAACCTTGCGAATTTTAAAAAATCCACATATACTCGGTCAAATTGGTATTCACTTGGTTTCCATGACGTAATTACCTTTTCTCCAGGAACGTTGGATACTGCCTGACAAACATTACAACAATTTACATAGGTCTCTATATCTTTCTCTATTAAATTCCACCAAACATAAGAAATTAAGAACGAGCTAATAACTTCGCTTGAAAAATTCTGTTAGATGGGTGTCATCTCGAATTCTAAAGCGAATCTGTCAGACGATGTTTCTCATTAATGTAAATAATAGTGTCAGGCACGTGCATGTCAATCAATTAAGGCTGTCGAATTTGGCAGATAAATTTCAGCCCGCAGTACACATTTTCCCACAACAAGTGAGCATCAAAGATATTGGAATAAGCATAAACCGAATACAGCAAAAGAGCTGATACGTTCGACAACAGTATTATTGTACATTTGGTATTTCTAAAAAAATGAAAACATGAAATCGAAATATTAATACGAAACATTATTAAATACACGACTTGAATTAAAAATTGGATCCTACATACCAAACTCCGATGGAAGCGGAGATTAATCTCAAGGTCTCGATGCCTAAGAGATCGGACGGATGAATACAACGACAGTAGTTGTGAACTATCAATTCGGCCCATTATTACGTCACGCATGAAACTTGTCTACGGACGGACAATGGTTCAATAATCAGTAGCAGGCAAAGGCCTAAATATGGCGGTATCACATACTTAGGAGCGGTTACATCCCGAGGGAGTCGCCTTAAGGTAAACATCAGAAATCGCTTCTGAATTGATTCTACATGGCTAGAGGAATTGTTACAGCACGGATTCCAGACAATTGAAGCATATTCCAAGTGTGAACGAACAAATGAAACAAAGGGGACTTTTAGAGTATATACGGATCATGAAAATCTTGAGAAACGGATTAAAAACCGTAACATTGAATTAGCCTTGGTGATACATCTATCAATATCGTCTATAAACGATAAAATTCGAGAAAATGAGACCCCTAAATCTAGAAAAGAATGGACTCGATCAATCATAACTAAATTTAAAAATAAGCGATTATCACAGCCATTTCGTCTTCTTGAAAATATCATAATTTTACATTTAGAAACGTTGAGACAAAGCTTATTTAAGTTAGACCGTTCACAGAAAATATTTAATTCCTATTGTAGATTTAACAGATCGCCCTCATTTTTAATCTTGCAAAATATTTTTATATCATCAGTATAAATCAGAAACTCACAATGTTTGAAGCACCGCTTTACATCGTCTATGAATGTAATAAATAAAAGAGGTCCTAGATGGCTACATTTATAGAGGTCGTTCCCATTTTAAGGTTTATATCACTCAGGAAAACAAATGTTTTCGTTTTTCTTTCATTGTTAAGCGAATGATGTATAAACATCCCAAGAATGATATACAAAAGCAATTAAGAGTGGAATATTTTTTTGTACCTAATTCTCATAAAGATTTCATTTAGTAAACCAATTTGGAAACTCTTAAACGCGCTTTACTCGAAACCATGTTTTAAAATTGGTGCGGCAATGCTCGCTTGACTTGACATTTTGGCTGTAGCTTCTCAGACAGATAATCTAGAGCGGGACACACGATTCTTACAATTAGTTAACAATTACATTTTTTTATAAATAAATTAAGGACGGTTTTTTCACGGAATTGTTATTGTTTTTGCCAAAGTGGTGCTATTTTGCGCAAATTCAATATTTTATATTAATATTTTATAACGACCTAAAAAAACTAATGTAGATATAATAAAAAAAAAATTGTTTTTTGTGCTAGGGGTTGTTTAAAAAATGTTATGTTGCACACGATGAACTCCTTTGAAAAAAGGGCTCACGTTCGAACTGCTGCTAAACCGCCATTTTGTGTTTTAAATTATAGAAAAATTATTTTGTATACCATAATATTTACAATATATACGTAATAATACCATTAACCCTTTGAACTCGATTTTTCTTCATGTTGTTACGTGTCTACGTGTATTTTAGGTAAGATAGTTTGTGTACATCTTTCAACTGAAGTTACTGTAAGTTATTTATTATAATTTTTGAAAGTATGGTAATTCTTCCTGAGGTGACATACGAGTTTTACAGTAAATCAGCATGCCATGAGTACAAAGGAACAATTGGCGTTGCTTCAAACCCCAAATCGGTATCGACAATTTATATGTTTTTTTAAGTTTCAACTGTCTGAATTTGTACCTGTAAAAAGTATTTGTAATTAAGTAAACAAATTAAATATTCACAAGCTTAGGCATAGTAAAATTTGCCAATATTTACAAAAAGCAATATTAAAAAAGCCAATTTATGTTAATTATATAATCGAATTACATGTTATATAAAGAAAAGCGCAAAGCATATTCCTTCAGTCCCATCTTTTCGTTCAAACACACCACCAACTAATAAGATAATTAATTCATTTCAATTTATTGGAATAACCTCATTTTAAAATAATAAGACTGCTGTAGTAGCATAACCAAAAAATATTCCATGTACTTCATCGTCGTTTGTTCGTTCTCGTTCTTGGCATTCTCGAGGTATAACACAACACGGAATTTGTTTTTATGTTTTTTAACGATTTAATTAGAATTCATGTGAAAATTATAACTTCTGCTTATACAATGACAACAACAACAAAAATAGCAACAAGAAATCGACACAAAACTAAGGATGGAGTAAAACAATAGGGAATATAGAATAAAATTGGCTGTTTTAATTAATTAAGGCAATTGATGATTATACTTTCGTAACGAAATTTGCGTAAAGAATTTTAATTTTACCAACATTTTACTATTTATGAGTAAATATGCGGCGACTATAAATTAGGGGAAACAGATAGATACCTGCTACTATATCTTCTACATTGTATTTTGTTCTTTAAGACGTTTATTTCCAAAGCTCATTTTAAAAATAAAACCACTTAACATGCACCCGATAAATAATTTTAGTAATATTCATGTTTATGTAAAAACGAAAAAGAGACTTTTCCATAAAAAATTTTAATCACATTTTTCTGCCAATCGTTAATTAAATTACTTCGATAAAATCTATCAGAAAAATAAAAATTCAAATTACATTAATTTTATAAAAATTCACCCACCACTTGACATTGTATTATGGTTTTAAAATAAACATAAATAAATTTCAATTGAAATTTTAATTTAGGTTCGCATATCCCATCGGTTATTCCAATCAATCAAAAGACGAAAAAAACAAAATAACGCCGAAGACCCCAAAAATAAAATAAACTGGTCGACAAGAAAAAGTTTATATTGATTTTGATTAAATTTACAAAAGGTGCCTTTTGTATAAATTTCACTTCCCTTTTCTCTGTTGAATTTATATAAATTGTATACAGTTTTTTAATTCAGTGCCATAAGCGCTTTGTCACCTTCCGGTATACGGTTTTGAAGTGTGAATACAACGAAAGGAGCGGGAATTTCATTTTTTTATAGTACCTAAATGAATAATTTTGATTTGTGGGTGTAATTTGTTTTTTTACTTTTATCCACTGTAATATGTATCGTATCTTTGTACTATGTACAGTTACGAGGGCAGGAAGTAAATGTTTTATAAATTGTGGCATAATAAATGAATGAAACATAAAAGGAAATTAATCTACTCGTGTGAGAAGTATGTGGCTAGAGCGATAGGTGAGATTTTTGGTGCTAACGCTTTAAAATAACATAATTTTTTAAAAATAATAATATTTAATTATGATAGATTACTAAATTATAGGTATGCCATTAAAAGTGACAGGTATTATCCATTTAATCAATTTTCCATATCATAATAATTGCATTGGTAATATCGATTCCAGGTATTATTTCAGTATGTTTGATTTTATGATTCGTCGCATATCGTTAAAACGTCTGTGAGTGTGAGTTTTCACTCACGATTCGAACATCATCTATTTAAGTACTATAAATGATAAATCAAATAATACAATTTCTATAAATTAAGTATTTTGATAAATTTAAGTTACCGTGGCTCGTTGGATGTAAATATTGGGAGAACCATTTTGAGTGTTGCTAATGTTGCTTTTCCTAGTAGTCCAGTAATAAGATACTACTGCACATCATAAATATTTTTTTTTAAGTTGGCAGCATTGTGATATACATACATCTATGACAAATTTTATGTCAAAACATTCATTAGTTTTTGCTTTACGCTTGGTTTCATACGACGCTAAAAGTGCATTCGGCGATTTTTACAATGTCTAATTATGTATATTGAGCAAAGAAGTTGCATTAAATTTTGTTTGCGGAATAAAATTTCGGTTGCAGAAACGTTATGAATGTTGCAAAAAGCCTTCGGGGACCATGCTTTGTCGGAAAAGAATGTTTTCAAGTGGTATAAATAGTTCAAAGAAGGTCGTGAACTTCTTAAAGACGAAGAGCGTTCTGGACGACCTTCAACCTCTACCGAAGAACATCACGTCAATAAAATCAAAGAACCGTCAACAAACAGTATTATTTGAGTGTTATGCGTCGTTTGCGTGAAGCTATTCGCAAGAAGAGGCCAGAATTGTGGGCAGACCATTCTTGATATTTGTACTATCGCCTGCAAAATTTGGTTATACACAGAGAAAAAACTAAGTGTTTTTTCAAACAAGCAGCCCACTAAAATTATGAATTATTTTGTATTGAAAACATAGGCTAAATCTAAAACCATAAACGGATGATACATCATAATATGCTTCTTATCTTTTCATTGATGTGAATGTAATCATAGATCACCCTATTTTTTATCAAAATTATAATTGCAAATGTTTATATAAAAAAAGGCGATTGTTGCTGCCATCAAAATCGTGAAAACTAAGTAGTTGTATGTTTCCATATATAACCAACTTTTGCAGGCGATAGTACCAGGATAGTGCACCTCCTTACACTGCACTCTTTCTTCGTGACTTTTTCGCCAAAAATTCGATCAATATCGTTCCACAACTACCGTATTCGTCTGATTTAGCACGTTTTACTTCTGGCTATTCCTGAAACTCAACGTCAAAAGACAACTGCGGGGAAATCGTTTTGAGACGATAGAAGAGATAAAACGAGAATCACTACGCGCTCTGAAGGCCATCCCGGAAGGCGACTTTAATTCTTGTTTCATAATTGTATTGTGCCGGAATGGGATTGCTTTGAAGGCGACGAAATCGATTTGGAAGAATAAATAAATATTTTGGAAATAAATAAAAGTCGGTTTTACTTTTTGGGTACAGTAGGTAGGTCGAAAAATCGTCCTGGATTACCTCCTCTTAACTTAATCGTACAACTTTTTGAATACTTTGCTGTTTTGGATTTTTAGAACTATCCAGCAATAGTGGTCAAACGCAACAGTAAGGCCTGTGTTTCTAAAATCATGGTTTTGCATACAAAAATTATCGTTGATTTTTTAAATCCTGGTTTGTATTTGTTTTAGATGAATTTTTAAATTTAATGCATGCTGTTCACAGAATTTCGCTTGTTTGCGATTTGGAGATGGTAACCCCCATTTATTCGAAGCTGTTAAACTTATTATACACCTTGTTATTGATTTTAATTAATTAAATTTAAATAAAACTAATAAGTCTGAGTATGATAAGGTGTATGATAAGTTTGATGATCGTAGTGGTTTTACGATACTATTAAACATAATAGTATATAACCCCATTTATTCATTTATTAAAAATAAGAATATTATATTATCGAATATTAAATATGTGCAGTTAGGAATTGTTATGGATCACATTTTTTACAACATTTTTGGTGTTTTTTAACATAATATCTTAATGTATCTTATTTGTTCCAACGATTAATAACTTGGGACTGATATTGAATTCAAAATTTACTTTTCATACAAAAAATGGGTTATATAACGATATAACTCGAGTTATGTTCATCCAATTTTGTAAATTAAACAATGAACGAATAGGTCATTGAAGGCAGAAACGATTGATTAAAAAGTTGTTTTGATGTAACTGTAGTGACAAATTCTATGAAACGGTGTGGACTAAGGTAATTTCCTCTTACTTCACTCTTTTACAAATTTTCGAAGGAAAGAAATATTTTTCCGAACTCGAAAATCATCAATTTATCAGTTTCCTTATATGATACGTAAAACACAATTTTTTGGTTAAGGTATAAATAGAACATGAGCTAGACGCCTGTCAAGTCGATCATAATATGCCGATTCAACGATGTTACTATTGCCAAATTTTTTATAATCTATTTCTGGTTTTGTCACTAGCACTGCGAAAAGCTTGTAACTACCAATATAAAGACGCAAAAGCAGTTCACAATACTGATTTTAACAAAAGCACTTCACAATACTGATTTTTGCGCCTTTATATGAGCCGTTTATTTTGAAAGTGGAATAAGTCAAATTTTTAAAAAATTGAGTTAACGTTATATAACATGTTAAAGTATAGTGAACTTTCATATTTTGTTACATTCTTGCGCTTAACTGTAAAATAATTCCTAGAAATAGTGGTTAAAGAATGAATACTAAACGCTATCAATATTTTGTTTATTATGAAAGTGGAATAAGTCACATTACATGCTTGTTCATTCGTGTAATGTCATAATAACTAATAGTATGATGTGTATATTATAAATCAAGAAGGGATTGAGAGCAAAAAATATAACAACAACAACAATTTACATTTAAGATTTATAAAATTTTATTTTAAGTTTTCATCGATTACCGTGGTGTTGTCCATTCAGAATTCAACAAACAGTTTTATTTGAGTGTTATGCATCGTTTGTGTTAAGCTGTTCGCAAGAAGAGGCGAGAATTGTGGGCAGACAATTTTTGGTATTTGTACCACGATAATGCACCTTCTCACACTGCACTCGTTCTTGTGACTTTTTGATGTGAAAACATCTTTAGCGGCAGGAGTAAGTAAAAAATTGTATAGAACTCGGGTTACGGAAATAAAAGTGCCGAACAAAAAATATTGAAGGTATGTGTGAATATAGACAAGAACAAAAAATAAATAAAACGTAAAATCAATGCAAAATCTACGCATACACATGCAATATACAACATCATCCGGCATTTCAAAAACATCGTGAGCCGAATACAAAAAAAATCGCCTACTTTAATTAATTTTGTTGAGAAAATATCTGCTATATGCCCGCAGTAGCAAGTGTTTTTGAAAATGAAAATTACATACGAGCAAAAGGGCCACAAATTATGCTTGTGTTGTGTAAAAAAATTAAATGGAAATAGCTAGCTGTGAAAATTGTACATATACATTGATACACAATAAAATAATAATTTTAAAATTGTTTAATCGCTTCGGTATGCTTTCTTATTAGTATTCCTCATGCTGTTCGTGAGTTTGGTTATGGAGGGTTTCGCGCCAATGCACCAATTGCAATGATTTTACGACCAACAGTGCGCCCAAATAGAGCCGCTCTATTTAATTTATTTTAAACTGATCAGTGATAAAGCGATGCGATTTTTCGTTGTTCAGCGAGTTTGCCGTGACCATTTATTACTATGGAATTTTGATGAAAAATATTGCTGTGTATGAGTAGTGGTATATTTTAAAGCGTACTTGGCAGGTTTAGGTGATTAACTTAACAGAACTGTACTTTGCTCAAGCTCAATTAATGCAATTAATGTTAGTTAGGTTCGTCCTCCAAATTCAAAATAGTAGAATAACTTGACTTTTTCAACCAAAAGTTTCTTTATGAAGGGGTTTCTGAGCCTTATCGAAATGGCTTGAAATGATTTAATAGATATTTATACGAAAAAGTTTTCACATAAATATTTTGCGAGTTGAGGGTGAACTCGCTCGTTGTTTTTTCATCAAAAATTCGATCCATATCGTTCCACAACCACCGTATTCGCCTGATTTAGCACCGTGTGACTTCTGGCTATTCTCGAAACTCAAAAGACCACTGCGGGGAAATCATTTTGAGACAGTAGAAATAGAAGAG
The DNA here is from genome assembly GCA_963556165.1 of Tipula helvola. Taxonomy (NCBI): domain Eukaryota; kingdom Metazoa; phylum Arthropoda; class Insecta; order Diptera; family Tipulidae; genus Tipula; species Tipula helvola. The sequence goes on along the minus strand of OY744481.1, from coordinate 227,469,687 downwards.
ATAAAACGTGAATCTCTACGCGCTCTGAAGGCTATCCCGGAAGGCGACTTTCTATCCCGGAAGGGGATTACTTTAAAAGCGACGAAATAGATTTGGAAGAATAAATAAATATTTTTTGAAATAAATAAAACCTGGCTTTAATTTTTAAACACAGTTATAAGAGATTCTCCTTATAAAATGTACTACAAAACGTCCTTGACTAGTGATGCAGAGTTTTATATTTTGGACTTAGCACTAAAAAGGGATAACCAAAAAACTTTGGTTCTATAGAGTTACTGCCGTTATACTCAAGTGGGCGACCAACAAGGCGAATTACATTTATTTGAATAAGGTAATGAAAACACAAATTACAATTTGTAATTTGTATTTTAATTACTCGTTTTCCTAGTACCAGTATCTTGTATTTTAATTACTTAAATCCTAAGTAATTGTAATTTGTATTTTAATTACATCAGTTTTTGTAATTTATTGTTTACATTTTTACAAGGTTCATTAAGATTTGGTTCTAGAGCCATCAGTATAAAACTTTATGTTAATGATCGTTATTTTAATGATATGATTTTTCACTAAACGAATTTCGTCAAATCAAATTTTTCAATTTACAAATGAAAAGTAATTGTAATTTGTATTTTAAGTACTGAGTTTGCTGTAATTTGTAAAAGTATTTTAATTACTCAGTGTAATGGAACTTATCCAGCCTTGGCGACCGGTCACAATCGCGAAATATAAAGACATGATGGATTTGCTACCACCTGTTCATCATGGATATTTTCAAAACTTAAAAAAGTCGGATCAACTTGTTGAGGAGTAAAATGAAGTTCAAAACTATCAAATTCATTGTAACTTTCTCTTTGTAATAACTGGATGTCATTTATAATGTAAAATTCTCTTTGATGAATTTAATCAATATGAAATGATGGTATTAAGTCATTTTTGTTAAAAAATATTTATTTTGAAAGTGGAATAAGTCATTTCCAGTACAAAAAACTCGTATTTTATTAAGCCTTATTATGAAATTTATCACTTTAGCTAAAAGTAGTAAGTATAGTAATATCATAAATGCAAACACTTTAAACAAATGTTGTATTGATTTTTTTCATAACATGAAAACACAAATGTTTAATTATCTCAATATTAAGAAAATGTGACTTATTCCACTTTCAAAATAAACGGCTCATATTAGTACATAGTTGCAAACTTTTCGCTCTCTCAACAACAAAACACATAAGCCGCGAACACACTGTTGTCACGTCACGTGAGCTCACGTGTTGTCACGCAAACTCACATCACGAGTAAAAAGTGCACGTTATCGTTTTACATAGTATTTTAATGGATCAGAAACACACTGATATCACGTCACGTGTATCACGTCATGTCATCAAACTCATGTGTGACAGCACGCTTCTATTTTCTGTAAATTTACATATTTCTGAGTCACGCAATCTCACGTAAATTTGATTTTAGCAATTGTTTTATTTATATTTTACAAATTCATGGAGATCCTGACTGTATTAGAAATAAAAAATAATAATTAATACGTGGTAATCTGTGAAATCATTGACTGTACGTGCGTTTGTCATAAGGTTTATATTTTTCTATTACAGGGTGCACAGCAATTTACACGAGTCTGAAACTATACTAAATTTGTCCGCTGAAATGGAACATATTGCAGACGAAATAGAAGTAGAAGCGATTACACCGCGCCAGTTGGATCGAGGGCATATCAATTTAGATACGGAATCCGACTTTAGAGAACAGGACACTCAAGTTGCAGATGAAGGAGCAGTTCTTAAAAATGCTGAAACTCCTGAAATGCGTTACAAAGCCGTAAAAAGTTTACGATAAAAAAATAGGTCACTAGTTGATACTCCGGTGCAGCAAATTGTTGAAATTTTAAAGGATAATTCGGCTTTAAGAAAACGTAAACACGAGGAAAAGAGTACGCGTACACCGTCATGTAATCTTCAAGAGTCGCTGGATGAAATGGACATGTTCTTTCTCAGTATGTCAAGAATGACAAAGCAATTGCCAAAATTGGAACAGTCAAAAATTAAACTAGAATTGAGCAATTCGGTGCTATCGGCAGAAATAAAGTGTAATCAAAACAATCGCTTTCTACAACCAATAATCCACAACACCCCTTTAATAAAAATCCTACTCAACAACAATTATGTATTTCATCTACGCCTAAGATAATATCCGTAGAACCCATAACGTTACCCTCAGAATATTACATTCAACGACACGAATATTCAACTATTTCAGGAGAAAGACCAACATTATTTGAAATAACGCCAGTGAATTAAATAAAGGATGTTGTGTTTTTAAACTTATAAATAAAATGTTATAAATATTTAATTTATTTTAAGTGTTTCTTTAATTAAAAAATTAAAACTTACCTCAAACAAACAGCTAATCTTTCTTCAGTACTGACAGCTCTGCGAAATTGTGTATTCTGTTTTTGTATGTCGCTTTTAATAAGGTTGTGCAAAAAATCAAATTCTTGCATGGTCATTCGAAAATACATATGATACATATGAAACTTGGTAGAATATTTTCTTAGTTCCGGGACTAATGTATGAAATTCACCCAATTGTTCTCGTATTTTATTTATTACATGAACCCATGATACAAGGAATTAATAAGGTATGCTCAATAGATGTAATTACGCCATCCGGTGACAGAAATTTGTTTTTTATTTTTTGTTATTTCTCTATTTTATTTTGTTTTTAGCACGTCATTCGCTAGTATCGTGGTGCAGCATCGAATGACGTGCTAAAAAACAAAACAAAATAGAGAAATTTGTACAAAAAATAAAAAATAAAAAACAAATTTCTGTCACCGGATGGCGTAATTACATCTATTGAGCATACCTTATTAAGTCTTTGTATCATGACATGAACCCATTCCCTTCTTTTTTTAATTTTTTTATTGAGAACTAAAAACACAGCCGCAGTTTCAATTTCATCTTCCCAATCTGAAGAACTAGTTGAACTACAACTTTCCATCGTTAAAAACAATGACAAACTGGCATAGAGATCATACAAAATACATTGTTGTGTGATAATACGTGACAGCAGACGTGATAGCAGTATATTTCTAAGCATGATATTACGGTTTAAATTTATCTTCGTGACAGCATGTGAGCTCACATGACGTGACAACAGTGTGTTTGCGCCTATAAATCCGCTTTTTTAAAAGCTTTTATCTAAAAATAGGCCGATTTTATATAGGGCCAAAACAAAGTAGGCCATGCAATTTTTGACACAAATTAAAAAAATAACACATATTCCGGCTGTTCACTGCGAGTTCACGTAAATATTCTGCTGAAAAATTTTCAGCAGGATTGAATGCGATTTAAAAATATTTTATTCGGAAGGGGAGAATTTGTTTACGAAATAAACTACGTTGATTGGTTGCCTGCTGAAAAATTTTCAGCAGAATAATTACATGAACTCACACCCACACGAAGTTAACACTGCAACACTTCGTTTCCTCGTTTCTTAAGTCTTTGCCTATAAACTAACTGGATGGGGAAAATATTCTTGTTGCACATTTTCAACGTACCGGAAATCGGAGTATGTTAATAAAATAAATAATGGTCCATTCCAGGTTTGTGCAAAATTTGGGGACAGTCTCTTGTAGATAAGTGGGGTTAATATGACAAAATCACGATCTAGCGCATATTGAAATCAAATTGAACGGCGATTGTTGTACATTTTATTTTACTAAACCAGTTTGCATGTTTTGTCCGGAAATCGGAGTATGTTAATAAAATAAATAGTGGTCCATTTCAGGTTTGTGCAAAATTTGGAGACAGTCTCTTGGAGATAAATGGGGTTAATATGACAAAATCACGATCTAGCGCATATTGAAATTAAATTGAACCGTGATTGTTGTACATTTTATTTTATTAAGCCGCTTTTCATGTTTTGTCCGGAAATCGGAGTATGTTAATAAAATAAATAATAGTCCATTCCAGGTTTGTGCAAAATTTGGGAACAGTCTCTTGGAGATAAGTGGAGTTAATATGGCAAAATCACCATCCAGTGCATATTGAAATTAAATTGAACGGTGATTGTTGTACATTTTATTTTACTAAACCACTTTTCATGTTTTGTCCGGAAATCGGAGTATGTTAATAAATTAAATAATGGTCCATTCCAATTTTGCACAAACCTTTATTGGACCATTATTTATTTTATTAACATTCTCTGATTTCCGGACAAAACATGAAAAGTGGTTTAGTAAAATAAAATGTACAACAATCACCGTTCAATTTGATTTCAATATGCACTGGATGGTGATTTTGCCATATTAACCCCACTTATCTCCAAGAGACTGCCCCAAATTTTGCACAAACCTGGAATGGACCATTATTTATTTTATTAACATACTCCGATTTCCGGACAAAACATGAAAAGCGGTTTAATAAAATAAACTGTACAGCAATCACCGTTCAATTTAATTTCAATATGCGCTAGATCGTGATTTTGTCATATTAACCCCATTCATCTCCAAAAGACTGTCTCCAAATTTTGCCCAAACCTGGAATGGACCATTATTTATTTTATTAACATACTCCGATTTCCGGACAAAACATGAAAAGTGGTTTAGTAAAATAAAATGTACAACAATCGCCGTTCAATTTTATTTCAATATGCACTGGATGGTGATTTTGCCATATTAACCCCACTTATCTCCAAGAGACTATCCCCAAATTTTGCACAAACCTGGAATGGACCATTATTTATTTTATTAACATACTCCGATTTCCGGACAAAACATGAAAAGTGGTTTAGTAAAATAAAATGTACAACAATCGCCGTTCAATTTGATTTCAATATTAATTAATTATTATTATTATTAAATCACAAAAATCCTCTCATTGTTAAACACTCTATTTTGAGCACTTATGCTCATTCATAATGGAGTGTTCAGCAAAAGGTCGAAACATAATACTCATAAACAAAATTAAAAAAAAAAACGTTTTTGGCCAGGCTCACAGCACTCCATCAATGTTGGATGAATCTTCATTTAAATTCTGTAGTTGGTTACATTTTGCACTCTCCCTTTCAATGTATTTCGGCAAACGATATAATGTAATTAACGGTTTTATAGCGGCATGATTTGCAAATTAACATCAAACATTTTTAAAAATTCAATAAATTTAATATGCACTGGATGGTGATTTTGCCATATTAACCCCACTTATCTCCAAGAACCTGTCCCCAAATTTTGCACAAACCTGGAATGAACCATTATTTATTTTATTAACATACTCCGATTTCCGGACAAAACATGAAAAGTGGTTTAGTAAAATAAAATGTACAACAATCGCCGTTCAATTTGATTTCAATATTAATTAATTATTATTATTATTAAATCACAAAAATCCTCTCATTGTTAAACACTCTATTTTGAGCACTTATGCTCATTCATAATGGAGTGTTCAGCAAAAGGTCGAAACATAATACTCATAAACAAAATTAAAAAAAAAAACGTTTTTGGCCAGGCTCACAGCACTCCATCAATGTTGGATGAATCTTCATTTAAATTCTGTAGTTGGTTACATTTTGCACTCTCCCTTTCAATGTATTTCGGCAAACGATATAATGTAATTAACGGTTTTATAGCGGCATGATTTGCAAATTAACATCAAACATTTTTAAAAATTCAATAAATTTAATATGCACTGGATGGTGATTTTGCCATATTAGCCCCACTTATCTCCAAGAGACTGCCCCAAATTTTGCACAAACTTGGAATGGACCATTATTTACTTTATTAACATACTCCGATTTCCGGACAAAACATGAAAAGCGGTTTAATAAAATAAACTGAACAGCAATCACCGTTCAATTTAATTTCAATATGCGCTAGATCGTGATTTTGTCATATTAACCCCATTCATCTCCAAAAGACTGTCTCCAAATTTTGCCCAAACCTGGAATGGACCATTATTTATTTTATTAACATACTCCGATTTCCGGACAAAATATCAAAGATTATTTAGTAAATCGCGTGCTACTCAGACTTTATTTTCAATTTCTCGAGAAAACATTTCAATATTTATTGGTTACTAATACTTTCAAACATTTTCCTATTTAGGAAATACTTCGCACGCGTTAGCAAAATAGCATTATACTATTATACGTACTACCATGATGGAAGTCCGGTATAAGACAGTTAAACTTCGATTAACGAACGTATTGTGTCCCTGGAAAACCGTTCGTTAATTGAGGTTTCTTTTGATTTGATTTTGATTTTTGACAGCAAAAAAAATTTTGTAATTGTTTTATTTTATGTATTTACTACAAAAAAGGCGAATTTAAAAAATTCGTTAATCCGAGGTTTGAAGTTCATAATACGAAGTTTTTCAACAATTTTGGATGTTCGTTAATTCAAGGATTCGTTATTTGAGAGTTCGTTTGTATTGCAAAAATGAAAAACGGTGATTAATGTTAATCACTGCTAGCAGTGAATATTGGATATCATTATAATTGATAAAACAAACGTAATTAGTGTATTATAGGATAGTCATGGACAAATTATACATTATTCAAAATATATATAACTGTTCACAAGGTTTACTTTCACGTTTAAAATGTAGATTAATCAGCATATTACAGAAAATAATATAAAAAAGGTGATATAACCAAATTTTGTATATTTGATTTTTTTGTTTATTTATTTATTATTATTACTTTACCACATTTTACATAAAAATATCTGACTACAATTTATAAAATATAAATTTAACATAAAGAAACATAGTTGCAATTAAATTAAAAATGTACACAGAAATGATAATTACAAAGAAATTACAACGTCATTAACAAAAATAATGCCCGTGGCTGCCTTGCGGTACACCTGAAGTAACATGAATCACTCTAGACGCAAATTGGCTTAATATCTTCATAAATTATCTTCTAGATTCAAGGTAAGACATAATGCAATCTAATGGTAATGAATTGCACTCTTAGTCAAAGAACGTCCGTTAGAACAAAATAAGATTAATTTTATCAAATGCCTTTTTTAAATCAGTATAAACCAGTGTTTCTCAACGGGGGGGAGGGGCCATACGACCCCAATGGAATAAAAAATTAATTTTTGTTTTATAATTCTTTATGCGTAATTTATTACTTTATGACGATTTTATTTCAGTCACAAACAATTTGCAAAGCGTGAAAAGCTTTATTTTTCTCACTAAACGTATCCATTTAATCTTTGCTCTTTCCTAAAATCTGCTTTGAGAAAATTATAAATTAGACGTTTACTATTTCTCCATGTACTCCTAGAATTAACCACACAACAAAATCGCCACGGTGATCAGAAAGTGTATTTCTCTTATCCCTTCCCTTCCATGCAAACAATGTCATTTGAAGACAAATTAATAGAACTGGGGAAAAATAATTATTATCCTTAAATAGGTATGTGAGTATTTTTAATTACATACCAATCATGCAGTAAAACAAAATTAAAAATATTTTGTTTTCGAAGTACACTGCGCCAAAAAAAAAACGCAGAAATTTTTTTCGTAAAAATACCCAGATGTGAACGCTTGTATCTTGGTGAAATAACACCTTTCAAAAAAAAAAATTTAAATTTTGTCTTCTTTACGAAACTGGAATCCGTTTTATTTTATTTTGTGTTTTTTTTTGACTTTTTTAGTAAAATAAAATTTGTCTAACAGGAAAAAAAAATATGGTCCTATTTGAGACTGTAAACAAACTTGCTTGTTATTAAATATCAATATCCCAATCCAAATTAGCCATTCTATAGTCATTCCCAAATCCAAATTAGCAATTTTCGTTCCTCCAGTAATGAAAATGTCTTATTTCTCGTTTTTTTGAAAATTTAATTTTTTTTTAAAAAAGAGAATTTATTTTAAAAAGTTTTTCCAAAAAACATTTAAATGCGAATTATTTAAAAACTAAGATTTTCATATACGCATTATTAGGCGGACGTTTTATAGAGAATTTAGAAACTTTGAAAATGATACTGTGGAAATTTCTGTACAACTCAACGACTCCTTGTCGAGTTATTGAAATTTTAGAGAAAACGTATGAAAAAGCGAATAACCATTAACAATTACAATTTTTTATTATAAACACTATAATAATGGTTATCCATTATTATCAAATGGTTCGCCGCGCCGTGGCTAATATCACAATGGGCGCTTTCAGATCCGCAAACTGTTGGCATCATGTTTAGTGAAATCATTGCTAATTTGATTTGAATTACTAAAAAAGTTCTTAAATTTCATAGCGTTGGCCGTGATTTTACTCAACATGTTGCCAACTGTTTGGTGCTCTGAAAGCGCCCAATGTAACGATTATTTTAATTAAAATAAAAATACGATATATTTTTTATTAAAACCAAAAAAATTAAATAACAAAACCAGTTAAAAATTAATTAACATTTATGTGATATTTTACATATAAAACAATGCTTTTGTCCAAGGACCGGTTTCGAGTGTTCACTCTTGTCAACTTGTTTTTAACTACTAGTCGTTTGGATTTTTCGATAGCTTAATTTTTGGTTACATATTAGGTCAAATATTTTGTGTGTCTTTGTGTTTATTTTGTCATTTAATAAAAATGGGTTATTTCTTTGTTTATAGATTTCCTTTGTTTATACATACATAGGTTTATAGAGTTAATACATTTTTTTATCTTGTAAATTGCGCACTCTACGATACAATTTTAAGTATCTATAAATGTTACGTTATTTTATGGAACACAATAATTTAATTTATCGCATAGTTGTTTGAAGTGCAAGGCGAGATGAATCGAAAAGAACAATCACTCTTTCGCGCTACAAAAATTGTGGCTTTAGTTGAACTAGTTGTAACTTATCGTGAAATTGGGCGATCTGTAATATTAATGTGTCTGTTGTGAGCCGGACTTGGCATAGATATATAGAAACACGCAGTGTGAATCGGCGTGATGGATCTGGTAGACCAAAAAAAACCTGTACCAATAGAAGATAGCGCTATCGCACGTTATGCGAAAAATAATAGGACAAGCAGTGCTCAAAAAATTAGAAATAATGTGCCAGTACAAAACCATAACGTCGACCTGTTAGAGTCCCGTATCTGACTGATAATCATCGTCGGCAATGAAGAAATTATATATTGCAGTATAGAAATTGAACTCAGAAGGGCTGGTGTAATGTCCTTTTTTTCGGATGGTTTAATATGTATGCATCAAAAGAGCGATGCAGATTTTGGCATTCATCAGAAGAACGATTAAACCATTTTTGCGTAATGCCAGTCGTACCATTTCATGGAGGTTTGGTGATGGTTTGGGCTGGTATTTTGTGGCATTACAACACTAATTTGGTAGTAATACCATATTCAGCTTTAACATCACCAATCAATACGATATGTGGAAGACATTTTAAGTCTTCATATGCTTTCCATAAAAATACAAATTAAGCTTGAATTTTTTTTATGCATGATAATACTCGGCCGCAAATAGCTGTAAACACCCACCTATATCTGCAATAGCACCACATTAATTTAATAAGCCATCCTCCGCGAAGTTCAGATTTGAACCCTGTAGAGCACGTCTGGGATTTGTTACAACGGCGTATCACAAAACAGGCAAGGCATCCAATAAATATGCAGGAACCTCGATATGCTTTACAAGAAGAATGGCAACAAATCAATATGCAACAAATACACAATAAATGCCACGGTGTATTTATGAAGTAATGCGGCTAACACCAGAGCCTTCTAGAGTATAGAGCCATAATCATTATGACGTATTTTTTCGAAGCTTTTTTAGTGGTATAACTTTTCACTAATTTCCATAGGAATCCATAGTAAAAATGGTGTTTTTTAGCTTCAAGATTTTCATTGAAAAAAGCAAAAATGTTACAAAATTTGTATACAAAAGTGTTCTACATATCTTTAGCAACAATATACAAGAAGGGTTTATTGGTATTAAGTAAATATTAATTGCAGAAATATTAAAATTAAATTATTTCTAAAATATATTTTTTGAACTTTCATTTTGAAATATACGTCAAAGTTGGCTCTGACGAATTAAAATAATACTTGCTACATTTATCTTTAGTTTTACTAGTGTACGTTAGATGTCTCAGATTTATACAGAAAAATACGAAAAAAATTGTTTAATCACAAAATTATGACACGTTCTTAATATTTTGAGAATTTGTTTTGCTTTTCCTACAATTTTTGAACTTAAATTTCTCCAAGTGGCGATTTTTGGTACGGTTTTTCAAAATGTTTACTGCCCACTGCCATCTATGTATATTGGCTTAATGCACACGACTTGTAGTAAGCTTTTCTTTATAATTTGACCAGAATGCTGTTGTTATGAACTTTTTTTTATATTTTGGTTTAAATAAATCAATTATTACAAGAAAATGGAAACGATTTACTTAAACGAGATTTATATATGTTGAAATTCAAACATTTATGAAAATATTTCAGAAATCATAATTAAGAATTTGCAACGTTTTCATTTACAAATTTGTCTTAGAAAAAAAAGTAATTTCCCATATGTTTTATGTGTTTTACTATGAAAATTTTGGTTTTTTCCTCGTTTCTAATTCCCTTATAAAAGCTTCGTTTTTTAGATTATGGCTTGTATAATCAAGGTTGCTTTGCTAACACGCGTTATTGAAAATTTCATTTTGTTCGTAGATTTTAGTTTTATTACGTTTGAATAAAGTTTAAAAGGATTATGTTGCAATTCAAAAATATCACAATTTTTACTGTAAAAATGTATTTTCTCCTTGATCCTAAACCACAAAAATTAGGACTGATATGTGTGTCTCATTTTTTTGGTTAAGTTTTTCTCTAAAACAGACAGAAATTTCCAGTATCGAAAAGAAGGCCAATTCCTTCGATTAGAAACAAAATATTTTTTTGAAAGGTGTTATTTCATAATATACTTAAATGTAAAACTCGGTGGGAGAGTCTCGAGATGTGTATCAAGTTCGTCGTAAGATTTTAAAAAACGAAGTCGAAGTGAGTTTCTAGTCCTACGTTGTTGATCAAAGAAGGTAAGTTCAAATCCCGTTATAATTTATTAAAATATTCGTATTTTTAGCACATGAAAATGGAACTCATATGAATTTACCGAAGATAGTTAGAGCCTGGATGATATAATCGGTACATCTACATCAGCTAAATAACTGAAAATGTCTGCATTCTATGTGCACAATAATTTACAAACGTTTTTGAATATTACGGCTAACTGATAAACTGCCTAATGGACGAACCAGCCAAAGCCACTTCCAGCTTTTTATTATTCTTATCGTTGGCAATGACAATACATTAGACAGAGATGGAACTATCATTCTGATAGCCTTTTGGAAATGTTTATCCCATTTTGCTTCATTTGTAGGCAGCCTTAGCGAAAAATCCGTGTTCATCTTGATTCAAATTATTATTTCAAACCAACGCACGACACAGACTTGATTAGTAATCATAATAAAATTTAGTTTATTTGTAAATATATTAAAAAATTGTGCCTGAATAAGAAAGCCTACAACTACATATTAAATTTATTGCAACAGCGACGCTACCTGCCCAAAAGACTCATGGCCTTGATGAACGCCACTATCTCATTCATATCTACTCGGTCGGCGCTAAGCCGTATATTGTGTATCCATTGAGGAATTTATCTGCTAAGGGTGTCGCATGTTAACTGTAATTATTCGGATGTCTCGTTTTCCAGGCTCTGCAGAATCTGCAGCGGGCTGTTGGAGGTCACCATTCATTCTAGATGGTCATTAAAAGGGCTGAGCCCTTTAAATATTAAGTAGTGTATTAAAAGGTTGATGCCCCATTTTGGGAGCCTTTCCTATGTTTGTAATATTATAACTCAAGCGTTTTTTGGTTTTTCTTATCCCAATGTTGGACTCCCTGGAGGACGCAGCCCAATTACAAAGTCAATTTAAGTACTTCGCTAGCTAATGTGTGTCTGTTTTTTGGTTTAACTTTCTTCCAATGACTTTTTGTGTTGTGATGTTGATACAGTTCTATTCTTTTTATCGGAGTCGGAATTTAGGCTATTGACTATGTAATTGAATAAGTAACTGGTTCTTTAAAGGTATTTTATTGTTTCATACGTTCAATTGTACAATGATATATCCAAAGATCTTTTGAATATCAACCTTTTGAACAAATACCTTTGTCATTATCTTTGATATACATGTCTATTATATTTTTCCTATAATGTTTTCGAATTGAATATTAATAGACATATATCTTCATCAACATCGTTTTGGACATCTTCTTCCGTAACTTCTGGAATATGAGTGTTTCCATAATTTAAGCCCATACATTCTTTGCAGAACATGGAGCAGCTAACTCCTAATTTTCTGCAGCCGCAATTTCCGGGACAACTTTTTATGCACAATTTTATCTGTCACCATTTTGACGGAGATTATGTCAGCTTTCTTTTTTGTGAACCAATACCTATACCTAAATCCATTCAGAAAAAAGTTATACTCAAAAATTAAAAAAAAAAAAATGAATTTTTTCGGTTTTTTTGACTTATTTTGTTGAAAAAACAGTTTTTTGACTTTATAAAGTATTATTTGGATAGAAAATTTGATTCTCTACAAAAAATTGTATTCATATATGTACTATAAAAATTCATAGTTTTTGAGTTATAGTTAGAAAACTTAAAAGTGGCCATATTTACTCAAATTTACTACGTTCTCAAAATTCCAAGCATAAATTTAATAGCACTTTATGGATTGGAAAATACATTTAAAGAATTAGTTCCTTTGGCCCCTGTTTTTTTCGACATAGTCAATAGCCTCATTGAAATTAGTACATAATTATTGTTCTATACACAAATGTACACATGGATTGAAATTTCTTAATATCAGATGCAATAATATTTATTATTCCTGGAGAACGGTTTGATAATCATTAAATATAATTTACTCCAAATCGTATCACCTACATAAATACTCAACTTATTTTTCACCATCAACTGATTATTCACAAATCCAACTTATAAAAGAATTCAACTTAAACGACTACACCGTTTTGTAACTGAAACATTATATGAAACCACTTATGACATTAATTCCCATTTATTTTAATTGCCAAAATTACCCATTACTTAAAGACCCTAATTAACAACTTATTAAAACTAACAAAAGGATATTAATATTTTCTTATATTTCTTCTTCGGCTGCTTATTTTACGACGCCGTCTTCCTTGTCTTCTTGTTGTTCATTTGGTTTATGTATTTTGCTTAAAAAAAGCCATAAAGCTTTATATTAGTTTTTTTTGTATTTATTACTTAAAGATATCCATCCATTCTTTTTACTTAAACTTCTAAAGTTCCATCTCTAGCCCGCCTGTTTCTTTTTTATCTGAAACATAATACGAGTTTCTATATTTTTTTTTTTTCAAACAATAAATAATTTTTCTTCCCTCTTCATGGTATTCTTTATTTTTCGTGTTTTCCTTAACAATTTCCATCCACTCCACTTTATACATACATATACGAGTACATACGGTGGAGTGAAAATTACTTAACGTCTGAGAACTTGTTGTTGCTAGTGCATGGATAGAATTTTTTTGTTTGTTTGGCTCTCTGTTTTTTTTTTTTTTTACTTAGAGCTGTGTTGAATGTTCTACAGGAATTTTCATTTCTGTTTTGTTTTCTAATGATTCAGGTCAGATATTTCGCCCTGATACTATGTAAACGTAATAGGGAAAAGGAAAAAAAAACCGTTGTCTCTCTGTTTCACCATATTCACATATATTCCATCTGTAAGTTTGCATAGCACAGGAAAAAATTTACGGTAATAAGATTATGAAGCCTGAACAGAATATAAGAAAAGAAACGAAACGAACGAAAAAGTACAATAAGTCGAAATTACTTGCACAGAATAATAATAGTAATAATCTTAATAATAACAACAACAAAAAGAGTGCAGCATCTAGGGGATTCTGTTGAATGAGAAATTAATTAAATAGAAAAAATGTTTCAACGAAACAATATACCTATAATAATTAGAAATAAAACTATAATTTTATTATTAGGTTAGTACTAAAGTTTTTTAGTAATTGTAATTGTAAGACGTTTTCTCTTAACATCCGAAATGGATTTCTGTAAGAAAGAGAAGGAAAACCCCGGTGTATTTTGGTCGGCGTCGTAGTTTATCTCATCACCTCGAAAAGTAAAGTATTTAGGAGAAAAATTACATATCAAAATGTTCTATTTAAGTTTTCAATAGATTTCGTGCTGAACTTTTTCAAAATTTTAATCGGAAATTATTATTTTTAGATATTTTGTATTACCACAAAAAAATGATAAAGCCAATATTAAAAAAAGGTAGTCTAATGGTTAACGTGAAGGAATATAAAATTCGATAAAGTAAATGTTTTTATTTTGATTATAAATTTAGTTATTTACCCTTTAAAATTGTTGTAGTGGAGATCCACATAAACGGCAGTACTGAAGTAACGACCATTACTTCAGTACTGGCGTTGTAGTCATATTCCATAGTATCGTTGGTTACTGTTTTTTTTTGTAGTGTGATCGACGCGCAATAACTTGCTTATTGTGTATCTTTAGTATAGATGTTCATTGGTAGATGTCTGGGATAAAGTACTTCATGTTTTGATCGTGCAGGTTTGTTTTTGGTGTGTAAGTCGGGGAGAGGGGATTATGTGATTGGATGACAATGAGAAAAAAGAAATAACTCGGTTACTTTTGGCGTGGCTTTCAATAAGGTTAAACTGATTAACTTAAAAGCAGAAAAAAATCAACTCGATAAGAATACATAAAAAAAATTAAAGTTACGACAAAAAAAACCATCGAAAAAAAAACTCAGTGAAATAACGGTGGAATAGAAAAACGGTATTCAACGGGCTGGTTAAGTTGAACAACCTACCAGAAAAGGAAAATTCCATTAACCAAACCAACAAACAGAACCCCAAAACTTAAGAACAAAGAGGGAGTTTGAATTGAGAAAATTTTATATTCCGGAGTTATAACAATCAGCGGTTTAACTGGAGATCCGTAACAAGACCTAGGTGAGAATGTTGGCCGCATTAGAAGAAGCCGAAGTGGCGAAATGCTGCTTGAGTTCAATAGAGACTCCAGCAAGAAGAGTGGTGACTTCCGGGAGCTGGTGATTTGGTGAAGACTACGTTAGGAGAACAGGCCAATGTTAGAGCCCTATCGCAGGAAATCACACTAGAATGCAGAGACTTGGATGAAATTACGACGGAAGAGGATATCCGTCAGGCGCTTGAAGTCTTCGGAGTAAAAAACTGGAATGAACTCGCTATCAAGAATTTGAGGACATATCCTTTCCTACGGGCACGCAGATAGCGATAATTAGTTTACCTGCAAGCAGCAAACAAGCTACTCCAAGCCGGGAAAGTAAAGATTGGCTGGGTAGTATATAAAGTTAGAGAGTGGATCCAACCCAAACAATGCTATAGGTGTCTAGAGTTTGGCCATATTGCAAGAGATCGTAACTGCGATAGATTGAAACTCTGCAGAAGATGCGGCGAAACCGGGTACATAGCCAAGACCTGCAAGGAGGAACCAAAGTGCATGCTCTGCACTGGCAAAGATCAATAATATATATTTCTTTAGCTGCTATGCCCCTCCAAGTCTACAACTGTCAGAGTACGAAGCAATGCTCGCAAAAATTGTGGCGGAGGCAAGAGGGCAACATCCAATTGTTATTGCTAGGGACTTCAATGCTTGGGCCGAGGAGTGGGGTAGCAAATATACCAACACCAGAGGCAGCACACTGTTAGAGGCTTTTTCCCAACTGGACGTCATTCTGGTTAACAGAGGGAACACCAGTACCTTCCGAAAGAATGGTAACCAATCAGTGATTGATATTACCTTTACAAATAGTCATCTAACGAGGGAAATTAAGTGGCATGTCGTCATACACTCACAGTGATCATCAAGCTGTGTTTTTTTAAGTAGGATTTAAGAGCAAGGCAAAACAAAAGCCAATGACCTTGAAAAGAAGAGGCTGGTTGCCCAATGGTTTGGACAAAGAACTCTTTCTGGAATTGCTCAGCAACATCAGTATACCAGCCAGCAACGCCGAAGGTAAAGTTAACCATGTGGCCAGACAACTTTACATGGCATGTGACGCGTCTATGCCAAAAAGGACACCAAACAACGAACGAAACCTGGTGGAGTGAGGAGGTTAAGGAACTAAGGGGTAGATGTCACAATGCCAGAAGAAGAAGTCAAAGATTTGCAAGATGCCTAGAATATGAGGAGCTAAACCGGGAGTACATAAGGCTGAGGAGGCTGCTCCGTGATGAAGAGACGCAAAGAGAGTGTTTCAAACAGCTATATGACGCGGCAGACGTGTAATATAACGTGTAAAGACGGATGACTTACCGCACCACGTTAACCTGAAGCGATTATCATCATATGCTACTGGATGCACATTGCACAACCTATCAAATGACAACACTGGCAAATAGACGTGAGCTTTTAAAGTGTTTGTTTATTGGAAATATTTTACTTCATCAAATCGATGCACCATCCATACTGCAATCAATTAAAATAAAGGCACCAAGTAGGAATTTAAGAGATCAAGAGTTGCTTCATCTGAATAAACACAGTACAAACTATGGTGACAATAAACCGGTAAACATGATGTCGAAGAGTTTTAATAAAATCAACCATCTGTTCGACTTTTACTTAAGTAAAGACAGCTTTAAACGTAGGTTGAAGCAACATTATGCTCCAACCTAAAAATATTTGTATGTCAATTTTAATTCTCTTTTATATTTTATTTAATTTTTATTCTACTCTGTTCATTATGTTATAAATTCAAGTCAAATTTGTAGACTTTTATCTGTATAAATAAATAAATAGACGCAAGTCCGTAGGGCAGCGCCTATAGGATGGTCATGTCCAGGATAAAAGGCCAAAGAACCCCTCAAGAAAGATGTCCAGAGATGCTGCAAAAGATCGTCAAGGCGTGTAATCTCGAGGAAAATCATACACAGGAATATATGGAGGGAATACCCGAAGTGACGGTAGAAGAGACGTTGGGCGCGTTCAATAAAGTGGGTGTAAACAATGCCCCTGGTCTTGACTTGGTACCCAACAAAGCGTTCAAAGTAGCTGTACGAAGTAACCCTAACCTCTTTGTTAATGTTGTTGAGTGTTTCCTAGGATATGGAAGAGGCAGAGATTGGTACTCTTACCAAAAGCGGGACAACCACCAGGTGAACTATCCTCATATCGCCCGATCTGCCTTCTAGATACAGGGGGAAATTACTAGAGCGCATTATTCAAAATATGTTGCTTCCGATTAAAGAAGATGGATGATAGCCGTCTCTCATCTCAACAATTCGGATTTCGCAAGGCACGATCCACATTGAATGGCGTTAATGCAGTGGTATCTAAGGCTAAAGAAGCCTTACAGGGAAAAAGATCGAAAGGAGGAACCAAACGGTACTGTGCGGTGGTCACACTTATCGTTAAAAACGCTTTCATCACGGCTAACTTGGCCGACATTATGAATGCCCTACGAAGAGTGTTAGAGTACGACACTGAGGATGGTCCAAGGGAATATAACATAACAGCTGGAGTCCCACAAGGTTCTGTCCTGGGAAAAATCTTGTGGAATATTATGTACGACAGTGTCCTAAAGCTGCGCGTCCCAGATGGAGCAGAAGTTATAGGCTTTGCTGATGACATCGCGATATTGGTTTCTGTAAAGCACCTGTATGAAATCGAGATGGTTGCTAACGAGATAATTGCAATAATAAAGGACTGGCTGGGATCCGTTTGCTTGGAACTAGCGGAGCATAAAACAGAATCAGTGCTGATTAACAGCCGCAATAAAAGAGAAACGGTATCGTTTAAGGTTGGAAACCACGTCATAAAGTCCAAAGAAGCGGTAAAACATTTGGGGATTATGCTTGATGACAGACCAAACTACAAGAGTCACATAGATTATACGTGCGGATAAGCATAGAGAGTGTATTCGGCGCTATCCAATATGCTACCGAATATTGGTGGCCCAAGAAGCAGTAGACGTCTTCTTCTGTCTAGAGTCTTAAGTTCAGTGCTGCTGAACGGGGTTCCGATCTGGTCGCCAAGGAAAGTCGTACGCGGATATTCTTCGCAGCTTAAGAAATGACAAAGACATGGAACAACTGGGCACCATGGTCAAAAAAATCAGGAGAACAGCTGCCGGAGAACTTTTGTTGGAGCTGGACCGGTCAGGCGGGCAATCGGCTGAACAATTCCGCAGCTCCGTAGCTGCCAAGCTGGGGAGTTCGGCCGAAGTAAAAAGTCTCAGAGACGAAACGGTCATTGAGTTGAAAGATCTCGACGAACTCACGACAAAGAAAGAGATATGCGACGCCTTGAAGTCTCTAGAAGGAGTATCGGACTGCGGTAGGTCAGCAGTTAGATCCCTCAGAGCCGGATTTAGAGGAACACAGACAGCAGTGGTCAGCCTCCCAACGGCTTTCGCCAGGAAAGCATTGGAGATTGGTAAAGTTCGGATCGGATGACCAAGTGCTACAAATGCTGGGAGTACGGTCACCGTGCTAGCGCCTGTAAAGGGCCCGACAGGTCAAAACATTGCCTTAGATGTGGTAGAGAAGGACACTTTGCTAAAGAATGTTCCATGGATCCGAGCTGCATGCTGTGTCAGGGGAAAACTGAGAGTGGGCATACTGCTGGCAGCAGTAGATGCCCAGTGTATCAGAAGGCCTTCCGGGTGGCAACTAAGAAGAAAGCATGAAGATTCTCCAGTTGAATCTAAACCACTGCGAGGCGGCACAGGATTTGATGGTGCAGACAACGAGAGAGCTGAAAATCGATGTAGCAATAGTGTGCGAGCAGTATTGGAACATTGAAAGCCCAACTTGGATTTCCGATGCCTCGGGCCGAGCAGCAATCTGGACACTTGGCCTATGCCAAGTACAGGAATCCATGAAAGTGCCACGGACCGGTTTCACGTGGGTCAAGGTGGATGGAATATATATCTACAGTGTCTATGCCCCACCTAACGACCCAGTAGAGGAGTTTGAAACGCTCTTGCACCATCTTGCCGGCGACGCAAGAGGACGCAGACCACGCATCATCGCGGGCGATTTCAATTCTTGGTCTACGGAGTGGGGTAGCAGAGAAACAAATCAGCGAGGGGAGACACTGCTGGACTACCTTGCCTCAATGGACGTCGTTCTAGCTAACACCGGGGACCGGCCGACTTTCACACGCGCTGGCGCCAGCTCGATAATAGACTTACATTCACGAGTGACTGTTTAGCACACCGAGGCTTAAGGTGGGAGGTCTCCAATCTTTATACACATAGTGACCACCAGGCTATCCTTTTCAATATTGCCGAAGCTGGGAAACCAAGAAGGGTAGTGAGACAGCCAAGCCACAATAGGAGGGCAAGGGCATTCGACAGAGAGATCTTCATAGCCATGCTGGAGGATGAAACGGTTGGCATGGGTTCGCCGAATGACCAGGCGGTCCAGCTTATGTCGCACGTTGCCAATGCCTGCGATGCCTCTATGCCAAGGACGTCGGCAAAGAACCACCGACCACCAGTATATTGGGGGAATGAAGACATCGCCGAACTCCGTAAGATGCCACCGAAGCAGAAGATTGTGCCAGCGAGCAAGGGGTCGATCGGGCTTCAATGTATCCCAGGAACAGTACCGGGCAGATCATAAAGCTTTGAAAAGAGCAATCAAAATAAGTAAGCGTCGATGCTGGATGGAGCTATGCAAAGAGGTTGATGAGGATCCCTGTGGCAGACCGTACAGGACTGTTATGGCAAAGCTGAGAAACTTTTCCGCTGCAAGCCCGACTTGTCCGGCCTTGCTACAAAACATCGTGAGCACGCTCTTTCCGGAACAACGGGAACTAAACAACGATGAAGTTATAATCCCACGAGGCGAGGACGTAGCACCTGTTAGCATAGAGGAGCTCCTGGCAGCTTCCCGCAGAATCAAGGATAGTAAAGCCCCAGGTTTGGACGGAGTGCCCAACTCTGCGCTAAGGACGGCCATAGAAACCCGCCCAGATATGTTCCTTGAAGTATACAACAAGTGTCTTAAGGAAGGAGTTTTCCCTGATTGTTGGAAACGACAGCGGCTCGTGCTTCTGCCAAAAGGCGGTAAACCAACAACTGAGCAATCATCGTATCGCCCGATCTGTATGCTAGATACGGCAGGGAAAGTGTTGGAGAGGATCATATGCAATCGACTAGAAACCTTTATCGAGGAATACCAAGGCCTGTCGGAAAATCAGTATGGGTTCAGGAAGGCACGCTCTACTGTGGATGCGGTTAGAAAAGTCGTAGGAATGGCTAGCGAGGCTATCGCAGGAACACGATGGAGAAGAGGGACCAAGAAGTACTGCGCTATTGTAACTCTGGACATAAAAAACGCCTTCAACTCAGCGAGGTGGGGTTGCATCTTGAAGGCCCTTCAATTACTGAGAGCACCGATGTACATTAGGGCAATCATCCAGGATTATTTTAAGGATCGGATTTTGACGTACCAAACAGATGACGCTAACAGGATCTACAAGGTTACAGGCGGTGTTCCGCAGGGCTAGGTCCTCGGACCTGTACTGTGGAACGTTATGTACGACGCTGTGCTCAGACTAGAACTGCCACATGGTGCTAAAACTATTGGTTTTGCTGATGACATTGCATTGGTGGTGACGGACAAGCACCTGGAGGACATAACCCTGGTTGCTAACAAGTCCATCGCTATTATCCGACGGTAGCTCTCATCAGTGGGTTTGCTTCTGGCGGACCACAAGACGGAGGCAGTCCTAATAACGAGTAGGAAACAGCGGGAGACTGTTACTCTGACAATAGGCGGACATGAGATCCATTCTCGACCGCGGCTAAAATACCTAGGGGTTTGGATTGACGCCCGACTGTGCTTCGATGAGCACTTGCGCAGAACCAGCGAGAAGGCGGCCAAGGTTACTTCGGCTTTGGCACGCATTATGCCGAACGTCGGTGGACCCAGGCAAGGCAAGAGAAGACTTGTGGCGAGTGTCGTGAGCTCTACGTTACTTTATGCGGCCCCAGTTTGGGCGGAGGCAATGACGACGAAGGCCTATGGACGGAAGATGACAGCGGTGTACCGTAGGTCTGCGCTAAGAGTAGCCTGCGCATTTCGCACGGTGTCAGGTGATGCAGTATGCGTTGTGGCTGGTATGCTGCCCATAGAGATTCTGGCTAGTGAGCGCCAGCGAATGTACAACCGAAGGAGACAAGATACCCATGCGGACCACCGCATGATTGAACATGAAGAGAAGGAAGAGTCTCTGATACGATGGCAAGCCTGCTGGGATGCTTCAGGTAACGGTAGATGGACCCATCGCCTCATTCAAACCTAGCAACATGGACCAAAAGGAGGCATGGGGAGGTGAACTACTACCTGACCCAACTGTTGACTGGACATGGCTGCTTCAGGGCTCATTAACACAGGTTTAAGCTGGAGGACGACCTTAAGTGTCCAGCGTGCCCAGGAGAGACCGAGAACGTAGAGCACGCGGCTTATGTTTGTCCACGTTTCAGAACAGAGAGAGATGAGCTATTCGGTGTACTCCACCAGCAGCTGACACCAGAGAACACGGTCCCTCTTATGGTAGCCAAAATTCTGATTAAGCTAAGGTCCTACGAACGCGAAAGGCGAGGACTCGTTGAAGGTGACGACTAGATGAAACTAGGGCAGGTGAAGGGCTAATATAGCCCTATCCCATTCTGTGAAGTAATGCTTGTTGGCGGTTCCACAGAATGGAAGCGGAGTTGGAAGTAGGGTTTTTAGTGGGTATTGGCTTTTGGCCGAGTCCCATATACGCCGGTTCAGGACTGAGATAGTCTAGTACTGGTAATGCGTAAAAGCATTTTCCCCTTCCTTAAAAAAAAAAAAAAAAAAACACACACACACAGTGATATATAACCAAAAAATAAATTAGAAATGTCTTTTTATTAATTATTGAATTTTAACAAAATTATTGGTTTACAAATTTTAAGCAAATTGCGATTCTTTTGAGAAAATCATGTTTTCCAATCTTGGGACGTTTTTTTATAATTTTCTCAATTTTTTTTTCTTTTTTCAATGATTGATTTTGCTTTCTTATGTAATTCCCCGATTTTAATTGTTCCACCTGCATTTTTGACATTATCATCTCCTTTTACAAATCACCTATCAATTTATAAAGCTCTGCATGCCGTTTCCCGACTACCACTTTCAAACGTCGGCGCCAAGCTTCAACACCGTTTTAAAGTTCTCGGGAAATACTCCATTCCGGGTTTGCTTTGGTTCACTGTCTGAAATATTGGAGAACATAAAGACCGATTTAATGTGCTTCAATAATATTTTTCAAACCAGTTTCCAAATTTTGCGGATTCTCTGTGTTGAAAACATCTCTTTTAATTCTAAGAAATGAGATAAAACTTCATCTTTCGGAACCCGGCTAGACTCTTTATCATCCTAATTTCCAAAGAAAAAGATACGGAATTTCCGTATAGTTTTGTCATCGCTTCCTTTTGGATTCTACGCCATAAAATTTGCCCGAAGTAAACCAAGCAACCCTTTATATTTGCGTTTGGAAAAAAAATGTTGCCGACGAAATAATGGCTTTTTCAAAACCACACACGAAACTTTGTGGATTTGGTTCAATTTCGAATTTTACAAAATAGTTTTTTTAATTCAAAAAAGAAATGCAAACATGGTTTATTTCCTGATGTTGTGGCTAAAGTTTTAACGTTGTTGTTTGTATTGCAAACTTTTAGATCGAAAGTGCCAAATTATAAAGGAACAACAGTTTAATCAAAAAATTCAAAATTTGTTTAAACGTTTCTTTTTGTTTTATGCGTCAAGAAGGTGGGTGTACCGTACTAACAAATTATGTAATAAAAAAAAGTTGTATTTTGTTTGTAAAATGTGTACTAACATATTTAATAAAATCAAAATATTAGAAAAATACAAGCATAATTTAAATTTGGTGAAATAATTTCATTGGAATTTACTTTGATTGCCTACAAAAAGATACATATTTAGTTCTCTAAAGCCGTGTGCATGAGTACAGCGAAAAATGCGCCACTCACTATTTGTGTTTTAAACCAATCAAATAAAAACAAAAAATTAAAACAAAATTTTGTTACTTTTACGATTTGCTAACGATACAATACGATTGATAATTTTTCATTCCTTATCCTTGTTCATATTTTAACTGTGCATCGCGGGTTTACAAGTTTCGGTTCATTTTATTTAATTTAAAAATAAAAATAATTAAATTAATACTTAGTGAATCAAGTGTTTTAATAAATAAGTTAACTCATTATAGTATACATAATATTGTAGTGCTCATTGAATAATACATAAAATTTGTAGTTATGTATATTGAAAACAAAATATTTTATTGTGATTACTGTAATTGTAATTTAAAATGGAACCAACCGAATACGTAAAAATTTCTTATTTTGGACAAATGAACTACGTGAAAATCACGAAGCACGAGGAGACTTTACAATACCAAGATTTCTTATTATCAATGCATTAGATCGTGGCCAACGTGTGAAATAATCCGATATGTAGGCGCTCAAATTAGATTTGAAGTGAAATTATTTAGTTTGATAATAGCTTTATGGACTATTACAAAAGGAGACGGTACCCAAGTATTTTTATATCGGAAATTTTTGTATTTTTACATTTAATTACGTTTCAAATTTAATAAAATGTAGAAATAGGATTTAATAGATGTCACTTTAATAGCTTAAATTGAAAAAGTGTATCGTGTTAAATGAATTTAACGGCATTATATTTTATAATATCAAAATTTTCGTTTATTGGTCAGTTAAGCCAATTTTTATATTCTATTCTATTAAATTTCTGCATTGCAGCAACCATGTACGCCGACATTTCCTGTCTGGATATAGATTACTTCACAGATTCACAGGACATACGAATTTTTGAATAACAATTCATGGATATTTTTGATCGTTTTAAAAACCATCCAGAATTTTATTTAAAAATTGTTATGAAAAATAACAAATCTGGTGAGATTATTTTTTTAAACAGTCACATACAAATTATTGAGATTTTAATACCAAATTTCTTTTTAGAAGAAAATAAAACACAGACACTGAGTCGCCAGAACTGTCGGTTGGGACATAATATATTCATAAGTGCACAAGTAATTTAAAATTAATTAAGTAGTTAAAAATATTAAGTTTAAACAAAATTTATTTAAGGACTTGGAAGACTACATAATTAAAAATAAAAATGCTTTTTTACTATGTAAAAAGTACAAAGAAAACGAAAGGAGCAAACCTCTATCGAACATGGCAAGACGAGCAGTAGTTAGGGATTGTGTCGATTTTTTAACAGAAAAATATTCGCATCATCCTGATTCGAATCACCTAAACGCGTTAGCATTATCGGTTGTAAAACTTTTTCCGCAACTCAAAACAAGTAATGCACAAACCGCCGGATTAGGGAGAAGATAACATATATCATGCGAGAGGATTTTACATGAAAGTTGCACCCAACAAATAGAAGTCTGTAGCGGCTCACCCAATCACCACTACAGTAGATTCACACCACTTCAATGTCTTCACCTCGCATTCACTCACCATACACCATATAACAAAATAGCTCTGGGGCATTGGGGCATTTTTCCCTTAATTAATATGCTGCACCAATCACAGATTCACAGCATGACAATCGACATAAATAAACAAATACGAACACAAAACAAAATAAATTTTCTTTTCTTTCTTCGTTTCTTAATTAGTCTCGTCTCGGTTTTCAAAGCGACGACACGTCGCTTGTTGCGTTAGCCGTCATCGTCAATCACACAAATTGTGTGCCAAAAATGGTGGTGGAATAATAATAAATAAATTGTGTTACATAAATAAATTAAATAATAAATAAAATTTACAAACAAATTATAAATAAAAAACAAAACAAATAAATTCTTATTAATTATAAGTTGTTGTGTCACACATTAATTAATTAATAAATAAATCGCAAAACATTACAAGTCATTAATAATATTTGCATGTTTTGTAAAATATTAGATTCATAATACGTTTTGTTTATTTATTATTTCAGCTCAGTTAAATATTGCCACTATTGTCATAAAATAAATATTGAATTTAAAAATCTTTGATGTTAAAGAGGAACTCGTTCACTTTTGAAATGATGGTGTTTTCTATACATAATTTCTATTCATTAACAATTTTTAGATACAAAAGTGTCGGGGATTTTTAAAAAAAATCATGAAAAATAAGTAAAATGAAAAGGTAAGAAAATAAAAAAAAAAACAAAATTAATTAAAAATTATTTCACACATTTTTAAATTTTTTTTTTAAAAACACTTGTTAAATATTTCGCAAAATTACAAAAGGTTTAAAAAATCACTCAATCGATTTCGGCTTGTTAGGCCATCATCAGGAGTATTTACTAAGAAAATTTAAAAATGTGTGTATTTAGTGTGTTTCGCCAAGTGCCTACGGCAGAAAGTTTAAAAAGTAAAAATTATTTAATTAAAAATGTCCCAAATAGGGATTCATTTACCGATAAACATTTAAACGATTAACCGGTTTTACCGGATATAAAACGAAACCAGTTTGTACAATCTTTAAAAATTTGCAGAAAAGACAATGACGGCTTATTGCAATCGATGCTTTCATGAATTCAGTATCTACGAAGATATATGCAGTCATTATTGCAGGTAATACCAGCATTCGCAACCAATACCGTTGCAAAACTATTTGAACTATTTATCATAAAACAAAGTAATGAAATATTGTTGTTGAAAATTAAAACAACTATTACAAATACGAACGATTTACAAAGAATTTGAGAAATAATTTGGGTTTATCTTCCAATTGTATTCTGACTATTAAGCCAACCACCGTGAGATTAGAAAGGGTTTTGCTGGTTGTTAGATACGCACAAAGTTACGATTCCGTTTGAATGATAATGCTACAGTTTTACTTTTTGGAAGCATATTTAAACGCCCAGTACAATGAAAAAGCAAATAAATAACGAAAATTTGGCAAAGTAAACTTAAAATTTTCTTTTTTTATCAATGGAATTTATCGATTCACCGATTACTAGTGTCAAATAAAAATTGTTCCAGTCAAGTTTGTGACTAAATTTAATCAATCCATGAGATCTGTTCGTGCAGTAAAAGAGTTCCGGTGTGCTATTATTGAACCATTACGAAAATATCGGTACCGAAAATTTTCGTAATACTATTCTCATAATATAAATTGTGGAATCATAAATTAGTATTCTTGAAACCATTACGGCTATTAGGAAGAGTGGAATAAAGAAATAATGAAATTACTTCTTAATATCAATTTAAAGGCATTCAAAATGATTAAATGTTTCTAATGAACTTAATCAAAAATGTATACAAAAATCATACTTTAAATTACATATTGGATTAATTAGATTTTCCAATTATTACAATTTTAACAAACATATATAAAAGTTAAATATACAATATTTCCACATAGAGTAGCTTTTCATAACAATTTTTTGTTGTATGTAACACCGTATTCCATTTCTAGTCGCTAGAGCCATCGTTAATTGCGACAAATAATTCGTATCTATACACGTATTCTAAAATTATAAAGTGGATTTGTATTTAAAAAATATCCCATATTATAAGAGTAGCACAGGTAAATAGAGAAATTTAAAAGAAAATTTTTGGTAAAAAAGCAAGCCTGTTAAATCAGTCTATTTTGAGTCACGTGTACGAAATAAACCAATCAAAATAACATTAGACTGATAACTCCCTAGGGAAATTATCAGTTATTATGGTTTTAATTGGTATATTTCGTACACATGACTCGAAATTGACCGATTTAATAGGGTTGCTATTTTAGCAAAACATACTCTGGGGGTCAATTCTCGTTCTGTGGAAAGTACAATGAAAAGCATTTTCAGTGAGAAATACAGATTTCCGATTCATGTTTCATGAGAAGGAAAAAAATGACGTCAAAATCTTCTCATATGAAAAAAACTTTCTCACCGAGTATTTTGGCCGTGGGAATATAAATGAATTTGGAAATTTAGTTTTATAAGCCCTAAATTTGCAATTTTAATGTTAAATGTGCAACCAAACTATAATACTAGTCACTTTAAAACTAATTTATAAGCAAATTTATTAAACAAATTTCAATTCATTTAAGAAAAATGCCTATTAATTAGTTTCGTTTAGTTAAAATAAAATTTGTCCATTTTAGTAATTTATTTTGTATTTTGACAAGCAATGACGAAAACTGGTTTAACTCTCTATTTACCTCTCTTTGAGAGAGTGATTAAATCTAATTACAAATTATAATCTCTTTTATTATTTATTTAGCTACTATTTGCAACAATTACCTAGCGCATAGCGGAAATATATATGAATCTGGATCAAATATATTTTGCTGTGTAGTATTCAGCGTATTTTCATCGTTCTTTTTCATTTGGACAACGAGAATCGCATATTGCTGTTGCGTGAAAAGATACTAATGAGAAAGACATGATGGAAACCAAAATGGAAAGATTTTTTTCATTCCACTTTTTCATAGAACGGGAATTGACCCCCTGGCTACTAGATGAAAAGAAGTCATAGTTTTGTTTTACAATAAATACTGTTTGAAAATGACACTTTCATAGTACAATTTACAATCTAGCAGCCTTACTACTAGAATAAAATAAAATTGCACAAAAGTTTCAGCAGTAATATCCCAAGAGCATTGATAATTTCCCGAAATAATTTTATTATATTTTTCGAAAGCACGTTGCTTGGTAACAGCCCGAAGCCGTAAGCTGAGGGCTATTACCTAAAAGCAACATGCTTGAGGAAAATATAATAAAATTATGAGGTATTTTATCAATGCTCGAGGGGTATTCGACGAGAAAATTTTTTGCAATTTTATTTTATTCTAATAGTAAAGCGCTTTGCCCATAGGAAAACGAAAACGAAAATGGATCTTACTTTTTTTACAATAACTCCAAAATCTTTAGCATATTATAGCCTAAAGGCTCTCAAACTTGTCCATAAACACAATACAAACATATTTTAATTTAGAAAATAATAAAAAAATATTTAACATTCCCAGAAAATTAAAGTTTAATTTTTTCTGTCAGAAAATTTAAAATATTTTTTCAATTTTTCGTCAGAAAAAGTACGCGAAAATATTTTTCGTGTTGTTTTTCTGTTATAATTTTTTATTCTGTTATAATTTTATAATGTCGGCTACAAAAATGAATGATATAACAACTTCACGCAATAATCACAAAGGCATTTTCTTTTCTTTTTTAATATTATTCTGAGAATTCCGTTTTCTTTTTAACTAAATTTAAAAAAAATTAACTCACAGATACAAACATACAAGTTTTGATACTGGAATTTCAAACTAAAATAGTTTTTCGGTTTAGTAATGGGCAAGGCAAAACGAAAAAATGCTAAAAATTGTCAAATTTTTCGTTTTTTATGTTTTTCGTTTTCCTATGGGCAAAGCGCTTAAGGCTGCTAGATTGTAAATTGTTCTATGAAAGTGTCATCTTGAAACAGTATTTATTGTAAAATAAAACTATAAATTCTTTTCATCTAGTAGCCAGAGTAAGTTTTTCTAAAATAGCAAGCCTATTAAATCGGTCAATTTCGAGTCACGTGTACAAAATAAACCAATCAAAATAACATTACACTGATAACATCCCTACGGAAATTATCAGTGTAATGTTATTTTGATTGGTTTATTTCGTACACGTGACTCAAAATAGACTGATTTAACAGGCTTGCTATTTTAGCAAAAAATTTTCTCTTCGAATACCCCTCGAGCATTAATAAATACCTCATAATTTTATTATATTTTCCTCAAGCACGTTGCTTTTAGGTAACAGCCCTCAGCCTACGGCTTCGGGCTGTTACCAAGCAACGTGCTTTCGAAAAATATAATAAAATTATTTCGGGAAATTATCAATGCCCTTGGGATATTACCACTGAAAATATCCTTTTGTTTCAGCAATAGGTATTAAAAGGATAAACAAAACAGAATGCATATAATTATGTACATTGTTATCTCGAAATAAATTTTAAATTTATATTGGCACTCCAAATTATCAAATGTATCTATTGCCCTGATTTTAAAAACTCAATTATACGATTTACGACTATTTCTAACGAAAGTCATAAACTTTGTGCTGTTTCAGTGCAAAATATTTCTGAAATTCTTTTAATTCATGGCAAAGTTTGGAACTATGGGCAAACAAATTAAAACTATTTCGGGCTAGTTGCTTTACTGATAACGGTAACCTTTGGCAAGCGTATCTTGCACATAAATCAAGGAATGGCAAACGCAATTTATAAAAAAATAGGGAATTATTTGTTTAAATCTTGCTTAACTCCCGTAAAATTTGCCAGACGTAACTGCGACGTTATCCGATTCTAGGCCTATTACATTCTATACCGGAACTTGCAATAAATTCGAATGGTTTGAAAATTAAGAGAGAGAGTCACTTTTAGTAAAATTTAAAACACATACAAACCTATCGATTTTGCCGCACACTTTGCATAAATTGTATCCAGATCAGCTATTTTTTGGGTATCCATTTCTTAAATTTTTAAAATAATGTATCCAAATGGATACAATTATATCCTAGTGGTAACCCTACGGGACGGGTAGTACCCTCGAATCGGAAATCAAAAGTTTCTGGCGCAAATCAAAATATTTTATAAATAATTTAAAATCAAATTATTGCAGAACAAAGTTGTCCATACAATTGTTGGCCCATGACTATGTTATTCTATTAGGTTACGAGTACATCCATTCCAACCCAGAAATATACTTATGATTTTGGCTCGTTGTTTCTAAGTATCGGAAAACGTTTAGAAAATCTACGTATGCTATTAATTATTACCATATACGGATTTTTTACTTACTAAACGCCCTAAGCCCCTCTAACTTGCCAAGTGTATATGTTTTTCTATTAGGTTTCTAAGTACCGAAAAACCATTGGACAATCCACATATGATATTGAATATTACCATAACAGGATTTTTACTTATTAAACATCCTAAGCCCCTCTAACTTCCCAAGTGACTATGTTTTTAGGTATTAGGTTACAACCATACCGGCCGGTGTTTCTAGATACCGGAAAACGTTCAGACAATTCACTTGACTATATTGAATATTCCAATAACGGCCTTTTTGCTTAATAAACACCCTAAGTCCACCCTATTAAACACCCTTCCTATTAGGTTACAGCCGTACCAACCCAGAAATATGCTTGGCCGGTATTTCTAAGTATCGGAAAATCTAAGTATAGTATTGAATATTATTCTAACAGGTTTTTTGCTTACTAACCACCCTAAGCTCTCTAACTTTTCAAGTGATTATGTTTTTCTATAAGGTTGCATGTTGCATCCATACCAACCCAGATATATTTTGTTTTATTGTTTCTTTGTAGACGTCTTACTGCCATCTGTCTGTCCAGCGAATAGTATATCTCTATGATGGATGTATACGTAATAAATAATTTGTAGGATAGGTGTTACTGGATTTATGGATATTTACACGCGTGTGACACAGCGAAGGCTCTGTGTTAGATTGCACGTGAAGTCGTGAACAAAATATTTTTTTTGTCTTTTTTATTTATTTATTTATTATTTTATTTCATATTCATTACAACAGCAATATATTTACTTATCAGCGTCGTGATAACACTAGGTTTACGAAGTGCGTCAATTTGACGCATTTTATTTCATATTCATTACAACAGCAATATATTTACTTATCAGCGTCGTGATAACACTAGGTTTACGAAGTGCGTCAATTTGACGCATTTTCAATTTCACATAGAAATTCGGAAATCGGTTAGATTTATCTCTTACTACTTTTACTTATAATTATGCATTTCGCGATTCGAATATTTGCCAACATTTATTTTCTTGTATGCCTTCGAATTTCGAAGTTTGCTATGTGGTATACCAATCTCTACGGGGACGCGTCTCCACTAGCTGTTACAGGGTTACTTTATGTTCTTATGTATAAAGTAATGTATGAAGTGTAGAAATCAGAGATAAAAAACGAAACAAAAACAAAGACGTATCCACGTCAAAATCAAAACAACCAAAAACAAAGAAAAAAGGTTTCTCACACATAAATGAGTGGACACGGTCAATTAGCCGAAGAACTTGCCGGTAAGAATGAAAATAAAATTTAGGAAAATATGTCCCTTCAATAGCCTCATACATCGGCACAGCGTCAAACTTGTGAAGTTGGTGGATTTTGCAAAAGAAATAGAAGTAGATACGTTTGTAGAAATTGCAAGATTGTTTGTGGAAAACGTATACTTACATAAAATTGGATATGTATGTATGTATGTAAAAAGTGTGCAGAATAAATATTAGTGTTTATCGTTTTTTCGTTTATTTTTTACAAACCAAATTAAAAAAAAAATTAATTTAAAACATTTTACTCCTCACAAAAGGTCCTGTAAAATACCGTACAATTTTTATATAGATACAAGCTGCGCTATTCCGTTTATGAAACGGAAACTTTGTATTGGTACGCGTATAATAAAATTTACTCTTTCTTTGTTCTTAATTTCTATTTTATTTCTGTAATTTCCGTGTAGGTCGCGTTTTTCAGTAGGGGCTAAAAAAAATTCATTTTTAACCGGAAGTAATATTTTCTCTAAATACCGTTGGTAAAGATGGCTGAGAACGTTTCAAAACATGGGAATTGCATAACAATATGTAATTTTTTATTTTTTACTAAATCTTGCAACAAATTTGTTTTTATTTTTTTGTCCGAACTGACCAATCAGCTTGCGAGTTGTCTTTTTATTATTATGATGTTTTTGATATCAATACACCTGTACGACAATGTTCCTTTAAAAATAAATTACTTTTTTTACAAAATCTATATTTGTTTAACACGCGTCAAATTGACGCCTGCCGTAGAGATAGGGATATAAGAAATTTCCGTAAACATAGTGTTAAAGCTACATATTTGAGAAAAGAAAAAAAAATTATAAATAAAATATAAGAAAACGGAAGAATTCTTTGTCGATACAACGACAGTCTCGAATTCATCGCAAAAAAACAAAATTAGACATTATAAAAGCAACGGAAACATAAAAAACAAAAAAGTTGTTAGAAAAAATAAATATTTTTAAATACCTGAAAGATAATAATATTAGTCAGTTAAATACAAATACAAGTATACCAATTGAAATAAATAACAAATCGAATCGCAGTTATGTTACGCAACAACACAATACAGAAAAGAAACGTTTGAGTTTTCAAGTAACCATTTTTTAATTTCTGTTAAAAATGGCTTAGTACAAATACACCTCCTCATGAAATCCGGCAAAGCAATGAAAAATGTAGGCGCTGCAACAAGAATATAGCGGCAGAAGTGATCACTATTAAATCTCGGAATATTGTCAAATAGTTGATGGTTCCCACGGAGGATATAGGCAGCACCTAATAAAGGCAGCACAACCAAATCCGACTTCTCACCCCAATGTTAATTATGGGATGAAGCTTTCTTCCCTCCCCCGTACTGATCTCAAGCTTAACACAAATAAATAAATAAAACAAAAAATATTATAATGAAAAAATGGCTTTATACCGCTTTACAACTAAAAAAAAAAAAAAAAAAAATTAAATGATTTTATTTTAATTAAGAATGTGGTTTACTTTATAGCGTTTGAAACAGAATATGAAATTATTATTTTTTACTTACTAACTGTTACCTCCGAGAACAATTTTTATTTAAAGAAAACATTATTTATATCTGGCAAGTGAATTATTTTAGCACAAAAACAATGCCGTTACCAGTATAACGTCTCAAACTGATATAGCATTTGTCAATTTATTTCTTTAGCAATTATTATGCTACGTGGCATAGAACGATTAAATATGGTAATACTTATTGGTTTTGGGGCTCACCGCTTACATAAACTTTCCACTGTTGTTAATACAGCCACAATTAAGAACAACTCGAGTATGTTTATATGGCGACTACACAATTCATTTATATGCGGTCGATATTTATTTGTCACACCACAGAAATTGTTTATAAACTTGTTTCGGGGACATTAAAATTCACCATCACCTAATATTAAAGTTAATTAACTAAGTTAGATAATTTTTATATTTATTACTAGTCGTAAGTAAAATGTGCGTCACGGAAAAAATTATTAAAAATGTTTTTAGTTTATCACTTTATTCTTCAATTTTTTGTATCAAGAACACTGTTGTTTTTGAGAGATACTGAACCAGAATGTCATTTTGATTTTATTTTATCTGCGTCTATATTTGAGATTTAAAAACCATCGAATATATGGACTGAATTTTCTTGCACTTGCGACGTACAAAAAAGATAAAATAAGCAAAAGTGAATTTGCTAATATATTGGTTGTTGATACCGACAAAAGATGGTGGTATAGATTTTTAGTTGTTGTATTAAATGTGTCCGAGAATTTATTTAATACAAAATAGCATAAAGAAATATGTATAAGTATATTCCTATAATTTTTAAAAGTAGTGAGTACAGACAGAACCAAACCCAATATATATAAAGTGTCACAATATTCTGTAGGCATATTAGCTTAGTGGCACTACTAAACTAAAACAGCTGTTCAAATACAATTATATTTAGAAATCGATTGGTGTTAATGGTTTGGGGAGCTTTTAGCTGAAAGGGTTTGGGACATTTGACCTTCCTGAAACCTAATGAACCGGTTTGATTATTTGGATATTTTGAAGGATAATTTGTTAACCAGTGCTGAGCAAAATGGAACTTGGGCAAGATTTTCGCTTCTTACATGACAATGACCCGAAGCATTCCTCAAGCCTGATCAAGGAATGGTTATTGACATATATTCGCATGCAGTACAATTTCTCGGTTTATGGTAATCGGGATACATTCGAATCGCCTGTTTGTAAAGTTGATATGAACTGATTTAGTTTCATTTAGTTTTATTCGCCATCTTTTTGTCCCTTTATAAATTTAAGTTATTGCTGATTGTAAGTTCTGTGTGACTCTTCATTGCTTTTGTCAACAGCTAACATCGCCGTGTCATTTGCAAAAGTCGCCACTGTGTTGTTTTCTAATGCAGGAAGATCACAAGTGTAAAGTAGGTATAATTCAGGCCCTAATACACTGCCCTGTGGAGCTCTTGCGTTGATTTCGTTTAATTCAGAAAAGATATCATCTAACTTAATCTTAAAGAATCTATCTTTCAAGTAAGATTCCAGTATTTTATCAAATTGCATTGGTAGAAGATTTCTTAATTTGTGGTAAGATTTCTTAATTTCTTAAGTCTTTGCCACACTCTATCAAACGCTTGTGCAACGTCTAGAAATATCGTTGAACAGATTTTTTCTCCTCTAGGCTTTCTCAATTATACTGGTTATTCTGTGAACTTGATCAATTATTGAGTGTTGGTTACAAAAACCGATCTGATGATTTTTGATCGTTTTACTCTCGATTATGCGGCTTTATCAGTAGCTTCTCAAAGAGTTTGGACATGACTGGCAATAGCGAAATTGGCCTATAAGATCAGATGATGTGTGGTGGTTTCCCAGGTTTTAGGATCATAATTACTTCTGCCTACAAGCTTGGTATACATTTGATTCTAAGTGCTGCATTTATAAGATTGGTAATCAGATCGTAACTAGGAGCATTTCGTCGGTAGGATTTGATTACTTTTTTGCACAGCTTGCTCAGTTATTATCTCGGCTTGCAACGCTTGGTCTTCATGTGGCCGGAATAATTTTTCGAGATGTTGATCAAATTCTCGAGCTTTATCTTCATTATTCCTAGCCAATTTCTCGCCTACTGCTCTTATTGGAGGAATTTGCATTATTGGTCTTTTAATTCTTTTGGTTGCTTTCCAAAGAGAATAATCAGTACTGTTATCATTAGGTAATTTTCTTAAATAGTTGCTGATTGATTCATCTTTAAATCTTTCGTCTCTCATCTTCATTGTTGAGTGAGATTGTTCAACTTAGTTTTATCTTGGGGGACCCTTGTTTGTTGCCATACTCTTCTCGCTCTGCTTTTTTCTGCTAGGAGTTCCCTAATTTCCTTTTTTTATATGGTGGTTGTTTCCCTTGATTTTTATTTTTAATTTGAGAGGTATTTTCCCAAGCTTATTGCTGTATACCGTTTACAAATTTGTGAACTTTTTCATCTAATTGCTCCTCGGTCTTTAAGGGAACTATTAAGTGAATTTTTCTTCTAGCGATAGTCTAAAGCATTTCCAATTAGTGTGATTATTTACTAGAAATGGGTTTCTTTCTGTCTGACTGATTTTTTAGCTTAACGTTAGAAGTATATCGGTGAATGATCTTAGTTTAAGTTCTCGCTTTCTACTTGTACATAATTTACAGATATGTTCTTTATTATGAAGAAATCAATCAGATTTAGATTTGTTAAGATAAAAATAAAACAACTAATATCACAATAAGGAATCTAAAAAATCAAATCAAATAAAACATAATTAAAAAACATAATTTATTTTAATTAATATAATACATATATGGTATACAGTGAAATAATTCATAGTCAATATAAATAATTTTAATATGAATATCCAATATTTTGTTTAACAGTTTAAACAATTTAAATATTGTATTAGGATTTAGGAAGATGTCTCGCAATAAACCTAAACTAGATGAGTGCAAATTAAATTATTATCAAATAAATTATTAACATATATTTTTTTGGTTTGATTTTTAGATTTATTTGATGTGTGCTTAGCGGTTAACAGAAGCAAAGAGATATTATTATCAAAAGTGTATTTCAATTACAGCCTTGAGTATGCAGCGGTATGATATGTCATTCAGATTTTAATCCTTTTCTAGGTGGTGCCTGGTTAATCCCTTTACTATTTAGAGCTGACATGCATAGAGGACTAAACAATGCTCTTCTATACCAGGGAATGGGTCCAGTGATAAAGCAAAAAGGTTTCTTTTCTTCAGAATCAAGTGAATAAATTCAGTAATTACGAATTGGACGTTATTTGTACGATGTTAAAAAAGTAGGAAGACTTCCATTTACATCGCGTGGGCTTATTTGAATAAGACGATGAACGTCCTTGCCTTCCTTCGACTTCTACCGATGAATACCGCATCAAGGAAGCCAAGGATTTGGTGCTCAAAAATCGTCGATTGACATTTAGAGATCTTGGTTGACATCACACAAATATCGTTTGGGAAAGAATTTTGGGTAGACAACTCTTGGCATTAGGACAATGGGCCGTCTCACACTGCATTTGTACTTGACCATTAGACCAAAAATTGCAAAGTTCATTATCACGGTTTTCGTGCACAAACTTTACATTCCATTAGAAGAAGACCTATTGTCACAAACAGTAATGCTCAATCGTATTTTGCCTCTAATTATTTCGCTAATATTCGTAACAACGTTACACTTGTAACTAACATAATATAAAAAATTCATTCGATTTTAAAGAGAAAATAGATGGTACCGTTATTAACGATACCCATAGATAGTCATGAGAAAAGACTATGATTGTATGTATTGATGTAGTCAGTTTTTAAACACTACAACAACACAAATTGTTATTGATATAATTAAAATGGAATTGTATGAATTAGATAATGTCTCCAATATTAAATAAAATTATTTCATAGAGATTTTTGACAATTATCCGTAAACACAATTTTTTCCACTTTCACAATATTTTAATTTGGGGAATCCACTTTCTCCAGCGTTGCCTGATATTGTTGTGAGACGCCTTTTGCAACTGTAACTACTAATGCTCTCAGTACAACCATCCATCTTAATTAAATAAGTTGATGATATTTTTATAGTTTAATACCCGAAGAATAATTTGATGAGACTAAACAAAATTTTGAATAATTTAACGATAATATACGTTTTACAACTGAAAAAGAAATTTATCATCAATTAAATTATTTAGATCTAACTTTAATTAAAAATAATCACACCATTATAACAGATTGGTTTAAAAAAACTTTTCATTTAAGAGATTTTAGACTTTTATTCGAACCATCTGTTTTCTACGAAAATAAATGTTAAGTAGCTGAAAAACAAAATAAATTTAATTAATCATATAAGCAGCAAAACAGGAATCTTGTAGTTATCTTAAAATTCAGGAATCCATCGACCGGTCGGAATGCTAACATTTGTTTAATCTGTAAAGAAATCATTAGTAATCAATAATCATTAATCCATATAGTTTAATTGGTACTCTTACCTGGTCTATATTTATAATTTTTATTATAAATTCAATATTATTTAATTTGATTAATAATAATAATTAACAAACAATAATTTATCACCATTGTAAACTCAAATTAATTTTTTGTTGTTATTATTTATGTATGTTGGTATAAAGTAGATGATTACAATCAATTTGTTTAATTGGTACATTCTACTTTAATTTTATAGTAAATTAAGATAAGTTTACATGATGATTTCCATGATCAAAAAGCCAATTATGACGGCATAATTTTCACATCGAAATTTATTTGACTAAGGCAATCCTAATGGTTTTCCGAGATAGACATGAGTAGATAAGCTATGCGGGTCCGAGCCCAAAATCGTGTGTATTTTCTTATGAAGGTTCAAAATTGCTTTTTTTGGCATCTTTTCATATAAACATCATCGAAGAGAGAGATAAACTGCAGAGATTAAACTTCAACTAGGAGAGAGAGAGAGAAAAAGCAAAGAGAATAAAAAGATTTGTGCATAAAATAAGTCGAGAGTAGCTTTTATATAAACATCAACAATGAGAGAGAGAACAGCAAAGAGAATAAAAGATCTTTATATAAAATAAGTATTTAAAACTGTGAGTAACTTTTCTTTATACAGAAAATATATTTCTCTCAAGATATGTATAATATATTAAAATTATGATTTTAAGATAATTGATCTTGTGCGATATGACTTAAAAAGATACAGTTTTTAAAAATAAAACAAATCGTTTAGATTAATTAAAATATATGATTCAACGTCAGTATAGTATATGTACTCAACTCTCACTTAATATAACAACAACAAAAACAAGAATTCATATTTCGTTAAAATTAGAATTGTACTTTAAAAACTTTATAAACATAAAATCTAAAACAAAATAATAAACTAAATACAAAAATGTATATACATTAATGAACAACATTGCTATTATTTTTCCCCTCGTTGTTGATAATTAAGTAAATAGCTATGAATATCTATATGTATGCGATTACATGAGAAAACGATATTAAGTATGGCATATTAAAAATGAGATTGATTAATAAATTAAATAATACAACACAGTAGTAAACTCTCGCTCTCTTTCTCCAATATTTGTATAGAAACATAATTTAGCATATGATATAGAGATCGCTGACCTTGCGCGAGCATATGATCTAAAAGATAAATTTTTTAAAAACAAATAAATTGTTCAGGTTAATTAAAATGTAGGATGATTTAACATCAGTATAATATAGTCAACTCTAAACATAAAATCTAAAACAAAATAATAAACTAAATACAAAAATGTATATACATTAATGAACAACATTGTTATTATTTTTCCCCTCGTTGTTGATAATTAAGTAAATAGCTATGAATATCTATATGTATGCGATTACATGAGAAAACGATATTAAGTATGGCATATTAAAAATGAGATTGATTAATAAATTAAATAATACAACACAGTAGTAAACTCTCGCTCTCTTTCTCCAATATTTGTATAGAAACATAATTTAGCATATGATATAGAGATCGCTGACCTTGCGCGAGCATATGATCTAAAAGATAATTTTTTTAAAAACAAATAAATTGTTCAGGTTAATTAAAATGTAGGATGATTTAACATCAGTATAATATAGTCAACTCTAAACATAAAATCTGAAACAAAACATAAAAACTAAATATGAAAATATCTAATTGTTAATACGAACAATATCGTTAATATTTTTCCCCTGTTGTGATAATTAAGTACATAAGATTTCATGAGAAAGCGATATTAAGTATGAATGAATATGAAATAAAATAATAACATACAGTAGTAAACTTTCTCTCTCCATATTATCTTATAGAAAGAATAAGAATTAAGTTTACTGACCATGTATACATATGCCATATGATGTTACAAATTTAATTATTTAGAATATTAAAATGTATGGCAATTCAATTTGATGATGCAACAATTTTATTCATGACGAAATAATAGTTTTTCTTTATTGCTGTCAATTATATTCAATTTACATAAGAACATATGCATGCTTATTTGATTATAAAATGAGATTAGCTAAATGAAAACAAAATAGAATACTATATCACAGCTGTAAATTTTTTCTTAGAATAAGAATTAAGTTTACCGACCTTGAATTCATACGTTTGTAATATATAAAATAAAATTTATTAAAAACAAATCAATTACTTAGGCTAATTAAAATATAGGATGATGTAATATTTAGAACCTATCAAAATTATTATGTTGGTATACGAAATTTATATTTTTAGATGGTCCATTCAGTATGAAAGTCGTTTTATTTGTAGTTGCTTGATAAAGAATAAATCTATATAAATCTATCACAGATTATTATGTGAAGAATAAAAATATAGTTTGGTGTGGTCAAAATTAAATGTAAAATGAAAAGATCGTTATTAACATAAGTAATAAAACTCAATAATTCAAACTCTCTATAGATAAACAATTCAAATTCAATGTTCATATTCAAGATATTATTAATCGGGCATATAAATTAAGTGGATTTATATTTCGTATTTGTACTTACTTTACCAATCACGACTCATTGATTTCATTATTTAATTCTTTGATTCGTAGTATATTGGAGTATTGTTCGCCTATATGGAATCCTCAATATAAAGTGTACATCGACTCAATTGAAAGGGTACAACAAAAATTTACGCGATTTTTATATTATAAATTAAAAATTCCTTATGATAATTATAATAACAGGATGATAATGTTTAAATTAATATCGCTTAAAAATAGAAGAATTTTGTTGGATGAATTTTGTTTATTCAAAATTTTAAATTATGATACCTGTCCAAATTTAAAAAAAAAAAATTAAAATACGTCAACCACTTTTGTATAATATGCGCGAGGCCGTTTACTTTGACATTGATACATCCAAAACTAATATGGTTCTAAATTCGCCATTAATTAGACTTCAAACTCAGTACAATATTATGTTTAAAACTCACGAAGATCTTGGAATATTCTCTTCCAATTTTTCGTTGTTTAAAAGGATTGTTAGGGAGAAAAGTTTTCAATTTGGGTTCGCTTGATTAAACTATATATCATTCTTTCTTTTTTTGTTTTTAATATTTTATAATATTTTTAACTAACTATTATTATTTTAACAAATGTATTTAATTTAATTATTGTATTATGATTATTTCTAACTAATATGTAATTGGAGAAATCTGTATGTTAGTGAATTGTGAATGATTAAATAAATAAATAAATTTATAAAAACCTTTCATAAATGAATGAAGTGCTTTTTTAAGACATGTATTCAAACCTACATGATTTAACCATATCTTTTTGACTAAATCGAACAACTCAGAAGTATGTCTAGTCTGTAAAATTAAAAACGTTAAAAGTTAAATAGTTGAAAAGTTAATAAGTTAAAATATTTGGATTTTAGTCAACTCATTCAGTATGTCATATCTTGTGAAAATCAAAACGTAAAAATTTGAACCTAAAATAAAATTAAAATTCGTGTACGAATATAAGTTAAAAAGTTAAATTTAGAAAGTTAAGTTAAAATGTTAAAGTTTAAAAGTTTATATAGATTCATAATTTAAAGGAGTTAGAAATAGTTAAAATGTTAAAGTTTAAAAGTTTAGTAAAGTCAAAGTTAAAAGAAAAAAAAAATTTGCGATCATGACGACATTGATAAACTAACTAACAATCTTAATGATTCATAATTTAAAGGATTTAGAAATAGTTAAAATGGTAAAGTTTGAAAGTTTATTAAAGTCAAAGTTAAAACAAAAAAAAAATTTGCGATCATGACAACATTGATAAACTAACTAACAATCTTAATGATTCATAATTTAAAGGATTTAGAAATAGTTAAAATGGTAAAGTTTAAAAGTTTAGTAAAGTCAAAGTTAAAAGAAAAAAAAAATTTGCGATCATGACGACATTGATAAACTAACTAACAATCTTAATGATTCATAATTTAAAGGATTTAGAAATAGTTAAAATGATAAAGTTTA
The DNA here is from genome assembly GCA_963556165.1 of Tipula helvola. Taxonomy (NCBI): domain Eukaryota; kingdom Metazoa; phylum Arthropoda; class Insecta; order Diptera; family Tipulidae; genus Tipula; species Tipula helvola. The sequence continues at coordinate 227,428,428 of OY744481.1, read as the reverse complement.
AAAGTTTAGTAAAGTCAAAGTTAAAAAAAAAAAAAAAAAATTTGCGATCATGACGACATTGATAAACTAACTAACAATCTTAATGATTCATAATTTAAAGGATTTAGAAATAGTTATAATGGTAAAGTTTAAAAGTTTATTAAAGTCAAAGTTAAAACAAAAAATAAATTTGCGATCATGACAACATTGATAAACTAACTAACAATCTTAATGATTCATAATTTAAAGGATTTAGACATAGTTAAAATGGTAAAGTTTAAAAGTTTAGTAAAGTCAAAGTTAAAAGAAAAAAAAAATTTGCGATCATGACGACATTGATAAACTAACTAACAATCTTAATGATTCATAATTTAAAGGATTTAGAAATAGTTATAATGGTAAAGTTTAAAAGTTTATTAAAATTTAAAGTTAAAACAAAAAAAAAAAATTTGCGATCATGACAACATTGATAAACTAACTAATAATCATAATGATTCATAATTTAAAGGAGTTAGAAATAGTTAAAATGATAAAGTTTAAAAGTTTATTGAAGTCAAAGTTAAAACAAAAAATAAATTTGCGATCATGACAACATTGATAAACTAACTAACAATCTTAATGATTCATAATTTAAAGGATTTAGAAATAGTTAAAATGTTAAAGTTTAAAAGTTTATTAAAGTCAAAGTTAAAAGAAAAAAAAAATTTGCGATCATGACGACATTGATAAACTAACTAACAATCTTAATGATTCATAATTTAAAGGATTTAGAAATAGTTAAAATGGTAAAGTTTAAAAGTTTATTAAAGTCAAAGTTAAAACAAAAAAAAAATTTGCGATCATGACAACATTGATAAACTAACTAACAATCTTAATGATTCATAGTTATCTCGGTATAATTATAGATAATAAGTTGGATTTTAAAAGTAATTTAGACTATGTGTGTACAAAAATTGCAAAAAAAATTTATTTCTTGAATAGTATACGTAAGAATATTTCGTTGAGTACTACAATTTATATATATAACGTTATTATTAAACCCCATTTTGAATACTGTTCTTCAATCCTATTTATGTGTAATAGGGAAATGATGAGCAGACTACAAAAATTACAGAATAAGGGAATGCGATGCATTCTTAGGGTAAATAAATACACTTCGATTGATTTTATGTTACAATCTTTAAAGTGGCTAAACATTGAGCAAAGGATAAAAATGAATGTATTGATCTTTATTTTTAAGATGAAGCATCAAATTTTGCCAAAATATTTGTATGATAAAGTAGTGTTTGTTAGTGATGTTCATGATTATATGTTAAGAAATAGAAATGATTTTAGGTTAAAAGTGTATAATAATGAAAAATCAAAAAATATGTTAATGTATAATGGCTTATGTCTTTTTAATAATCTTCCAAATAACTTAAAAAATGAAACAAGTTTAAAAGTATTTAAAAGTAGTATGATTAATTATTGTAAAGACAATTTTTGAATGTAATAATAATTTACGAATTTATTTTTAAAAAAATGTAAATTTTTTAATAGTATTTTATACTAAATAAAGTTATAATAATAATAATAATAATAATTTAAAGGATTTAGACATAGTTAAAATGGTAAAGTTTAAAAGTTTAGTAAAGTCAAAGTTAAAAGAAAAAAAAAATTTGCGATCATGACGACATTGATAAACTAACTAACAATCTTAATGATTCATAATTTAAAGGATTTAGAAATAGTTATAATGGTAAAGTTTAAAAGTTTAGTAAATTCAAAGTTAAAAGAAAAAAAAAATTTGCGATCATGACGACATTGATAAACTAACTAATAATCATAATGATTCATAATTTAAAGGAGTTAGAAATAGTTAAAATGATAAAGTTTAAAAGTTTATTGAAGTTAAAGTTAAAACAAAAAATAAATTTGCGATCATGACAACATTGATAAACTAACTAACAATCTTAATGATTCATAATTTAAAGGATTTAGAAATAGTTAAAATGGTAAAGTTTAAAAGTTTAGTAAAGTCAAAGTTAAAACAAAAAATAAATTTGCGATCATGACGACATTGATAAACTAACTAACAATCTTAAATTTGCGATCATGACAACATTGATAAACTAACTAACAATCTTAATGATTCATAATTTAAAGGAGTTAGAAATAGTTAAAATGTTAAAGTTTAAAAGTTTAGTAAAGTCTAAATTAAAACAAAAAATCATTATGAAGGAATTGTAATACAAATAAATTATTAGAATATCTGTATATTAAGATGAATCGTTTATATTCATACAATATCATATGCAAATGTACGTATATGATAACGATTAATGATCGACGTATTGTAACGCAAAACCAATGAACAATGATTAAATACTAAATTAATTATGGTTGAAGATAATAAAAAACATTTTTACCATTTGCAAAAACAAAACGTAAAAAAAAAAAATTAGAACGCAAAAAAATTAAAATTCGCACACGAATTTTGTTACCATTTACTACCATTTTGTTACCATTTCGCTACCATTTATTTGCGCAAAGTTAAAGGTTTATTAAAAAGATAATGCAGAGCAAATAAACAATGAACAATTAAAATTTAAAAAATTGCGGGCCTTTCGCGGGCTTCTGTAGATGTCACTTTTAAAAGCTTATTTTATGTACATGGTTTGTAACTTGGTTCAATATACAATCAACAATTAAAATTTAAAAAATTGTGGGCCTGTGATGATTAAAGTATTATCACCAAATTTGTTACCTAGATTTGTCCCAATGCGTTAATAATCTTACATTGATCCTCTTTTCAACATTTTTAATTGTGTTTCCGAAAACTTTATTATTCTTTAATTTATAAAAATCAATGCAAAAATTAGAAGAACGCAAAAACAAAAATTAAAATTTGAATGCGACTCATTTTCATTAAAACTAGAAATTTTGTCATACATAAACGTTTATGCTGTTGTAATTTCCTTCGCATGTGAAAAACAAAAATAATTCGCGGACCCTGGTCCACAAAGCGGACCCCGCGGGCTTTGCCCGCGGAGTCCGCGAATTATTTTTGTTTTTCACATGCGAAGGAAATTACAACAGCATAAACGTTTATGTATGACAAAATTTCTAGTTTTAATGAAAATGAGTCGCATTCAAATTTTAATTTTTGTTTTTGCGTTCTTCTAATTTTTGCATTGATTTTTATAAATTAAAGAATAATAAAGTTTTCGGAAACACAATTAAAAATGTTGAAAAGAGGATCAATGTAAGATTATTAACGCATTGGGACAAATCTAGGTAACAAATTTGGTGATAATACTTTAATCATCACAGGCCCACAATTTTTTAAATTTTAATTGTTGATTGTATATTGAACCAAGTTACAAACCATGTACATAAAATAAGCTTTTAAAAGTGACATCTACAGAAGCCCGCGAAAGGCCCGCAATTTTTTAAATTTTAATTGTTCATTGTTTATTTGCTCTGCATTATCTTTTTAATAAACCTTTAACTTTGCGCAAATAAATGGTAGCGAAATGGTAACAAAATGGTAGTAAATGGTAACAAAATTCGTGTGCGAATTTTAATTTTTTTGCGTTCTAATTTTTTTTTTTTACGTTTTGTTTTTGCAAATGGTAAAAATGTTTTTTATTATCTTCAACCATAATTAATTTAGTATTTAATCATTGTTCATTGGTTTTGCGTTACAATACGTCGATCATTAATCGTTATCATATACGTACATTTGCATATGATATTGTATGAATATAAACGATTCATCTTAATATACAGATATTCTAATAATTTATTTGTATTACAATTCCTTCATAATGATTTTTTGTTTTAATTTAGACTTTACTAAACTTTTAAACTTTAACATTTTAACTATTTCTAACTCCTTTAAATTATGAATCATTAAGATTGTTAGTTAGTTTATCAATGTTGTCATGATCGCAAATTTAAGATTGTTAGTTAGTTTATCAATGTCGTCATGATCGCAAATTTTTTTTTTGTTTTAACTTTGACTTTACTAAACTTTTAAACTTTACCATTTTAACTATTTCTAAATCCTTTAAATTATGAATCATTAAGATTGTTAGTTAGTTTATCAATGTTGTCATGATCGCAAATTTATTTTTTGTTTTAACTTTAACTTCAATAAACTTTTAAACTTTATCATTTTAACTATTTCTAACTCCTTTAAATTATGAATCATTATGATTATTAGTTAGTTTATCAATGTCGTCATGATCGCAAATTTTTTTTTTCTTTTAACTTTGAATTTACTAAACTTTTAAACTTTACCATTATAACTATTTCTAAATCCTTTAAATTATGAATCATTAAGATTGTTAGTTAGTTTATCAATGTCGTCATGATCGCAAATTTTTTTTTTCTTTTAACTTTGACTTTACTAAACTTTTAAACTTTACCATTTTAACTATGTCTAAATCCTTTAAATTATGAATCATTAAGATTGTTAGTTAGTTTATCAATGTTGTCATGATCGCACATTTTTTTTTTTTTTTAACTTTGACTTTAATAAACTTTTAAACTTTACCATTTTAACTATTTCTAAATCCTTTAAATTATGAATCATTAAGATTGTTAGTTAGTTTATCAATGTCGTCATGATCGCAATTTTTTTTTTCTTTTAACTTTGACTTTAATAAACTTTTAAACTTTAACATTTTAACTATTTCTAAATCCTTTAAATTATGAATCATTAAGATTGTTAGTTAGTTTATCAATGTTGTCATGATCGCAAATTTATTTTTTGTTTTAACTTTGACTTCAATAAACTTTTAAACTTTATCATTTTAACTATTTCTAACTCCTTTAAATTATGAATCATTATGATTATTAGTTAGTTTATCAATGTTGTCATGATCGCAAATTTTTTTTTTTTGTTTTAACTTTAAATTTTAATAAACTTTTAAACTTTACCATTATAACTATTTCTAAATCCTTTAAATTATGAATCATTAAGATTGTTAGTTAGTTTATCAATGTCGTCATGATCGCAAATTTTTTTTTTCTTTTAACTTTGACTTTACTAAACTTTTAAACTTTACCATTTTAACTATGTCTAAATCCTTTAAATTATGAATCATTAAGATTGTTAGTTAGTTTATCAATGTTGTCATGATCGCAAATTTATTTTTTGTTTTAACTTTGACTTTAATAAACTTTTAAACTTTACCATTATAACTATTTCTAAATCCTTTAAATTATGAATCATTAAGATTGTTAGTTAGTTTATCAATGTCGTCATGATCGCAAATTTTTTTTTTTTTGTTTTAACTTTGACTTTACTAAACTTTTAAACTTTATCATTTTAACTATTTCTAAATCCTTTAAATTATGAATCATTAAGATTGTTAGTTAGTTTATCAATGTCGTCATGATCGCAAATTTTTTTTTTCTTTTAACTTTGACTTTACTAAACTTTTAAACTTTACCATTTTAACTATTTCTAAATCCTTTAAATTATGAATCATTAAGATTGTTAGTTAGTTTATCAATGTTGTCATGATCGCAAATTTTTTTTTTGTTTTAACTTTGACTTTAATAAACTTTTAAACTTTACCATTTTAACTATTTCTAAATCCTTTAAATTATGAATCATTAAGATTGTTAGTTAGTTTATCAATGTCGTCATGATCGCAAATTTTTTTTTTCTTTTAACTTTGACTTTACTAAACTTTTAAACTTTATCATTTTAACTATTTCTAAATCCTTTAAATTATGAATCATTAAGATTGTTAGTTAGTTTATCAATGTTGTCATGATCGCAAATTTTTTTTTTGTTTTAACTTTGACTTTAATAAACTTTTAAACTTTACCATTTTAACTATTTCTAAATCCTCTAAATTATGAATCATTAAGATTGTTAGTTAGTTTATCAATGTTGTCATGATCGCAAATTTTTTTTTTGTTTTAACTTTGACTTTAATAAACTTTTAAACTTTACCATTTTAACTATTTCTAAATCCTTTAAATTATGAATCATTAAGATTGTTAGTTAGTTTATCAATGTCGTCATGATCGCAAATTTTTTTTTTCTTTTAACTTTGACTTTACTAAACTTTTAAACTTTACCATTTTAACTATTTCTAAATCCTTTAAATTATGAATCATTAAGATTGTTAGTTAGTTTATCAATGTTGTCATGATCGCAAATTTTTTTTTTGTTTTAACTTTGACTTTAATAAACTTTTAAACTTTACCATTTTAACTATTTCTAAATCCTTTAAATTATGAATCATTAAGATTGTTAGTTAGTTTATCAATGTTGTCATGATCGCAAATTTATTTTTTGTTTTAACTTTGACTTTAATAAACTTTTAAACTTTAACATTTTAACTATTTCTAACTCCTTTAAATTATGAATCTATATAAACTTTTAAACTTTAACATTTTAACTTAACTTTCTAAATTTAACTTTTTAACTTATATTCGTACACGAATTTTAATTTTATTTTAGGTTCAAATTTTTACGTTTTGATTTTCACAAGATATGACATACTGAATGAGTTGACTAAAATCCAAATATTTTAACTTATTAACTTTTCAACTATTTAACTTTTAACGTTTTTAATTTTACAGACTAGACATACTTCTGAGTTGTTCGATTTAGTCAAAAAGATATGGTTAAATCATGTAGGTTTGAATACATGTCTTAAAAAAGCACTTCATTCATTTATGAAAGGTTTTTATAAATTTATTTATTTATTTAATCATTCACAATTCACTAACATACAGATTTCTCCAATTACATATTAGTTAGAAATAATCATAATACAATAATTAAATTAAATACATTTGTTAAAATAATAATAGTTAGTTAAAAATATTATAAAATATTAAAAACAAAAAAAGAAAGAATGATATATAGTTTAATCAAGCGAACCCAAATTGAAAACTTTTCTCCCTAACAATCCTTTTAAACAACGAAAAATTGGAAGAGAATATTCCAAGATCTTCGTGAGTTTTAAACATAATATTGTACTGAGTTTGAAGTCTAATTAATGGCGAATTTAGAACCATATTAGTTTTGGATGTATCAATGTCAAAGTAAACGGCCTCGCGCATATTATACAAAAGTGGTTGACGTATTTTAATTTTTTTTTTTTTAAATTTGGACAGGTATCATAATTTAAAATTTTGAATAAACAAAATTCATCCAACAAAATTCTTCTATTTTTAAGCGATATTAATTTAAACATTATCATCCTGTTATTATAATTATCATAAGGAATTTTTAATTTATAATATAAAAATCGCGTAAATTTTTGTTGTACCCTTTCAATTGAGTCGATGTACACTTTATATTGAGGATTCCATATAGGCGAACAATACTCCAATATACTACGAATCAAAGAATTAAATAATGAAATCAATGAGTCGTGATTGGTAAAGTAAGTACAAATACGAAATATAAATCCACTTAATTTATATGCCCGATTAATAATATCTTGAATATGAACATTGAATTTGAATTGTTTATCTATAGAGAGTTTGAATTATTGAGTTTTATTACTTATGTTAATAACGATCTTTTCATTTTACATTTAATTTTGACCACACCAAACTATATTTTTATTCTTCACATAATAATCTGTGATAGATTTATATAGATTTATTCTTTATCAAGCAACTACAAATAAAACGACTTTCATACTGAATGGACCATCTAAAAATATAAATTTCGTATACCAACATAATAATTTTGATAGGTTCTAAATATTACATCATCCTATATTTTAATTAGCCTAAGTAATTGATTTGTTTTTAATAAATTTTATTTTATATATTACAAACGTATGAATTCAAGGTCGGTAAACTTAATTCTTATTCTAAGAAAAAATTTACAGCTGTGATATAGTATTCTATTTTGTTTTCATTTAGCTAATCTCATTTTATAATCAAATAAGCATGCATATGTTCTTATGTAAATTGAATATAATTGACAGCAATAAAGAAAAACTATTATTTCGTCATGAATAAAATTGTTGCATCATCAAATTGAATTGCCATACATTTTAATATTCTAAATAATTAAATTTGTAACATCATATGGCATATGTATACATGGTCAGTAAACTTAATTCTTATTCTTTCTATAAGATAATATGGAGAGAGAAAGTTTACTACTGTATGTTATTATTTTATTTCATATTCATTCATACTTAATATCGCTTTCTCATGAAATCTTATGTACTTAATTATCACAACAGGGGAAAAATATTAACGATATTGTTCGTATTAACAATTAGATATTTTCATATTTAGTTTTTATGTTTTGTTTCAGATTTTATGTTTAGAGTTGACTATATTATACTGATGTTAAATCATCCTACATTTTAATTAACCTGAACAATTTATTTGTTTTTAAAAAATTTATCTTTTAGATCATATGCTCGCGCAAGGTCAGCGATCTCTATATCATATGCTAAATTATGTTTCTATACAAATATTGGAGAAAGAGAGCGAGAGTTTACTACTGTGTTGTATTATTTAATTTATTAATCAATCTCATTTTTAATATGCCATACTTAATATCGTTTTCTCATGTAATCGCATACATATAGATATTCATAGCTATTTACTTAATTATCAACAACGAGGGGAAAAATAATAGCAATGTTGTTCATTAATGTATATACATTTTTGTATTTAGTTTATTATTTTGTTTTAGATTTTATGTTTATAAAGTTTTTAAAGTACAATTCTAATTTTAACGAAATATGAATTCTTGTTTTTGTTGTTGTTTATTAAGTGAGAGTTGAGTACATATACTATACTGACGTTGAATCATATATTTTAATTAATCTAAACGATTTGTTTTATTTTTAAAAACTGTATCTTTTTAAGTCATATCGCACAAGATCAATTATCTTAAAATCATAATTTTAATATATTATACATATCTTGAGAGAAATATATTTTCTGTATAAAGAAAAGTTACTCACAGTTTTAAATACTTATTTTATATAAAGATCTTTTATTCTCTTTGCTGTTCTCTCTCTCATTGTTGATGTTTATATAAAAGCTACTCTCGACTTATTTTATGCACAAATCTTTTTATTCTCTTTGCTTTTTCTCTCTCTCTCTCTCCTAGTTGAAGTTTAATCTCTGCAGTTTATCTCTCTCTTCGATGATGTTTATATGAAAAGATGCCAAAAAAAGCAATTTTGAACCTTCATAAGAAAATACACACGATTTTGGGCTCGGACCCGCATAGCTTATCTACTCATGTCTATCTCGGAAAACCATTAGGATTGCCTTAGTCAAATAAATTTCGATGTGAAAATTATGCCGTCATAATTGGCTTTTTGATCATGGAAATCATCATGTAAACTTATCTTAATTTACTATAAAATTAAAGTAGAATGTACCAATTAAACAAATTGATTGTAATCATCTACTTTATACCAACATACATAAATAATAACAACAAAAAATTAATTTGAGTTTACAATGGTGATAAATTATTGTTTGTTAATTATTATTATTAATCAAATTAAATAATATTGAATTTATAATAAAAATTATAAATATAGACCAGGTAAGAGTACCAATTAAACTATATGGATTAATGATTATTGATTACTAATGATTTCTTTACAGATTAAACAAATGTTAGCATTCCGACCGGTCGATGGATTCCTGAATTTTAAGATAACTACAAGATTCCTGTTTTGCTGCTTATATAATTGATAACTGATGTGAATTCAGAGCTATGGTTCAAAACTTCAGTAAATTGAGGTGATGAGCTGTAACTTTATTTCATTTCGTTACAAATTTAAAATTATTGCCCCAAATTTTGTTGCCTCTTTTTCTCAATTTCATAAAAAATAGGCTCATCTTATAAATGAAAAAGGTTGGAGATAAGTTGTCCATAATAAAAAAGTGGCATTCAACTACTCTGTGAACGCAGTTAATTACGAAATCCGCATTAACATTTGCGCTTTAAGTAACTCTCGGCTCTCCCGCATATTAACTAATGCCTATTTATGCTCGTTTGATGGTCCTGGCGTTGGTGTAAAATTCGATCGAAGAGATTCAGTCGTGCTTGATTCAATAATCGCTGGCGCTACTGTTGTTAGTGGCGTTGACTCTGTTATCGGAGTTGTAGCTGTATTCGCCACGAACCGTCTGGCCAATGGAAAGGTTAATTTGATTCAATTATAAATGCGCTTGTAATAAGATATATTATATATTAGATAGTGCATGTTTCGATTAGTATAATTTGCATTGTAACGAAACACAAATCTGTTTAAATAATTTTTAATTTTTTGAAATTTTTTTATTTTTAACTACTTACAGTAAATTAAAATTGTACGGGTGATAGAGCTGTACTCAAAAATATTTGTGCATTGTCATTCGTTCATATTAAAAATCAAGACAAAAAAATGTGAATTATATTTAAAATAATTGTTGGCTAATTAAATAATTATATTTTGTATTCCCGTACTCAGTTTTTATTATGTCTCGACAGTACTATATAAGTGTTCCACAAATTAATCTTATCCCACACGGGATTAGTGAGATATCGACGTGCTGGATGCATAATAACTTCGAAAAATATAGCTACATATAAAGAATTTTCTTACTCGTTCATAGTAATCTCTTGGAGAAAATCCATTCTCCGTATCAAAGTTTCGTCCTTTCTAATGGTAGTTCCTTGACTACCACTTTTAACCGCGTTCATTATTCTGACATATTTCGTACGAATTAACTTCCATCGTTTTAAGGCTTCTTCAACGGGAATTCCCACAATTTCTGCTATTTCTCCCCAAACAACTCGTTTCAGAGTGGTGTTCTCGACTCATTTCTAAAACAAAAAAGTAAAATTTATTTTATACTGAAACATACAATGGCGAAAATATAAATGTTTGGATTTTTTACACAAACAATTACCATTCAAATTTTATTTATGGATAGATACAATAAAATTTTACTTACTTTTTTATAAAAAACCTTAAAATTTCCTTCAGAATTAAATTTTTTATTTAATTTCAAGCGCTGGTGGATCCCCATAACTGAATACCATATGTCCATATGGGTTTGATTATCGCTTTGTACAGTAAAACTTTATTGGCTAATGACAACTGAGATTTTCTTCCCATCAGCCAATACATTTTGGAAAAATGTCATTTTATTTGGTTGCGCTTAGTTTCAATATGGTTTTTCCACGTTAACCTTCTATCCAGATGCAAACCTAAGTATTTGACCTTCGTTTGTTGAGGAATATTTTTCTTGTTTAATTTCACTGGTGGGCAGGTGCGTTTGTTCAGCGTGAATGTGATGTGAGTTGATTTGTTTTCGTTCACTTTTATTCGCCATGTCTTTAGCCAGTCCGCGATTTTGTTTAAATGATTCTGTAACTCCTTTGAGGCAATTTCGGGATTATTGTGTGACACCAGGATGGCCGTATCATCGGCAAATGTTGATATTGTTACTTTGTTGGTTACAGGTAAATCGGCTTTGTACAACAAGTATAATATTGGCCCTAGAACGCTGCCTTGCGGGACACCTGCATTAATATCATTTAAGCAAGTAGTTGTGCCATTTTGTTTGACCATGTATTGCCTTAGAATAAGATAGTTTCCCAAAATTGAGTGAAATTTCTTCGGTAGAAGCTCTTTAATTTTGTATATTAGCCCATCATGCCAAACTTTATCAAATGCTTGTGCTATATCCAAGAAAGCAGCAGAACAATATTTCTTTTCCTCGAAGGTGATTTTGATTGCGTTTACAATTCTGTGAATTTGCTCTGTGGTACCATGTTGGTTTCGGAACCCAAATTGATGGTCTGGTATAACGCGCCGTTCTTCTAATATTGGTTTCAATTTTGTTAGTAACATTTTTTCAAATAGCTTTGATATTGTGGGCAGCATGCTTATTTTGGACGATATGATGAGATCTGCGTTTCATTTTTTCCAGGCTTATGTAGCATTGTGATCAAAGATTTTTCCATTTTTGAGGAATATAACTGGTTCGCATGATCGCGTTGAATATGAATGTTATTAGTTTTATGCATTTGTCTGGCAATTCCCTTATAATTTTTCCAGTAATGAGATCATAACCTGGTGCCTTTTTCGGGCTTATGCAATTTTTAATTGTATTCTTAACTTTCTTCCAATTATAGTTTATAGGTTTGTAGGATAACCCATCATACATTTGCTGGGGTAGCAAGAAATTATTATCTTCTTCGTGTGGTGCGAATACTGTTGTTAGATGATCAGAAAAAGCATTGGCTTAATATTTATATATAATATTTTTTGATGAACGTAAACAAATATTTTTGCACAAAAGTATGAGAGAGATGTCATAAATAAGCAAATATTTCAATAATGGGCAAAAATTATTGCTCGAAACGATTTTTTTGTATTGTTATGTTGGCCCTCGGCCAGATTATTTGCCCAATGTTAACCCTTTAATGCATAATGTAGCATATCTGCATCATGTTATTCTAATTTGAACTGCATCTACATTTGAGCATATTTTTTCGGTTTTGTTTCGTATATCTGTTGTTCATTTGTTTTTCTATCTCGTTTCACACATTTTTTTGTTTTTTCTGCGTTTTGAAAATAAAATCGCCATTTAAAATAAGTTAGTCGATGTTTTGCATACAGTTAGTAGTAAACATCCATTTACATATGTAATTTTTTATAAATAAGAATATTGTTTTTGAATATTTATTTTAATTTTGAACGAATTGCCTTTTTATTAAGAAGCGTTATAAATGGAAAAATATTTAAATTTTTTACCACAAATGCATAATGATGCAAATAGGCATAATGTCATAAAATCAATTTTCCCGGAAAACTAGCTGCTTCCAACCATTTTTACTTTGAAATTCGTTTCAACCAAATACATCTTTATAAGAAAAAAAATATTTCAATTAAAAAGAAAAAATCATGCATTAAAGGGTTAATTAAATTTTAACTCGCGAGGAGAAATCTTGAAGCGGAAATGAAATGTATATTTTTTATCAATACAGTGATTTCATTGGGTGGAAATAATCTCAGAAATAATCTCGCCCTTGTAGTCGGCTTAAGGATTAATAAAAAACTAATGAGAAATGTGAAAAACTCGTTTTTTATTTTGAATATCACTTGTTTCTTTAATAGTTTTGTAAAACTTTGATCAATCTGTCCGGAAAAACGGTTGGATGGATCAATTTGAAAATAATATAGGGCTAGGCTATTAGGGGTACATTTAACTGTAAAATGATATGGCAACAGTAGTATTTTCATCAATATTTGTAAAGTAACGGTAGATTTACTAAAATAACCTAAAAAGTCGTTATTTGTACTTTTTTCAAATCAGTATTGAGGGTGAAAAAGAATGTTGTTCTCAAATAATCATTAAAGGATCTTGTAGGAGATTTACTCAAGTTTATAAGGCTGCCTTAAAATTTACTGTGCAATCATTGGTTACTGAGGCATTGACGATAAAAGACAAAAAGATCTCTTTTGATTCAAAGTCAGGTATCTCAGCAAGAAGTTGACATAAAGAGACCAGAAAGTTTTGTTATGGTTGCGTGATAACGGTATTTCACAAAAATTGTCTGCTCAAAAATCTTAAAACTAGAGATTTGAAGCTTAAAATGCTTTTCTTTTCATCTCTGTACGACCGTATTTTACAAAGATACAGCTCTTCAAAAAAACAATAAAAAATTTGAACAACATTTTTGTTCGTTTAATTTTTTAGAGTAGGGGTAAGGGGTAGGGTTAAAATACAACAAATTTATCCAAGTAATTTGAACATTTATTGTAGTAAAATTTTTTTTTACACTAACCTACATTTTCTACCAACTAAAAGTAAAAATTAAGAAAAATAAAATGTTTAACTAGTGATCTGTGTAGAACTTTTTGGTATTTTTAAGCTTTTAATTATTAAGTGACATCTGCTATGGCATTAGATATGATAAAAACTTAAATTTCAAACCAAAATCAAAAACTCAATTCAAAAGTTAAAATATCTCAAAAACTACTGAATTTCTGTAGAACATCTGGTGGCTCAATTTGTTGCATTTTAACCCTACTGCAACGTCCTGCAAGGAATACGTCAAGTTATTAGTAACCTTGTATATCTATTTATTTATTATGCGGTCATTTTAATTATAGCAAATAGCTCGCTCATATGATGGAAATTGCATATCAATTAAAATTAGTGCCATCTAGTTTTTGCAGTTTAGTATTTATTTTAATTTTATTTTTATTATTTTGATTCAGTGCTTTTATTCATTCTTGACCAATCATTTTTGTATTCATTTTTATTTTTTATATGTTGCTAGTATTTTCTTGTGTTTTCATCTTTCTACATTTGGTTGTAAAAGATTGGTATTGCTTCACTACGTTGTATGACTTTGCGAAAAAAAAATTCGAATTTTATTATTGCCTAACAAGGAGTTATCTTGTAATATCTTTTTTCTCCCAACGTCTTAAAAACCTCTTGTTCTAATACAGTTTTTGGGTATTAAAGTTGGCCTTTCTCTTACTATTTTAAAAAATGTGTGCGTTGCTAAGCTACACTTTTAATACTCGGTGTAAAAGTAGGTACTTTTAATACTAGGAGAAAAATATTATATAGTGAAGACCTAATAATATGTATAATGTATATGAAATAAGTATTTTTTTATTTTATTTCGGAAAAACCTTTTTTATTCATTAACACAAAAAACTCAATATTTACAGACCCATTTAAAGAAATTATCTGTTCTGGATATTAATGTTATTTTGAACAACTCTGATAAAAATTAAGCAAACCGAATATGTCAACATTATTATAGTTTGTAACCATATTGCCAACAATATTGGTATCTATTGGACATGTACTGGGATCTTCGAGGCGTAATATTTCTGCAGCAATGGTTTCCTCATTTTCTATAGTATCATGAGCGGTTGTATTTTCATGATTAGTACTGTAGCCGGTACTAGTACTGCAGCTGATACTAAGTTCATCGGGTGGTAATATTCCTATAGCAGTGTTGACGTAGGACTACCTCTTTGTTTTCATTATATATGGGGGTAAACCAATATTTCAATGTGATGACGCGCGTCACGGAATTAACGTATTTACGAAATTTATTTGATTAAAGCAATGTCTCTGGATAAATAGAAATGTAATGTTTTAAAAACTGTAAAAATCTAACCAAGTTAAATAAAAATTGGTAGATTGAAAAAAAAAGTAAAACAACAAATTGTTAATATATATTTTAATTTAAATTTTAATTAAATAGTGATGAACTTGATCAAACATGCTGCACGCCATATTGATTTAAAGCAAAAAAATAAAAAAGTTCAAAAAATTTTTATTTTCATTATGTAAAATATTGCGTACACTTTTTGAATTTATATGCTGTATAACCTATGCAATCCTAGAAAAATGTACTATCACAAAGATCAAGCCAAAAAATGTTTAGGTTTGCGAGTTATGACACTTCAAAGTTTCCAAGTGACCGGAAACTAATTTGATTTAATACGTCATTTGAATCGTCAATATTTAAAAATAAATTATATCTAGTGAGCTTTTAAATATAGCAAGATATTCCCGTTTCTATGGCATTGACATTTACATTTACATTTCTGTGACGTTTTATTGCCTTTTTGTGACATTTTAATGATTGAAATTTGAACGATATATTGATCGATTCATTATTTGTGAATTGCTTTATTAAAATCGCGTTTAAAGGTATTATTTCTGAGTAATAAATTCTTTTGGCATAAGGTCGTATATAAACCTTAACAGCAAATTATTATGAAACGCATTGGGGTGGGAGATCAAATGCATAAAAATGGCATCATTAGGCAATTAATGGGTTTTTTTAATTTGTAATTTCTAAATTTTGGTTTCACTTAAACTGTACAAATAAAGTTTCCTCAATGGGGCATGCAAAAAGAGTTTGTTTTTGTTTCCGCACATCAGATGTCATTACCGTCGTGATAAAGGTGACAATAAAGTTTAACGTTTAATTTTATGGCTACGAAGTACGAACGCGTCGATAAACGACTTATAAACATTTTAGAATAAAAAAATTCTTTTGTGTTATTAAATTTACCATACAGTTTCGATACAAAATACTAATGACATTTGACATGCTAGCCTGTACCGAGGGAGCGCATTTAAAAACAGCGGCGAATATTGTTACTATAAGCATGCCCCATTGTACGTAGTCCTACGTTAATAGCTCGTGTCTCGGATACAAGCTCGCCGGTTTTTTTTTTATTTGTTGTGGAATCTTTTAAGTACCCCTCAGCTACAGTATTAGATTTCCCACCACCATGCCTTTTAAGGCAAGTGAGGTCACCGCCAGAATCTACAAGGAGTGTAGCTCAAGTCCGACGCAAGCAATAGCCGGTTTATTCATTTTTTTTTTTCGCTGGCGCTACATCCCATAGAGGGATTTGGCCGCTTCATTGTGAAATTTCGTAATCATTTTTTTCAACGGATAGTGAGTGATTAATTCATTGATCCTTACATTAACCAGCCGTGATTTTTTCATCACCCGCTGGGAATCGAACCCAGGACAGCCGGAGCTTAAAGCAAGCATGCTAACCACTGTGCCACCGGGGCGGCGAATATTCACTTGCATTTTTTAAATTTAAATACTTCTTTTGCAACGCTACCAATTTTGTGAATGCCAACTACTACCCGATGACATACTCCACCTTGATATTTTATAAAAAGATGTTGTACCTCGAAATTTTCTGGGCGAAGAGCAATAGTATATTGTATAATTAGGAGGAAAAGTACTGCATTCCCGGACGATAGTGGAAATTGGCAACCACGTTAGTCCGGGAATGCACTTTTCCTCCGAATTATACATACTATTTTTCTCCGATCAGACTTTAAAACGAATATAAACCCAAAATAATTTTTAGTATTATTCATTAATTATCATATTAAGAAATCAAAACAAAGTAAAAAGTCGAAAATAACATAAAATTATTGCTTAGTTAGCCACGACATCATAAGACATAAATACATTTTGTTGTTTTTTTTCAAAAGTTGTCAAGTTTGTGTACCTATTTGATTTATAAAAAACGTGTGAACGAAATTTAAGGGATATGGACAGTGAAAGCGAATTATCCTTATTTTGTACCCCGCCGGATATAGTGGAAGCAGCTAATTCAGCTACATGTGATTTACTCCCGCAAAAATCGAAGGAAAAATACGAAAATGCTTATAAACGCTTTATGGATTATCGTCAATCTAAACACGTCAAATCATTTTCGGAAAACGTCATTCTGGCGTATTTCGCTGATTTATCTACAAAATTGAAATCATCCACATTATGGTCAAACTACTCAATGATCAGGTCGATGCTAGTGGTTAAAAATAATGTGGATATTGCAAAATACCAAAAATTACGTGTCTTCTTGAAACGCAAATCCGACGGATATAAAGCGAAGAAATCTAAAATATTAACTATGGAACATGTTCAACAATTCATTTTGGAAGCTTCAGATGATTCGTTCCAAGTTACTAAAGTAAGCAGCATGTACGTATTTAAAACGATTATTATTTGTATTTACACATTAAATTCAAATATGTTTTCGGATAAAATACAATTCACACTGCAATATTTTTTTGTATGTAATATTATGATTTTTGTAGGTTGCGTTAAATTTTGAAATCGGTGGTGCTTGTCGACGGGATGAACTAGCCTGCATGGAAATTACTGACATTAGTGATTTGGGATCTAAACTGTTAGTTAAAATCCCGAATAACAAGACAAATAAACCACGATCATTTATCGTTAACGAAACTTATTTAGAATATTACAGAAAATATATACAGGGTGTTTTGTTCTAGAGTGTAAATATTTTCAGGGATGATTCCTTGATTAATTTCAAGCAAAAAATCGTTCCTGGAGGGGGGGCCCATTTTCAATATTTACTGAGATACAGTGCGTTAAAGAAAACTATTTTGGGGTGGTACTTTTACGCATATTTTTCTTAATTACTCGAAAGGTAGGAAGACTAGGGCAAGCATTTGTAATATTATTTTTAGGGATCAGAATTAACTTTGTTTTAATGTAGTATGTAAGTGCGTAGCCCTTGCCGTTGTTGAAATATTAATGTTTAAACTTTGAATTTAATTTAAATATCATTAAAATTTTGCGTATTGCATAGTTTTTTACTCATAAAACATAAAAATAATAAGTCATTTTTAAGTTTTTATTTTTCTTCATACAAATACCTACAAAAATCTCATAGAAACATTTGATGTACGTTTCTAAATAACGTGAGAAATTCAAATTCAAATGTGTCATATCAATTAAAAATCAATCAATTTTGTAACTTTTTTATGATATTTTATTAGTTTTTCGAAAATAATTTTTACTAAAATTACCAACACGTTTAGAAGATCTCGTGAAACTGGAAGTGTCCCTAATCATCGGGTGGATGCTAATCCGGTACCATTTTTATCTGTTTATAGCGATGATGCTGTGATACGAGCGGCTAGAAATGAACCTCCAATCAGTATCAGACGTTGGTCTTTACGGTTCATTATGTTTTATGTCAAACTATAGAATTTAGAGTATTCTTTATGACAATAATCTTTACCCATACCATTATACCCGGCCAGGGTCTTTTGCCCGCTTATTTTGAGAAACGAAGAGAGTTTTGCGACCTACTTTTACAAAGGCAAATGGACGACGGAAACTTTTTTTCAATATTCTATGGACGGACAAATCACTGTTTATTAGGGACGGTATTATGAATTTCTATAATCTGTATTCGTGGGTTAAAAAATTGGGTATGGAGAACAACCAAACAGCTGGTTGATTAATTTGAAATTGTAACTATAGAAGATCTAAACGAGAGAATTGTTGCGGTTGTAACAAAGTAAGGGAAATTTTGGGTGGTAAAAAGGTAACAATAGAAATTCAGAAAAGATTATTAAATGGCATTCAAAATAAAGGTGGGCATTTTGAGTACTTGCTGTAAAAATTATTTACGAAAAACTAATAAAAAATCACAAAAAAGTTACAAAATTGTTTGATTTTTAATTGACATGACACATTTGAATTTGAATTTCTCACGTTATTTAGAAACGTACATCAAATGTTTCTATGAGATTTTTGTAGGTATTTGTATGAAGAAAAATAAAAACTTAAAAATGACTTATTATTTTTATGTTTTATGAGTAAAAAACTATGCAATACGCAAAATTTTAATGATATTTAAATTAAATTCAAAGTTTAAACATTAATATTTCAACAACGGCAAGGGCTACGCACTTACACACTACATTAAAACAAAGTTAATTCTGATCCCTAAAAATAATGTTACAAATGCTTGCCCTAGTCTTCCTACCTTTCGAGTAATTAAGAAAAATATGCGTAAAGTTACCACCCCAAAATAGTTTTCTTTAACGCACTGTATCTCAGTAAATATTGAAAATGGGCCCCCCTCCAGGAACGATTTTTTGCTTGAAATTAATCAAGGAATCATCCCTGAAAATATTTACACTCTAGAACAAAACACCCTGTATATAGCTTCGCGTCCAAACAATTTCAATTCTTTGCGTTTTTTTTAAATACACAAATGGTAAAGATTTCAAACAAGCAGTTGGCATACATCAGTTTGGTAAAATGCCACAAATTGTTGCTACATTTTTAAAATTGTCAGACGCAAAACAATACACAGGACACTGTTTCCGCCGTTCTTCTGCGACAATTTTAGTTGCTAATGGCGCAGATTTAGCATGCTTAAAAAGATTTGGAGGATGGAAGTCATCGACTGTTGCTGAAGAGTACATCGATGAATCCATTATCAATAAAATTGAAGTTGCTCATAACATTTTCGATACAACGGATAATGAAACATCCGATGCAAATAATGTAAATGATTTTAATAGCAATATATCAACAACAATGCTGGGATGCAATACTACTAATCCACCAATGTTCAATAATTGTACTAATTGTACGATAACCGTTAATATTACAAATAAGTAAAATTAATCTCCTATACCTAACACATAATAGTTTGGCATAGATTTATCAAATAAAAATTGATTATTATGTATACTGTTAAATTAAAATAAATAAATGCGTTTGACCTTATAAGTGTACTTTTATTTCTTCTAAACAATTAAAAATCCATACGGGAATATATTCCCGGCCTAGGCCAGAAAAAATATTCTCGTACTATTATTACTTGTTTGTTAGCAACAAATACAACATACTGGAATCATGAGCTTTTCGTTTCGAAAAAACAACGGAAAGATATATTTTTTCCTACGATCGGAGAAAAAGTATTTTCGGCAAATCCCCAAAATAATTTTCTGAGTTGGAAATTTTTACCAACAAAGCTGAT
The DNA here is from genome assembly GCA_963556165.1 of Tipula helvola. Classification (NCBI taxonomy): domain Eukaryota; kingdom Metazoa; phylum Arthropoda; class Insecta; order Diptera; family Tipulidae; genus Tipula; species Tipula helvola. Next base: position 227,408,125 of record OY744481.1, on the reverse strand, counting down.
TGAACGTCTTCGATGTCATCTATCATTAAATGGACTAGTTCGTCGCAACGAGATGCACTGCACCCGCTACTCCCAGTATCAAACAACCTGCAAGAAAAATACCAAAAAATAAGTATATATATATATATATATATATATATATATATATATATATATATATATATATATATATATATATATATATATATATATATTATCTTTTAAAGCTTATGTCTTATCGGGAGCAAAATTTAAAAACAAGTAGACGTGTGCTTTATCGAGAACCCTGTTTTTTTGCTGTGTGACCAGTAATCTGTTTTTTGTAAAAATGCTCGCAATGTGGGCTTAACCATTGAATCCTGCGCCCAAAGAGTCGAATTTTTCATCTTCGTCGGCAAATTGGCAAAGTATGCCAATAGAACACTTTCTGAATATAATCCAGGTTGTACATTTTTTTCAGTACACCACTGCAAAACCGCTTATATGCGCACTCAAATCTTACGTGATTTTGATGGCAATAGGTTTAACACAATTTCTTTTGCTGTTTGTACCACATCCGGTGGTAAATTTGATAAATCTTCTGATTCAAGCATTTTGTTCGCAAGAAAGAAAATATTGTAATTATAGCTTTGCAGTTTGACGCGTAAAATAGTCAAACAAAACAAAAGTCATGATCTCCTTAGTTTCACAAAATATTTCAACAAAATTAGTTTCAATTTTGAAGTTTTAATTACATAATTTGTACTTACTCGTATAATTAGTAATAAACTAATTAACAATCTACACGATATGAACTCTTCGTTCTAGAAAAAATAGTATGTGTTATTCCGATTAAAAGTGACTTTGTTTGACTCGCAATCTTTGCTTTTGCTCGGCTGCGCTACGCTTCGCCTCGCATGCAAATATAATTGCTCGTCAAACAAAGTATCACTTTTAATCCTAATGACACAATGTAATATTTATTTGAAATTAATAATAGAAATTGTAAAAAAATTTTTTGAAAAATTTGTTGTAACCAATTTTTTTTTTTATTAAATTACCGCAAACTCAACCTCAAACTCAATCCTCAAACCGGCATATATAAATAATTGATCAACGTGATAATATCGCCATATGGTTTTGGGCCAATTCGTATTGCAGGTACCCGACCTTCTTAACATTCAGTTTTTAAAAGCTCTATTCGCCGCTTTGACCATCGAAATAAATTCCCTAAAACAAATTTAATATCGGACAAGCCGTTCTAAAGGTACCATGGGTACTTACACAGACATCCAGGCCATCTAGACAAGCGGGTAGAATTATTTTTTGTGCGTTTTCGAACTCAGCGGCTTTCAAATTGTCGAGAAACTTGGTTTTGAGCCAGAAAAATGTTTGGTTATTTTTGTTAGCAACGGCTATAGTCCTTTTGGCCGAAGTTAATATATAAAAACAAATTAATGAAATTTTTCATAGGATACAGGGACAATTTCGGTTGTTAAATATTTCATTCGTAAGTATTTTCGAGTGAGTAGCAAGCATGGCTCCATAATTCATTTGAATTTATTAATAATATGATTTAATATTTATATTACAATAACCTTGTATTATTATTTAGGCAGCGAACAGCAATAACAAAGCTTTGACAACCATAAAAAACGGAGTGCGAAAACCGATCTGGTTATGTACCGGAAGAACCTTATACATATTTCAATCATAAAAAACGAAACAAAAAATACTTCTGTCAATTCAATTTTGTGTATACGACGAATAGCATAAAATTAACTCGTTTTGGCCGTTTCTGATTTATTATTCGCAACTCTCATACGCCATATGTCGGATATGTAATTTGTCCTTGAAACGTCATTTTCTACTACGTATTGAAAGTCCAAGGGGATAACAAAACGGGTGGAAGTATCTCTTTGTTCACACGTACCAAATAACAGTGTATTCAATTTTTTTAAGTACATACATTTCTTAAATTAATAAGCATAATTTCATTATGTCTTTCCAAACAGTAATATTGAATTTCGAAAACAAATACAATTTATAATTTAGCCCGATGCTTAAGTTGTTATGGTGAGTTTTTATTTAAACTCAGTCTCTTAAGGTAGTATGTTAAGCAGTTAATAAAAATATTAACAATTTTGAAAAATACACCACTTTTTATACAACGTCTATAAACTTGATTACATAAGATAAGTGCTTTCAAATTAAGAATGCACATAAATAAAATAAACACGACAGTAACTTATAGTAATAAAAAGGCAGATATCCCAAACTACAAATAAAATTTACAACAGAATTTTAGTATCGTTTAGTTTAACGTCAAACCGCATTGAAACTCACAAATGAAAAATAACATTGGGGTATGAGGGATATGTTTTTCAATTTCCAGTAACAACAGAGTTAAGCTCTGTGTGTCAGCTTTGATAATATTTTATCGATTATCAAATATGATTGAAAAAATTAATATCATCTCAACCATATCATAAGAAATCGAAACGAAAACAATAAATGAAATATTTCCACCTGCTTATCTTCATGAGATGAGATGTAATCATAACAGTAGAAAAATTTTCAATTTCCATTTAATATAGAAAATCACTCATAAGCACAGCAAAAAAAAAACGAAAAAATGAAAGGCTCACAAAAAAAAAGAAAATATTGGATGAACAAAAATAATAAAATTTCATAAATTGGGACAAAATGAGACTGCCATTTTTTATGATTATTTACCGGAAACGGGAACTTTTTACCCCTCTAATCAATCTGCTCTGTCTTCTATATGTGTATGTGTGTGTACCTACCTAAAAAAAATGATGATATCTTTTCCAAGGCATTTTTGTCAATTTGTATTTTTTGTTAATATTTTTATTTTATTTTTAACATCCGGTAATATCAATAATCAATTAACAAAATTTCCGCATGAACAATTTTTTAAGAAAATTTTCTTTTCACCGAAAATTGTTTTTTTTTTTTTGGCTTTACCATATTCGATTTTACTTTGGTATAATGTACATATACCTATATAAAATACGTACTGATCAAATTATGGCTTGAAATAAATATGCCGCAAAAAGAAAATATTGCAATTTAAAGTTTGCAGTATTTTTTAACAATATTATATGGATGGGTGTCTTAAATATTGACACATAAACAATAAAAAAATAGATTATTCAGTGTAACATAAAGGTAATTCGGAAACTTCGCTGATATCAATCGTTTTTAAGGCATTGCCCCATGCACAAATGGGAAGCTGGCATTTCAAACCGCCAGATCCAACAGCAACAAACTTGCTTAATTTTCGATATCAATATTATTAACAAAATTTAAATTTGACGTTGATTAATTCTAATTTTTCTTCACGGAGTGGTCTCTCTCACTGAGTCTCACTAAAGATGTTGTTAAATAGCCATTTATTTAAACATGTTGCAACTATGAAAAATTATCATTCGTAATACAACTAGTGCTCAATTATTATCGATAATTTTTTAAGAGTTAAAACCGCGCTGAAAATTCAACGAGTGCGCAGCACGAGTTGAATTATCTACGTCGGTTTTAACGAGTAAAAAATTATAGATCATTAATTGCAGCACGTGTTGTATTTAGTAAGAGAATACAACTTTCCCGTCAGCGATTGAATCACAATTTATCCATTTGTGTCATGTTGTATGCAAATTATTTGACAACTTTTGTTTGCATGGCTTTTCCTTTGATGTGTGTATAAAAAATTCAATCATAATAAAAAAAATTGAAATACAATTACAAATTAGAGATAATTGTTTAGGATTTTCTTGTTGCTATGGTGAAAATTGTAAAACTATCGCGTTGCCATGGTGAAAATTGTAAAACTACCGCTATAATAACGTGTTGTTGTTTGTATTTTGCATGGCAATCTAAATACTATTGCTGTAATAATCGCTCTTTCGTAAAATTTCCCATGGCATATTTTGTGAAAGTTGTATTCTCAGAAAAATACATTACAAATTTACGCAAACCTTTATCAAACGATACATAAGAAGTCGAATCATCCGTAGCAACACAGAATAAATGCTTACCGCCATATCATATACGTAGATTGATCACCATACCAATGTCGGAGATGAACTACAAAATGGAACTCGAAAATATTACCTACATATATTGTCTGTGAAAATAAATTCGGGACGACATTTGAAGATGTGATGAACACAGGACGAAAGGAAGTTGAGATATAATATGTGTACCAAACACAATTTTGATGATAATTATAATAATATATAGTGTATTATGTACATAAGTAAGGATCGGAGTCGTACCAGTCAGAAAGTTTAAAAAGTTTTCCAAATTACGGTTATAGTTTATGTAGCTCACAAAGCGCAGCTTTAGTTAGAGAATCAAGTGACAGCCAGAAATCATGCTCTTTTGGATATAGGAGTATGTAAACTAAGTTGCATGTATTGCGAAACGCTCTATATCGGAGAAAGAGGCCGTTCTTTCAAAGAAAGATTTAAAGAGGTTAATAAAGAGATAAGCAAAATCAACTCAGGTTTGCTCAACAAATAAAGCAGAAGTATACGAATTTTGAAATAATTTTAGGCCGGTACATAGGATGTATAGTTATGCGTGAATTTCTCGCGTCGCAAATTGTTTTCGTTTGATGTAAGATTAAACGCACTATTTGTAATATGGCGGCCGCACAATGCTTTGCGTATGCGACCAAATTGTATTTATAATTACACCAAAAATGTTCACAATAAATTTTTGTGTATTAAAGTCCACCACCACTTGGAATTTTTATTTTAATAATTTTCTTATACACGGGGAATATTATTTACAGGACATGAAAGCGATCAAAAGAAAAACCAAAAAAATGGATGAAGCTATCGCTTGTATATTTTCTGCACAATTTTACGTATGTTTTTTATTACTTGCGATTCACGAGAGAGTGTAACAACGATTGTAATGCGCGCGAATTTTTTGACAGTGCTGAGATGTTCTAACATCACTTTTTTCGATGTTCGATAGTATTCATGTCTCTCTTTTCAAGAATAAAATTGTATATTATTTCGACTTTTGAATTAAGCTTTTTCTATTGCGATATCAGCATGCTCGCATGAAACATCATTCTATTTCTACTTTCATTCATCACTCTTTATCACAAAAAATTTTGTTTGCGATATTTTATCGAAGAAAAGGCCGCCCCGGTGGCACAGTTGTTAGCATACTTGCTTTAAGCTCCGGAGGTCCCGGGTTTGATTCCCGGCGGGTGATGAAAAAAACACAACGAGCGAGTTCACCCTCAACTCGCAAAAGATTTATGTGAAAACTTTTTTGTATAACAATTGAATCATTTCGAGCCATTTTGTTAAGGCTCAGAAACCCCTTCATAAAGACGGATGTAGTTGGCTCAGTATTTAAACTAAGTTACATTTTTGGTTAAGAAAGTCAGTAAGTTATAATTCTATTTTGAATTTGGAGGACGAACCTTACTGACAATTAAGCATGAGCAAAGTGCAATTCTGTTAAGTTAATCATCTAAACCTCCATAGTAGTAAATGGTCACGGCAAACTCGCTAAACAAAGCAAAATCAGGTTACACGTATGTTAAATGATCGTTACAGTACTCGTTCAAAATTGTCAAATAAACATCGAACTCGTACTCGTACTGTAACAACTTATTTACCGCCCTTGTGATGTAAATAACTATTACACTTCACAAGCATAATTTGTGGTCCTTTTACTCGTATGTAATCTTCATTTTCAAAAACACTTGCTGCTGCGGCCATATATAGCAGATATTTTCACAACAAAATAAATTAAAGTAGGCGCATTTTTAGATTTTTTTTTGTATTCGGCTCACGATGTTTTTGAAATGCCGGATGATATTGTATATTGCATGAGTATGCGTAGATTTTGCATTGATTTTACGTTTTTTTTATTTTTTGTTCTTATTTGATATCCACACATACCAGCAATATTTTTTGTTCGGCATTTTCATTTCCGTAACCCGACTTCTATACAATTTTTTACTTACTCCTGCCGCTAAAGATGTTTTCACATCAAAAATCACGGCTGGTTAATGTAAGGACCAATGAATTAATCACTCATTATCTGATGTAAAAAAATGATTACGAAACTTCACTATGCAGCGGCCAAATCCCTCTATGGGATGTAACGCCAGCGAAAAAAAAAAAACAAGAAAAGGAAAAGTATACAGAGGGCTGAGATCGCATATTCGCATTAAAAAAATTGTAATAAAAGAAGAAAATAGCGTATAATTTTGTTCTTGTTACAAGAGACAAAATACTATCGAAAACGAATCGAAAGTGATGTTAGAATATCTCAGCACAGAAGAGAAAATTGAATGATATGAAGTGTGTCGCACTAGTGCGGATAACATGCTGAGTTACAATAATGCAGAGTATATATGTATGTGCGTGATGTTGGTATTCCTGAATGTTGTATTTTCTGTGTTTGTATGAATGTTGTGTTCGTGTGCGCGCCAATATACGTGATTCGTATATTGTGGCGATGAACGAGTGATAAATAATTCTGAATGCTTGAATTGAATTATGAATTGAAAGAGTGAGTGAGTCGCTACAGATGAAAAAAGTTCGTTTACCGAACCATACCGAAGAATTAGAGATCTACAAAAATAAGGAAAACCTATTTTAGTTAAACAATAGAATAAACATCTCAACTAAGAAACAGTATAAATTGGATTTCAATATTCGATTAACTTGACCGAAATTATTTTTCCTTAATCAAAAAATGTGCAGCACAGCCCTTGAACTCGTAAAAAATGTTGGATGTAATAAGCGTCTAAAATCGCGGATTTATTCAATGAGTATTCAACTAAAGATTATGCTATAACATTGAAATCGATTTTGACTCGAAAAATAAATTTGTATTTCACAATAAGGAGCCTTATTAAGAAATATATTGTAAATAAAACATATTTTTAAATTAATTCTTTTAATTTTCTTATGTATTACATATTCAATTTCGTTTCGAATAAAACGAATCCTAATCTGAATCAATAAAGCTTGCCACCAATTACGTTTTAAAAAATTACCACTTATGTGTCTAAAGCCTATATTGCTAAAGAAGAGCTTGATTCCGAACCATCAGAACAACAAATTTAGACCAGAACACTCAGCAATAGAATAAATACACAGAATCGTTCCAGAAATTTAAGAAGCCCAAGAGGGAAAAAGATATTATTTTGCTTGATAAGCCTTTGGCAAGGTATGGCATGGATGGAACGAAGCTGAACAATGGTGAACAATTATTTTAAAGTAAGTGATGTGTTCCATTACGGTGAAGGAAGTGAGCTACTGCAATATGATAACTGATTATTTTATGGCTGCAATTTGACCGCTAGGACTTAGACATGCTTTGGTCTCAGAACGGTACCAGTAACACAAGCCAATTTAGAGACGTGTCTTGGCCAGAATTAACGGACTTTTTTTTTGTCTCTATCTCCGCTATATTTTCTGGGGCTCAAGGCACTCCCAACTCTTTCGCAGTTCCCTTTTAACGTCCTACCTTACGCCGTTGCCAGCCAACTCGAGGATGTTCCGCTATATGTTAGACCTGCTTTTGTTTAAACGACCTGCACATTGCATTGCTTTATGCCAGCCTATAGTACTGACATGAAAGGTGGGTCGGTCCATGGATTTCGCACTCTCAACAGGGGGCCATAGATGTGTCTATCGTCCTCACTGATCGTAATCAGATGACTCTTTTGCACTCCGCCCTATAGGGATTCGAACCCGGTACCTCCCGATCCAACTGCCGTAGCTTTAACCACTGAGCCGTTTGGTCGGTAAATTGACGGACCTAACGTCGACGCGTTAACAATCGACAATGTACAGAAAAATTGTTTTGACATAAAAATAATTTCCAAAAATAGTAATAACGAGAGAAAGATTTAAAGAAAATGTATCATAGGTTGAAGACAAAAGTATACAAATATAAGTACTACATGGACTGAAAAATTGGGACTACTTCAAAAATTAACTGACAGAAGAAATAACAAATTGAAAAAAAAATTTTACGTGTTTAACTTTGCTTGCTCTCTCATACTCGCTCTTTCACTTTTATTTATATTTATGGACTCTTATTTAAAGTTTTTTTTATTCTACTTGTGAGTTAAATTTTGAAGTGAAGGTAAAATTTGTTTTTAAATTAGTTATAATGAATTACTTTAAAGGAATTATATCGCGCGAGTCGCTTCTACTGATAGTTCCACGTTCACTACAAATGTTTCAAGTTGTGTTTTGGTTAACTTAATCCATTGGGTTAGTATAGTATCGACAAATGCATTGGAGCGAGCTGCAAATTTATGTTAAATTAAAAAATGCTTAGTAAACCTTACAGGCATCGATCAAAGGAATCGTCTCGCACAATGGTTGCACAATTTACAAATCAATGGTTTTCTCATAAATCCAAATAAAAAACAATTTTCTTAGTTTTTGTTTAATTTCAGGCCCTATTTTGCTCTATTCGGTTTGCAAGGCGTGTTTCAACTCAGATTTGCTTCGGATGTTGTGAATCCGAATCCGGCGCTCTAATTCGTTCCATAGATGTTCTATCGGATTTATGTCCGGTGATTGGGGTGGTGTTCTGAGCTGATGTGAGCAAGTGTAGATAAGCCACTCTTGAACAATATGTACAGTATAGGGTGCATTAGAAGGTAAGCACTCCATCAAGATTAATTTGCTGATCACTTGTCTTCAAATTATCTTGTAAAATATTTAAATATCCAAATCTTTGTGCCCACAAACACCAGTTTTCTTCCTCCTGCTGATGATATATGTACATCCCCACACCATAATACTACCTCCGCCGTGCTTAACTTTGCATACTGTAGTTTTTGTTTGCAGTTCAGTATTTGGTTTCCGCTATTATCTGACTCTTACGTCGTTCCCATAGATATTAAACTTACTCTCGTCATAGAAAATGGCACCGTCCCAAATTCTTTAGGCTTACCAACCAACATGAGATAATGCAAAATTTAAGCACTTCTGCCGATTTTTGTTTGTTTATAAATAGTTTCTTTCTGGCGACGTGGCTCCTAAATTCAGTTTGTTATTTTACTTGCAGATTTACGTGAATCAGCTCTGATTTGTGGTACAACTCGCTGTTCTTTGCATTCATTGAGTTTAAGTGGTCTTCCTGATCGTTATTTGATGCTATAGAACCATTTATTTCGTAATTTCTAATGATTGTTTGTACCATATACTCACCGCCTTATTAAGAAGTAATAATTTTAGATATTTTATTTACGGATTTTGCTTCCTTCTTCAATTTGACCATCAACAAACGCAAATCCTTACACACATCCTTTCGGTTATCTGACATTTCCAAAAATTACTTATTGCACATCGAAATAAAGGACAGTCAACGGGCAAAATAATAGTAAATGTGTTATTTTTCAAAATATTCGGTAAACGACAGGTAGAACCTGAATTAATGTACACTAAACTATGTAACGTTAAGGCAACGATTCAGGTTAAACCTAAGTCACGCCATTACAAAATTACCTTAAGACATGAAGACTGCAATGATATTGATGTTGCTGTGGCTTTTTTTGTTTTTTGGACATTGCTGTTGTCGCTGGTAGTACTGATAATGGCTGCGATGACGAATCCAGAGGACATTTGTGTGAATGACGCTGACTCCGTGGAGAAGGTGGCCGACTCTGCGTGTGGATAGGTGTTGGTGGCACGTGTTTGTGTATGAGCCCACGTTTTTATTTTAATTATATGTATACAAAACTGCATGTTGATATGACTCCATGTGTGTATGCGTGAATGTAATTGATGATGTACCATTTTGTGTCACTGCGTGGTTATTGAAAGGACACAAAAATAATGCGTAAATTATACGAGAATTCGTACTAAGCGTCCATTTTTTATGTTGCGTGTGTTCCGTAAACACGGCTGTCGGAGGTCACCAATAAATCACGTCGGGGTCACCAATTGTAATGTTGTATATATTTAAATATGCTTAACATATGCACAAATACATAATAAACACAAACATAAACAATTTAATTATTTATGTTTCTTTTAATTTATTTATTTAATTTATAACAATTTATTTTAAATATCAAATTTTTAATAATATATTTTTAATTACACAATTATATTTATTTTTCACCACCATTTTTTTATGTTTTATCACCGCGCGCGACGGCGGGCGGCATGTCACCGCATTGAGATTTGAGAGCAGACTGTTTTATTATATTTTAATTTTATTTTGTTTTGTTTGTGTGTAGTGTGTGCGTGTGCTGTGATTGGTCCAGCCAAAACGCGAAGAGGAAGTTAACCCAACACACATTCGAGGTGGAATGTGCGCTGCCAAGTTTGTGGTGGTTTATTGTGTGAACCGCTACATTTTCTATTGGATCTATATTTGTCGATGCGATGTTTATTCGATCGATTTAAATTCAATAAATGGTCAAAAATGATTAAAAAAAGTGTTTCTCGTCGAAATGAAAAAAGAAAAAAAATGATTTTTCGGTCTTGATATGTTCAGCAGAGTTATTTGTCCTGACTTGCGCAACAACTTTGCTGAAGAAAGCATAACGAAAATCTTAATGGTTCAAATACTGTTAGCGAACAACGAAAAATATGCCGTTTTTTACGACATTTTGTATAAAAAGACCCACTGGGTGCCATTTTTCATATTTAATTGAAAGGCAGAATTGCGAGCCGGAATAATAGAAACAACTTTGCTGAAGAAAGAAAAACGAAAATCTTAATGGTTCAAGAGCTATCGACGTGAAAATGAGTGTATATTTTGACAAATTATTGACTCTGAGCCAAAACATATCGAAAGCGATATCTCAAAAATGGGGAATAACTTTGAAATGGGACTAGCAACATTGGATTCAGCGTACTGCAATTAGGTTTACCTCCTGGGTGCCCAGCTTGCCACTTTTTCCAACTGGCAGAGTGTAATTATTAAACAAAAATAAATATTACATTAATTTGGTTAGTATTAAATCTCAAAATTATCTAAAAAATTAATTATTATTAATACTCGTATTAGAATTATATTTTTTTATTTTCCGTAAACATTAACAAAATTTCTACCAAAAAAACGTCATGCGTTTTTTTATTTTTACTTTTTTATAGCAAAATTTTTAGGAGAAACTTTGAAAAATGTAATACATACCATAAAATTATTAGTGTGCGAGAAATATTTCTCATCATATACTAATTTTATACATACGAGTTAATGTAACTGCTATGAAATGTTCTCAATTTGATACTTTTTATGGCAGTCACACTACTACAGACACAAATATTTCTTGACTGAGAACACGGAAAAAAATTTATAGTACACATTTCCATAAATTATAGGAGCCCAGGCATTTGTGGCTTATTATCGGAACGCTTACTATATAATATTACGAAAATATTAAATGATGTGTATGGTACCGGTTACCATAAAAATAGTAAAATATCTTATAACAATACATATAGTAACAATTACCATTATGAAAAGTACACACAAATATTTATCGTATCGTTTACACTGTAATATAGCTATGGGTACTTTAGAGTATAGTATCCTTTCCATTGTGTAATAAAAAACGTTTTCAATTTATTTGATTTAACATATTATAATATTCATTCAATTTATTGTCTACACAAAATAAAAATAAAATATTAAAATATAATTAATTTATAATTATTATTTTTTCTAATTTTAAATATTTGATTTTGAATTTATGTAATTCATTTAATGTATTAGTTAACTCTAGGATTTTTTACAACATATGCATACTTGTGAAAATCGAAATATTTTATGTCATATGTACATAGTATTTAAAATGGATATTGTATTATTTTCAATTTTTAAAAATCCTGTTATTTTAAAAAACGTTAGTTCCTCCGAATTATCGTTTTTAACTGGAATAACTTTTTAATGTACAAATAATATCGATTACAACCATTTCTCTTTAATGAGCACATATGATTTATCAAACATTTGAAATTAATAAAAATTCGTTCGTTTTCACAAATATTGTAAATAATTTTTTTTTTAAACCTATGATAAATAGATAAATATTTAAATGACTTACATAATAACTAAAAACAGGTAAAACTAAAATTACAATTGGCATCAAAACACTTCCTTTTGTTGTTTTTAACAAATTAAAATCTATTAGATCCAGTGAAAAAACGTCAAATACATGCTGTTACGAAATACGTAAAATAAATAATTAAGCACTGATATCACACAATCATCTTGTAATCATATCTGGAATAAGACAATCATAATGTTAGAAATTGATATAATTTTTCATCAAATAAATCACTCATATTACTTACAGCGCAAAAAACACCATTCAGGCAAGCCATTCTGAACAAGATTTTACGTCATTGATTTTGTTTTTATAAGTTTGCAGTACCTTTTTCACATAGACGCACAAAGAAAATTTAAATTTGTACAATTTTATTTTAATCACATTAATCAAATTACTTAATATAAATTATTGGTTTCAAAATATGTTATAACTAAAAGTTTGATTTAAATATAAACTTAAAACTATTTTATGGTACGAGTATTTTTCATTAATAAAATTTACATCAAAAATGTTCAATTTTACATGAGTTCTTATGAGGAATCATAAAATTTATCTTCTTTAAATTAAACTTCTTTTAAACTTGGTATGATACTTACGGCTTTTATATAGAAGAGGCTTTGACACAGTTTTCTTATTATATTTTTTTTAATAAAACTTAATTACTCGAAACGATTCAAATTTTTTTTGTATTTACGAAATAAAATAAAATCGACTGTTCACCATTATGGGATACGTTACGACTGTAAAGAAGGAATAAAAGGAATGCGTTTTGATCAGTTTAAAATAACGGGATTTACCTTGACAAAAAGGAAAAATTACTATTGGGTATAGGCAACATTCCTATATTATATAATTAATTTGTAGATTATGGTAATGATTCCTATATTGAACACACTACTATGCAAATTATAAAGTCCACCATACACATAGTAGCTTTTACAGAAATACATAGCACAGTTTGCTATAATTCGATTACTATATTATGGCTGCGGTCGAATTCTCGAATAAATTCGGTAAATGCATTTACCTTTTTTTTATGGAGGGTAAACGAAATAAAAAAAAGGAAATGTTTCACTTTTAAATACTTTATTCTTTAATGTTATAAGAATTGAATGAGTATAAAATAGAAAAAAATGCGTAATTTACCAAAAACCGAACATTAAAAATCTACATTTACCGTAGTAAATGATTTACCCGAGAATTCGACCGCAGCCTATATAGTAAATAATTCAGTAATTTTTTTTCTCCGTGAAGGGTTTTTGTTTCATACACCCATCGAGCAAATGTATATTTTTATCCTCCTTTAATTTTACTGTCAGTCCAGTGGAATAGCATCCTAATGGTAACTATTTTATCATATTTTTTATGTAAAAGGGGTGTATGTACATGGTGTAAAAAGGGTGATTTAAGAAATAACCTCTTATTAAAAATAAAGTACATATACATAATCCCTATATGCGAAAAGCATTTCCATTTTTGAATTTCGATTTTTACTTTTTACGAATAAATATAAATATTATATTTGACTTTATAACTTTTCGTTTTTTACCCAAAATAAAAATTAACTTAACGAAATTTCAATTTAAATCAATTTTTATGGAACGAATAAACTCGTTAAGCGAAAATGGTTAAGCATTGGTGCACCTGTTTTTCTAAATTATCAAATTGCATTTGTATTTAATAAAATTGTCATTAGCGTGCTATGATTGTTTTCCAACCGGTGAACTTGTTTGATTTCTATTAATTTAATATTAAAATTATCAATAACACTTAATTGATTTTCACCGCTAAAGAGAGTACTCCCATCATAATCTGTCTATATATTATTCAACAAAATATAACCATTGGAATCTATTTCATGTTTATATAAAACTCACCAGCCAATAACATTTTACTGATAATAAAATAATCTTTGCAATATATTTATGTTAGACTCTCCCTGTTTGTAATTTCCAAAAATATGAATATTTTCATTAATCAACATAATTCGCGCAAAATGGAGTTATTAAGAAAATGTTTTTGAGATTCCAAAGTAAAATTTAAATAATTTGACACGAAAATCATACACCCCCCCCCCCCCCCCCCCCCCGCCTTAAATTTCATTATCATTTGCAAAATAAGCGGTATAATTTAGAATATTGTAATATTTGTTCTCGTTTGAATAAAAATTTGTTCTTCTGTTGAACTCGGTTGAAAATTTGTTCGATTTTGACATATCGCGGAACGTTTTTCAGAGAAACATTCTCCATTATTTTAAATTTTAATTTTTGTTTTTTTCTGTTCTTTTTATAATGATTTTGATTGTATTTTATGTTGACGTGTGTCGATCAGAGGTATTTTGTACTGTTGATCTAAATAAATAAATCCATAATTAAGTGAGAACACACACATGAATTTTAAAAGGAAATGAGCTTAAAAGTGTTTCCACACAGCTACGTCTGTTTAAAGTACATAAATAGTGTTTTAATAATTACTAGAATAAGAGGAATATTCTGTTATTATAGTAACAAATAATTAAGTCTAAATTTTTATTCATAATACAATAATAAGATTAATAAAAATAATTATAAAAGATAATTAATTTATAGATTTTGATAAATCTTGCCTGAAGTATTCTAGTTACACAAACAAACGACATGACTGAGTAATAAACTCTACTACTATTATTGAATCAAAAATATTTGAAATCGAGCCCTTCAGATACTTTTCGATACTGATGAAGCACGATTAAATGGCATAAAGCGATCCGTAATATTGATATATTTATCCTCAATGTTTCGTGTATTTACATCATTGCATAACACACTTTTACACAATTTAATGCTGTTTTCCAAATTTTAAAATAGCACGAAGTCTTCTTGATTTTATTATCTGTGTAGATTTCCAATAGTGCCACAGCGCCCCTTAAAAAAAATTACTTTTCTTGACCAAAACCAAATTATTATTAAACTTTTATTTTATTAAAATGGATTCGATTTAATTTAAATAAAATTAAATTTAAAGAATGTATTTACTGCGCAATGCACATACAATGGCAAAATTATGTATTCATTGCCTTTATTCTAGCTTGTTAACCATTACAAACACCTGACGCAGAAATTAATCCTAACATAGAAATTAATAGTCTGTGAAATTACAACGACCCACAACAGTCGAAATTTAAAATTATAAGTTGCTAAGTTGTGTAGTTTAAATTTTTAAAATGTCAGTAAAATTAAATTTACTTTACTATAAAAAAAAAAATAAAAATCTAAATGTTATAAAATAAAATTATTGTATTTAAATTTTGGGCATGCAGAATATTATTCATAATAATACACAAAGTTGTTTAGCATCCTGCTTCACCTTTATTCGATAGAATTTTATTAAAATGTTTATAATTTAGTCTTTAATTTCGCTAATTTTAACGCATAATAACTTTTCACTGAATCAACAAATATCAAGTTTTTTTTGTATAATAACACTACCTTGCAAAATTTTAAAAATTTGGTGCCCCTGGACAATGAATAGTTGTTTCCGAAGTAATTTTTCACGCTGAATCCGAATATGAGCTCAGAATTGCTCTATCACGTCAGGTTTATGAGATATTCTAACCTAAAAGTGCAAAAAACACTGTTTTTTGGCATATTTGAGGTTATATCGTGAATTTCTTGGTATACGAAAATTTTATACCGTAGGTATAAAAGGTAGTGTTATTATACCGTATATCGAGAAATTCATGAATATGCAAGTTCGAAAATGCGATATCTCAGCGAAAAAAAAAGATATTTGAGCAAACTCAACTGCATTTGAAAGAAGAAGACTTGTACTATAAGATTCCACACATGGATTTTTGAAGAAAACAAAAATCGCGGTGCTAGATAACCTCAAATATGCCAAAAAACAGTGTTTTTTGCACTTTTAGGTTAGAATATCCCATAAACCTGACGTGATAGAGCAATTCTGAGCCCATATTCGGATTCAGCGTGTAAAATTACTTTGGAAATAACTATTCATTGTCCAGGGTCAAAATTTTGCAAGGTAGTGTAATCTATGAAAACGTTTAAAGCAACGTGTTACCCTTTAAAACAAATGAAATATATAACTTTACTAATATCGATTGTCAGCGGAAACTTTTTGGGCCATCCGATATTTGTGTAGGTCTTATTTTCTTCGGTCCAGTACAGTTTGCAATGTTTCCCACAGGTTACATCAAATCCATATCCATATAAATTTTTATTTTTCCCAAAATTCATACGTTTGTCAATCCAAATACTCAAATACCTGTACGCATTTATTTGTTCAATTTTTTAACTATCAACACTTAGGTTAACATTTACAATATTTGTTCTAAAACTCATATAATCATACTTATTAGGATTCACTCTAAAATTTAACATTTTAAGTTTTTGTATTAACTCATCTATCCGCCGCATCAATACTTCTTTCTTTTAAAATTACTACAGAAATCGTCTGCCAATTGCAGAAAGATTTGATTGTTTGCATTTATTCTCGCTGGTATATGGGTTGTCAAAGCTGGAGATATTTTATTTCCTTGCGGAAGTCCCATATTCACAACTCCCTCCAACCTATACCCACTTCCATTAAAAACCATTTTTCTCTTAGTCACAAAATCTTTTATACACATAAAGAATTTTGTAATTTAATAAATATAAGCTTTTCCAATATCCAAGAATACCGCTACTGCTTTCATATTTCCTTTCTTACTTCCCACACACTCGATTGCAGAGTGGTTCGTGCGAAATCCGAATGTTGTCGATGGCAACAAATCTTTAATTAAAAATCATTAATTTTGCTCAAATTGTTGATCTCGGTTGCGCATGCACGCGCAACACGTTCGCCTTATTTCGATTGTAGTGGTGCGTAAACGCATTTCGTCTTTAATTTTGAAGAAAGCCACTTCAACGCGTTGTTCAAAATCATCCCTAGATTGAACTTCCGTGACGTATACCAGTGCTTTGGCTTGTCCCCAGACGTGAAAATCTAAAGGAGTTAGGTCTGGGTAACGTGGAGGCTATGGAATAAGGCCATCCTTATGCAGGACAATCGTCATTTTGAAAAACAATAGGTCTGATTTCATTGAAAATTGGCACGTGTGCTACCAATTCGGACAAGACATTTTGTAAAAAATCAAGGTAGTTATCCCCGTTAAGATGCTCAGGTAAGAAGTGTGGTCCAATCACATGATTTCCAATTATTCCTGCCCAAACGTTGACACTAAATCTTCTCTGGAATGATCTCGGTCTTTTGGCACGTGGGTTCTCATCTTTCATCGACCAGTGGTGAAGGTTGTGTAAATTTGAACTCATCTGTCCACAGAATACTTTTCAAAAAGTAGTGATCATCCACATTTGTGTGCAATAGCAGACGACAAAACTGGACACGGTTGTCAAAGTCATGATTGTCCAGATCAGCAATAAATAAAATACATACATATACATAAGAATGTATTACTTACTACCAAGAGGGTGTTTTCGTTTAATATTGACATTGGTAAGGTTGTTACGATTGGAAACCTTACCCACCCGCCAAGTGAAATGCAATATAACCTCTACGATAACGCCACAAAATTCCGCAACCATAAGAAGACCGCTTTTCTTGATGAAAACAATGCGATATTTTTGTTCTCCAAACTTTTAAATAAACACTGAAAGAAAAAACTGGATAATTACAAACAAAACAAATGGTTAAATTAACGATGCACTATGATTGTTTTTTAACCAACCTACTTTTTTTTCCGCTGGCGCTACATCCCATAGAGGGATTTGGCCGCTTCATTTTTTGAAGTTTCGTAATCATTTTTTAACGGGATAATGAATGATTAATTCATTGATCCTACCCTTAACCAGCCGTGATTTTTTCATCACCCGCCGGGAATCGAACCCGGGACCTCCGAAGCGTATAGCAATTATACTAACCGCTGTGCCACCGGGGCGACAGAATCAGTAAACAACAGACGTAACACGAAAAACGTTATCAAAATACAAATAATCATCACATACGGCATTTATAACGTTGTTAATTATTTATTAATATGAATACAATAAACATACAATAAATAGAAATATAATAAAAAAACCTACTTAGCTCTTGTTTATTGATACAAAATTGGCTAGGTTATTTTTTAAATTATAACTTAGCACAGGTAAACTCAAACGAAATGATGCAGTCATTGGCCGATCATTGTAACCTTAGCTACTTATTTCTCTTAACTAAGGTTTTAAGTTAATATCCCTAAAATATTTAAACATTTTAAGGTTGAACAAACCAACAATCTTAATGTTCACATAACTAAGCACCTAGGCTAATTTTAAAGAAACTACTGCTCAGTAAAGATAACTTTTGCTAACCCTTAATTTTAACCATATTTTAAACTAACCGCTCAGTAAAGATAACTTTTGCTGACCATTAAAGCAAACTAAGCACCAATGTTAGTTTTAACCAATTTTTGAACTAACCGCTCAGTGAAGATATCTTTTTTTAACATTGAAACAACTTAGCACCAAGGTTAGTTTTAACTAAATTTTGAACTAATCGCTCAGTTAAGACAACTTTTGCTGATGATTAAAACAACTACGCACAAACGTTGATTTTAACGAAATTTTGAACTACTTGCTCAGTTAAAATAACTTTTGCTGTCCATTAAAATAACTATGCGCAAAGGTTAAATTTAACATAATTTTGAGGTTATCGCGCAGTTAAAATAACTAAGCGCAAAGGGTAGTTTAAACCAAATTTTGAACTAATCGCTCAGTTAAAGTAACTTTCTTAACCACGAAACAACTAAGCACAAAGGTTAGTTTTACCCAAATTTTAAAATATTTGCTCAGTTAAGATAACTTCTTAACTGAGGGGGGCGGCATATCTGAAAACGAATTAAAACAATCTAAAAAAATGTAATATTGCGCAAAGAGGCTGCGCGAAGAGGTCCAATGCTAATCGGCTTTGTGGAGTTCCCAATTTTAGTATAAAATAAATAAATTAAAAAAATATTTTAAATATTGAATAATAAAAAACCTTTGTTTTTAAAGAAAATTGTTATCATTATTTTCATAATCTTCAGATTCAGGTTCAGTTTGCGAAGTTAATTGTTGTTCAGCTTCGTCTTCTTCCAGTTTTCCCTGATACAGTTTACCGGCATGCCCCATGAAGACTCTAAATGGGTCTTTATTATTCATTTTACATGATTTTAAAAACATATCTTTGGCCTAATATCCGACATAAAATTTTTTTCTCCGGGATGAAGCATTGTAGCTTCGTTTAGCTGCAGGTAACGTTGCCTCAATTTTGTTGGTATGCGCCCCAATCTAAGGATCAACAAAATTTAAAGAATGATTTACTTTTAAGTGTATAAAGTTTTCATCTTTGAGGCAATCATATGCTCATATGATTGTTAGATCTATTGATGTCATTATAACCTTATGTTGTATTGTATAAATTTGTTTAACTTTTTACAATATTTTTAATAATGTAAGCCATTTTTGCATGTACATGCTGTTGGTTAATAAATAAATAAATAAATAATTGTGGTATTCGGTTTAATCCATTTTTTTATAATTGGTATTAAAGTAGCACTATCTCGTTTTTCTACCAGTACTAGAATAACGTTTCCCGATTCTCTTTCTATCTGTAAAATTAATTATGTTTATGAATTTGATATCGTGAAGGAATATAAGATACCTAACCATTCCAAATACCCATTGGCCTTCGACGTGGTGTCCGCGATGGTATTTTCTTTTGCCAAATTTCGATTCATCAATCTCCACAGTTTTTCTAGGACCCCAATAGGTGTTCCATTTTCAATAAATGCATTGTACACAACCTCTAGACTAAAGCTGGCCCAATTTACGATAGTTTGTTCAGCAACTTGTAAGTGGTGTGCAATTTGATTCGCATTAATATTGCTGCACCAAAATGACACAAATTTGCAAATTTGATCTATTGTCAAATTGTTGTGCAACCATCCATGTACATCTAATCATTACGTAAACACACAACATATTCCAACATATTTTCTTAATAAATTCACATAAATATTTTCTTATGTTAATACATGACTTTACATATTTTATAAATATAGGTCAATGTTATGAATCCGCATTCCAACGGTATTCAATTACAAAATAATAAAGAAAATATATATGTATATATATTCGCACAAAACTAAATAAACAAAAAAACTGTTATATGTATTTATGCATTTCAAGCGAATTTAGGCAAATAAGAGAAAAGTACTAAAAAAAACCCAATATGTTATTTCCTAACATAAATTAAGGCGTAAAATAAGTACACGCGCAAATCAGAGAACATTGCCCCGAAATATGACTATCAAATAAAAAAAATTGATTTTTTATATAAAATGTGAATTTGCGAATTTCACAAAAATTAACGAAATGTTAAACTATCAAATTTACAAAACCAAAAAAAATGAATTTGATGAAAATTACGAATTTGCAAATCGAACAAAAAAAAATAAAATCAAGAAAAACAGGAAACTGCTAAAATTATTGTTGTAAATTATTAACAAAATTCTGTATATAATGAAACTTTTTGGTAATAGTAATATAGTAATTTTTGAACATTAAGTCACCTAAGTCGTGTAAAAATTAAGTAACAGTGTAACCTTTCATAATTGAATAAACAAAAATATTTTCATAACTATAACCAACCTTTTTGAAGTCATCATTACGACGGAGAATAATATCAACCAATAAGTCACAGTTCGAAGAGATCGATAAGACCAATACAAGAAATTCCATCAGAGATATTTGTAAGTATAATACACCCAACATCCTACTAATACTAATTGATCATAAGGCTATACGACACTTGAGCAGAAACCTTCGCACGGCAAAGCGAAGGGGGGATTCCAAAACGTGAGAAAATCACGAGTATGCCCCATGTCTCACCTGTCCTATGTAGTATCCTTACTTATTATTAACATAGGTGCAATTTGTGCCTTCTCACTGTAGGAACACACATATCACCGAAATTGACTATACAGAATCGGCCCCCACCCGCGGTAAGCTGATGACTACATTAACGATACATAACTTATTCTAAATAGTAACAGACAAAAGCATTACATAAAATAAACTGAATCCATATTATAAATCTATTAGGTAATTACCATTTTATCAGAAATAAGCTACCAAATTATTAATCTGCTGACATACCGAGTTAGTCATCAACATTAGATGATCATGATACCCGTATGTCTGTAATTAATGAAGATAGTGTAGACGGAAAATTAAAAACGAGCTGTTAATATCAAACAATCACAATCTTGGCACGAATTCGAGTACCACAGAATCAAACGTTAACAATATTAACAGAAATAATTGACAATAATCAATAAAATCCTCCATAACCACAACAAATCCTCCCATACTCACAACATTAAATGGCGCTGTAGTAAAAAAAGTTCCGTAGGACATCCGCGAAAATAAGTTAATTGAAACAAGAATTTTTAGTCACTAAAATCAAACTGTAGTTATTCACGACGGGTGAATAAATTTGAAGGTGGTTAAACTCATACGTAAAGGAATAAAGTGAGTTTAGCTTAGGGTCGTACTAAAATCCCAACTTTCCAGATTACAAGAAAGTTAAAACACATAACAAGTATTTTTCTAACATAAATTTTAAGTGGAAAAAAAAAGTGTAATATATGAGCGGCGCGAATCCTCTACCATCAGAATTTGGTAAATCACAAAAAACACCACGATCACCAACTCAAGTCAAACCAAACCCAAGAGCACCATCTTTATTCAGGGATAATCGTACACGCTCTCAGACAGAAAACAGCAACAGTGATTCTGAACCACAAACATCTTGCGAATTAGAACCAATAAGAAACAAACAGCCTAAACTCAAGAACAAAGTGACAGAGGAACAAACTATACTACATACAAACAAAATAGACCAGAAGACAGTAGAGACATCAAGAGAAGAGCAACCCAGCGAACAAACACCAGTAGTTGAAGTAATAACACGCCAAGAAGTAAAGGAACCAAAAGAAACAAAAATCATCACAAAATACATTCAAGTAGCAACATCCAATAACGTAACACAACACAGAGCGCCCGATCAAATAAAATCGCAAAACAAAACAAACAAAATGACGACAACAAGAGAAATCCAACAAAACATTACGACCATGGTACCCGAATTCAGCGGAGAAGATGACAGGAACATAACGACAGATCTGACAAGGTTTCTTGGTTTGGCGGATAGTATTTATAACACATTAACAAAGCCGGAGGAAAAGAAAATATTCGGTAACTTAATAAAATTTAGACTGACAGGAGGAGCATATGCGCGAATCTGCAGCAGACAAATCGAAGACTATGAGTTGTTAAGAACAGTACTAAACAGCATGTATACCAAGGTTTGGACCTTGAGTGAATTAGAAAGAAAATTTGTGGAGTGCAAGCAGTCATATGGAGAATCCCTCAGAAACTACGGACAGCGAGTGATAGAAACACTAGAAGACTATAAGAACGGTTATAGGACGAAATACAGTATACCAACGATAGACGAAGCCTATTCGAAACACCTAGCGAATACGGCAATACAGACATTCAAAAGAGGGTTGAACAACATTATCTTGAAAGAGAAAATAGCGACAATAAAAGCCAATGACGTGGAAGATATTATGGAACAAACAGAGGATATAGAGAGAATGCTAACAATGACGAACGGGGAATTCACACCCATAACAAGGCACGAAAGGTTACAACCAGACTATAATACCAAAATGAACCACAATCTATACAGAAACAATCCAATAATATGCAATTACTGCAACAAGCCCAACCATACGTATGACATATGCAAATCCAGAATATGGGCGCAGAGCAATTCAAAATTTCAACAAACACCAAATCAACATACAACAAGATACAACACAAACCTGACAAACGGATACAGAAATCAACAGCATCAGAACATAAGTAACTACCGAAATGGCAACACAGAGCTAGTACAGAGGTATAATAACCACAGACGACCCCCAAACCAGGGATATGCAGTAAACCGACCGACAAAATACTGTTCATACTGTAAAACTACAGTAGGGCACACCTTCGAAGAATGTCGAAGCAAACTACGTGGTAACCAGAATTTCATACAGAATAAAACTAACAATTATGAACTTCAACCGCAAGCAAGGAACATAAATATTGAGGAAAAATTCGCAAATATGAAAATAAACATGATTACAGCACAACCACATCTACACAATGAAGAACAACAACCGGGAAACGAGCACGGACTCGCCCAGTTGGAACAGTAGGCCAAACCCGAGCGGGTCCAGAAACTTACAAATACACAACAATAGAGAATCCTACAATAATACACACACAGAAGACAGCCATGACCTCAGCAAACAAAACCACAAGCAACCAAACCCAGGCAAACCATAACCGAAACCAAGAAGAAACCTTTGTGAGACCAACATACAATTTAGCGAGTGAACAAATCAAAGCCGTCTCCAGCCAGACGCACAACAATTTAACAAATAAACAAATCAAAGCCGTCTCCAGCCAGACGCACAACAATTTAACAAATAAACAAATCAAAGCCGTCTCCAGCCAGACGCACAACAATTTAACAATTAAACAAATAAAAGCCGTCTCCAGCCAGACGCACAATAACGTAACTCCAGAGCAAACAAATAACATTGCCAGTCAAACACAAATAGGAAATCTTAATGGTAAACAAGTACAGTCAACTTCAGAATCAACAGACATCGAAAAGCTAAACCAAGAGCAAAACACAGCAGGGTTTTTAACTACTTCAACCAACATTCACGCAACAACACAAAATAAAAATCCAACAGAGCAAGACGATGAGGTCACAGGCGAACAAAAAACAACCAATGAAGCACAAGAAACCATAACAACAAACAGAAACGACACAAACGAACAGAAGCAACCAAACAACGGAAACACACATCAATACAGAACCACAAAACAAACGAACCCAGTAGGAAAAAATAACAAAGACAGTTTTCTTCTCACTAAGGAACACGAGGAAGACCAACTATCAGGGAATAACACCCTAGAGAGCCTATTATACCAAGACACAACTCTAAACAACATGGAAAGAAGAACAGCCCCACAGAACAATCGAGCACAAAGTATGAGCAAACCAACAGTTCTGAATGAAGCAACAAGTAGGAAAAATGCCAATACACGAACACCAATAGAACATAACATAAGACTAATATCAAAGAAAAAGTTTTCTCACGATACCATCACGTTAAGCACGTCACCACAAGAAGGCAGCACAAAAAATACCATGACAGAAGTAACTCTTCAAAATGACCAAACACAAGACACTGGCGAAATTCCGATTTTGGTACCGAACAAAGTAGTGAATGAAAGACAGAACAGCGAACACCAAACCATAATAACCAATACAATTTCAACAAAAGAAGACGTAGCAAAGACAGAAAAATGGGAACCAAACATTAGGGCATACACACAAACTGAGACAATTTCCGCTAAAAATACCCCTGTTATAATTACGGCCAACAAAGACACAGAAACAATTAATAATAATTATCCTCAAACACAAAGCAACGATACAGTAGGAAATCCTGAACATAACAAATTCACATTAACATTCCCGACATTGGAAATTATGAGAAGAGCGAGAAATTCAGCTACAATCCGAGCACATCCAGCAAAATCAGATGGAAATTTTCTTGTGACGATGGAGCACAGTCAAGACCAATTGGCTGGCTTTAATATACTAGAGAACTTATTGTACCCAGTTACACATAGCGAAACCAACCTGCTCACACAGTGCAGAAAAGACAGAGACACAATACCACCGCAAGTAGAGAGCTTAGAAGCAGAGTTACTACCAGACTCAAGGATAGGAATCAAGCATGAAGATAATCAAACACAGACTACAACTACAATCTCAGCAGGCGTAAACAATTACAAAAAGACAGAAAGTGAAAACAACCTAATCAAACCAATCCAAATACAAAACTACACACAAGCCGTCGCCAACTCGACACTCAATACAAACCCTAATCCAGAATACAACAAAACCCAATCCAACCCCATTCTAATAAAAAACCAAACAAAAATGACAGATTACATTCCAATCCCAGCCGAAACAGCTACTACAATTCCGACAGACAAACAAATACAAACCACCCTTACGGACAAGGCACAATTTACAACCTTACAAGTAGAGTCAGACAACTTATGCAATCCTGAACAGAACAACTCATTACCACAAACAAGTGAACTAAACTTAGAACAACTACAAGACTATAAAACAGAAAGAAATGATAATACCATACCGATGACAGGCATAGGATAAATGAAATGTTTCCTCACAAATATAATAACTTTTTCCCTCATGTTCCAAATCAACTAACAAACATGAGAGAACAAGTCTAATCCGGCACACAAAAATAAACCAAAATTCTAACTAACCCCAAAAACTAGAACATATTAAAATTACGATAAGTCAATAGAAAGCTAATAAACAAAAACCAATAGTAAAATCAATAATCATAGAATCAGTAACAATCTTAAATTTAATACATTATAAAACCAATTCTTGAAAATGTTCTCAAAAGTTAAATAAATAGGAAAATAATCTGTGAATAAGCTTAGGGTTTAAGTCATTTAATTTTTTTACGTAAGAACCAAAATAAGATAACTAAGATTTAGAGCAAAAACCTTTTTATAATTTTACATCATACGATATGTATACTTAAGAATAAAAATATATACTAGCACAGACTAACATAATATAACATAATAAACGAAGAAATGGAGACAACAAGAGAACAAGGTAGATCAACCAAGACGAATGACAACGCTGAAACAAGATGACGACATCAAGGAACCGGAATACAGACACTGCCAATCAACACGATGACAAGCAAACACGGTAGACGAAGTCAACAATGAAAATGGCAAGCCAACAACAAAAGATGTTTGATGACCGTAGTAACAAATTGGACCCTCTATCCATAGACAAGAGCAGACACAATAATAAGAAATATAATAATCAAGCTAATAACAATTAAAATAACGGCAATAATAACAATTGATAACAATAACAATAATACTAAGACAACAGTATAATAATAACAATTAAAAATACACAATAATACACATAAAAATAACAGGCAAGCTAAAAAAAAAAAAAAAAAAAAAAAAAAAAAAAACCCCAAAAATAGCCAAACAAGTCCACAATCACACGGTAAACCCCCAAGACAACCAGTGAGCAACAAACTAACATCAATACCTGATAGAAACCAACAACAAAATATCTACAAGCGAGCAGAGAATACAAAAACAAAAAGAAGTGACGGCACACGACCGGAAATACGATGCCAAACAGCAAACATTGAAGTTGATGACACCAAACACTGGCAGCTAAAGGCGTTGCGACACATCAGAGCCTAATCTTACATAAGATAGGTAAATCTCAGGAAAATGAGATGACTAATTCTGTACATTAAAATCAACCGAAATATGATCAACAATCAGCGGACAACTACATCCATGATCGAAGAAAACCAAGCAACCTCCATTCAGTAATAACAAATAATACTAACACTAGAATTAAGTAATAGATTAGCGATAGTTTACATATCATACGATAAGTGAAAATTTCCTTCTGAAATTTTCACTCCCCAAAGAAGGAAGGTATGTTGTGCAACCATCCATGTACATCTAATCATTACGTAAACACACAACATATTCCAACATATTTTCTTAATAAATTCACATAAATATTTTCTTATGTTAATACATGACTTTACATATTTTATAAATATAGGTCAATGTTATGAATCCGCATTCCAACGGTATTCAATTACAAAATAATAAAGAAAATATATATGTATATATATTCGCACAAAACTAAATAAACAAAAAAACTGTTATATGTATTTATGCATTTCAAGCGAATTTAGGCAAATAAGAGAAAAGTACTAAAAAAAACCCAATATGTTATTTCCTAACATAAATTAAGGCGTAAAATAAGTACACGCGCAAATCAGAGAACATTGCCCCGAAATATGACTATCAAATAAAAAAAATTGATTTTTTATATAAAATGTGAATTTGCGAATTTCACAAAAATTAACGAAATGTTAAACTATCAAATTTACAAAACCAAAAAAAATGAATTTGATGAAAATTACGAATTTGCAAATCGAACAAAAAAAAATAAAATCAAGAAAAACAGGAAACTGCTAAAATTATTGTTGTAAATTATTAACAAAATTCTGTATATAATGAAACTTTTTGGTAATAGTAATATAGTAATTTTTGAACATTAAGTCACCTAAGTCGTGTAAAAATTAAGTAACAGTGTAACCTTTCATAATTGAATAAACAAAAATATTTTCATAACTATAACCAACCTTTTTGAAGTCATCATTACGACGGAGAATAATATCAACCAATAAGTCACAGTTCGAAGAGATCGATAAGACCAATACAAGAAATTCCATCAGAGATATTTGTAAGTATAATACACCCAACATCCTACTAATACTAATTGATCATAAGGCTATACGACACTTGAGCAGAAACCTTCGCACGGCAAAGCGAAGGGGGGATTCCAAAACGTGAGAAAATCACGAGTATGCCCCATGTCTCACCTGTCCTATGTAGTATCCTTACTTATTATTAACATAGGTGCAATTTGTGCCTTCTCACTGTAGGAACACACATATCACCGAAATTGACTATACAGAATCGGCCCCCACCCGCGGTAAGCTGATGACTACATTAACGATACATAACTTATTCTAAATAGTAACAGACAAAAGCATTACATAAAATAAACTGAATCCATATTATAAATCTATTAGGTAATTACCATTTTATCAGAAATAAGCTACCAAATTATTAATCTGCTGACATACCGAGTTAGTCATCAACATTAGATGATCATGATACCCGTATGTCTGTAATTAATGAAGATAGTGTAGACGGAAAATTAAAAACGAGCTGTTAATATCAAACAATCACAATCTTGGCACGAATTCGAGTACCACAGAATCAAACGTTAACAATATTAACAGAAATAATTGACAATAATCAATAAAATCCTCCATAACCACAACAAATCCTCCCATACTCACAACAAAATGGCTTTTCGCAAAAAGTGTTCCCGTGCGAACCGAATACGATTTATGGCATATTTTTTGCCTTTCTTTGGTTTTGTATATTTTCGTTTACATGCCCACTTCCATTTTTGTATGTTGCCAACTTTTGATAATTTTAGTGGCTTTTTACAAAAAAATTTTGGGCATAGTACTTGCTAGATTTTTGGGATAGCTCTTAACTCCATTAAAAATTTGGAGCTACTTCAAAAATTAACTTACCGCTTATCTATTTTGCTCATTTTCTCATTCTGTAAGTTAAATTTTGAAGTAAAGGTAAAATTTTTTTAGTGAATTATTTTACAGGAATTATATCGCATTTATCGCTTCTAAATTTGTTTTGGTTAACTTAATTTGTTGGGTTAGTATAGCATCGACGAATATATTGAAGCGGATTGGGTATTAAATTGCAAAATGCTTCGTCAACCTTGCAGGCACAGATCAAAGAAATGTTATCGCTTCTGCTGATAGCTTTGCACAAATGTTTTAAGTTGTGCAAAGATCTAAATATGCCTATATAAAATAAAATTGATTTTTTTTATTTATTTTAAACAAAATATTTTTTCTGGATTTTTTTTCCAGTAATTTGTAATTTTTATTTTATTCAGACAAATATGTACACAGCACGATCCCTAAATTAAAATGAATAACACTAAATATAGGTATATGGTATGATAAACTGATACTATATGTATATTGGTATGATCGACAGCTGTTTCAAAATCGTCTTTTTCTGCGCAGCACCGTATGACGTGCTAAAAACAAAAGAGAAATTTGTACAAAAACAAAATCAAATTAAGAAAAAGAGGACAGAGTTACACGTAAACAATTTTTTTGCAATTCAATTTTTTTTGCTTTTATTTGTTTTATTCATAAAAAAATAAAGCATTATTATGTTACAATGTTTCTTTCATTGGTAAGTTAATTTTTGAAGGAGCACCAAAAATTCTATTAACTCATGACCATCATTCATTTTCGCTTTGTCATGAATATCGAACACAGTTGTGGGATTATCCATTTTATTAAATTTGATGATAAATCAATTTCACTTTTAAAAATTCTTATAACGTTCACTCACTAAGTAAAACAATCGAATGCATATTGTATTCCAAAATAAAAAAAAAGCGAAAAAAAACAAATGAGTGTGGAATAAAAAAAAAAACCGAAGAAAAACAAATGAATGTGGAATAAAAAACGGTTTTAAGTTTTAAATTATTGGACCAACTATAAATGCAATTTATTGAACAATTTAAAAAATAAAACAACGGGCGAGTTCACGCTCAACTCGCAAAAGAATTATGTGAAAACCTGCAACTATATTGAATCATTTCAAGTCTCTTCGATGGGCCTGAGAACTGTTGGCTCAGTATTTAAATTACGATACAATTTTTGGTTAAAAAGTCAATAAGTTGTTCTATTTTGGATTTGGAGGACGAACATTGCCGACCCTAATGGTTTAATTGAAAATTGAAATTTATAACCGACTATATTTCAGTATAGCGATGTCTTGGTGAGCTTGAGCAAAGTACAATTCTGTTAAGTTAATTATCTATAAACCTGCCCTGAACGCTTCAAGATTCACCATTACTCATACAAGACAATTGTTGATGATTCCATATTCAAACTTTTGTGAATGGTCACGGTAAACCAGGAGCCCTATCATGATTTCTGCTGCGAAAATTTTTTTTTACGTTATCGTGAATTTGGGATCACAAAACACGACACTTTTTGCCCATCTATTCAATAGCGAGAAAAATAAGGCGGACAATTTTCCGATTGATTTATTGTTGAGGATTGCGACAAGTTTTTGCATCTAATCTAAACTAAAATCAAAACTAGTCTCAAAATAATGCCGCGTACGATAGCGGAATTCATAATAAGAGAGTTGAAGCGGGTCGAAAAGAACGTGATAGAGGCCCTGGTTTGCGCTAAAAAGCACTATTTTAAATAAAAGCGAAATTTTGACTGTACATAAAATCATCGCAGCTGCATAGATGGTGGCATATCTCTCTGCGGATTCTTCCTTGCGCGTATCTTTAGAAAATGGCGTTCGAATCTGCTTACCATTCTTATACTTTTTGTTTCCTATATGCCCCGCATAACCAAACTCAGCAATAGCATGAGCAATACTAAACATAGCAATATAGCATACCGATTAAACAATTTTAAAATTATTATTTTATTATGTATGTACCATTTTCACAGCTCGCTAAGATGTATGATATTTAATATTTAAAGTATGGGTGCATTTGTCTTTGTTTAACGTACTTCCATTTCAGTTTTTCTGCATCACTTACACTACACATGCATACTTTTTGCGCCTTTTCATTTTAATCTGACGGAAATTGTAATTCGAATTATATCGTATGCAAGTTCGGTGCATTTTATGTTCGTTTTTCTCGTATTTAATTTGTAATTTCGGTCGTACCGGATTTTCCGTTCCTTTTTTTACATGAAATTTTTGACTTACCCCGCTAAAGATGTTTTCACATCAATAACAGTGTATACATAGTAAAATATTAAACATACAAACTTAGTGTATTCGCCTTTTAACAGTGTCTGACATCTGATGTACATTTTTAAAACTATAGAAAAAATGGTCAATATGTAAACAAATATGTAATCTGATATTACTCTTATGGTATTCTTCTTACATGGAAGTGCGTTTCAGTTATGCAGGATCTCAGAGTTTCATAATATTGTTTGGGAAGGTCTCGCTGTAGCTTGTACTCCAATACTTTATGCCAAACTCGATCAAATGCTTGCGCTACATCCAGAAAATCATACCTTTTTCGTTTCCAGTGTACGATAATATCTGTGATTTTATGAGCTTGGTCTATAGTCGAGTAGTTTTCACTGAAACTAAACTGGTCGGCAGGAATAAGATTTCTATCCACCAGTATAAGCTTCATTCTCTTCAGAAGCTGTTTTTCAAATATCTTCGAAAAGGTTGGGAATATGAATATTGGGGTGTGAATGACTTTTTATCGTTACATTTTTCGCTTGGCTTTAAGATCATGATTACCTTTGCCACAGTACACATTTTTACATTTGTTTGAAAATTTTCGCCTACATTCACAATTTTTTATTATGCTGTCCGAATATGTTTGTTGTATTATGTTGTTCTTACACAAAAAGTAATTTCTAAAAGGAAATAATGCATTCGAAAATATTTGAATTCAATTTTTTATTAGTTTTTTATAGTTTTATATTGATTCGTCGTGACACTAAGGCCAATTCATCGAGGGCACAGTCTATTTATATAACCACATCTCCGTGATATTTAATGATGTCAACCCATTTATGTACACCCCCGTTCAAAAGTTTAAGACCACTGCAAAATATGCCGTCTAATGACTTTTCAACAATCTTATTCTAAAATTGGGTTTTATATTGTTGACAGAAACATGCATTTTTAATTTATCAAGCTATTACAAAAAATAGTACTGATTTTACATTTGTTGTCAGCAAATGCAATGTGCATTGTGCAATGTGGTCTTAAACTTTTGAACGGGGGTGTAGTCGCTTCCCACCGATTGTGTTTCGTAGGAAATTCTTAAGGCACTTGAACATCCTGGAACTCTCCAATTGGAGAGATTAGCCAGGTTAAGAGTACTAGTAAAAATCTGAATATTTTATGCTAATTACCGTTAAAATTCGTTTTTATCGAAACTTGAAAGTTGACATGTTTCAAATACTTGTATCTTAAGTATTTCTTGTCAGATTTACACGTTTAATAGCTCGTTAGAAAGATAATTTTACATACTTTCAAATAAGCGTATTAAACTTTGGTGTTAATGTACAATACCATTGAATTTCAGTTTTAAATAGTCTTTTGCTGAAAAATCAAACTATTCCCCGTTTCATTTTTATTTTTTTATTTGTATCGCCAAGCACTTGAAAATACCTTTCCAACAAGCCATCTTGCATGATGGAGACTCAACGCGTTCAAGTTTTATAGAACAAAACGTCATAACAGATTAGGGCGACATGCAGCGTTTCAGTACAATTATTAATTCCAAGCTACGAAATTCATGTCTTTCTTCTTATGTATACAGTTTTATTCAATAAAGTTAATTTATTTACAAATTATTTTAATGTAAAATCATAAAAACAGAATCAGAATTCGAGAATCGACGCGCTGCGATGTGGTCGTTACCATTGGGAACAAAGCGATGGTAATCGTGAGTTCCCCTGATGGCTTTTACTGAATCAAATTTTTTTGCTAGTAATCGTATACTCTTGATTTGTACAAAATCTAAAATTAATGTTTGATTCATTTTTTGTAGCCCAATCGAAAAGCTGTTGCGCTGTTGTTATTTGATCAGCGTATGGTCGCTGAAGGCTGGCTTCCGTCGCATTACGTTTGAAGGCACCTCCAATTCCGTCGCAAGGACCTTTTCCATGAGATGTTGCAAAGAAGTGCCATTCATGGCTTGCCTTGTATTAACACAGTTGGTAGAAGTTCTTTTTGTTTCTGTACTGCCCGCCAGCTCCATCGGAAAAAATATTATTTTCTGTATGGTGCTAAATCGTTCAATCAGATTTAAATAGCTCCTGATGAAACTGATACACAGCTTCGTAGTTGGTTTTCAAGCTTTCTGCGATTATCTGAAGGTTCTGATGGTGCAATACGTCATTCTCATCCTTGTAATAAACAGCAAACGGATGAATGGTACACTGTGCGTTGGCCCAGTGCCAGCTTTGGACAGCATCCTATATAAAAGGAAAAACAGTAATAATAAATAATAATAAAAGATAAACAAATTTGGGGAAACAAATTTGCTTAAATAAAACATATGCTTCTGTGAGATTCATGAGAATAAGTCGCCTTTGTTTTGAAATCTTCACATTATTTTCATCGACAATCACATATTCTCTTTGTCCAGCACATGCACTACTGACATCGCCATTAACATAAAATTCTTTCACAAGCTCTATTATCTCAGAATTGGTGACATTCGTGCCAACGCGCTGCGAGAGATTGGACAGGATTCCATTTTCTTCCACAAGTCTCTTATCAAGCAGCTCTAAATGCATTGTGGTGTTGAACTCCTTGACAATGCGCTGACCATGATCGTGGAAGAACTGACAGTATTTTTATTTTTAATCCTTTATCGGTGGCTTCAGCGAATTTAACTTTTAACTGGTCCACCATCTCATTGTCACTACTAGCTGTTTCAATTTCAAATGCAGTAGAGTTCAATGATATTCCAAAAATATTGCTTGCCAGTTTCTTTAATATTTAGTCAATTACACTGCGGCAGTACGACTGTGACTTTTTAGTTTTGTCGATGATAATCGGTGTAAAGCCAATTAGTGGAAGAATTTTATTTAATTCATTTTGTCCAAAAAATCAAATGATGTTGATGATGCTAATGATATTGACGACGATAAGCATGATAATTGAGGTGACAACTGTGAAGTTTGCGCAGTGCCGATATCAACCATGTCAACATTTTCTGGTCTTTGTACTCTTTCGGCAGATCTTTTCGCAATTTCAAGACAGCAGGTGTTACAAATTTTCATTGTACTCGGCACCAAGGTAATATTTAGACTGGCTGCCATATCAACAATATACATATCGTGTTACTGGCCGAGTTTTTTTAAAATTGATTTTACTAAGTAGTTTACTGTTGTGTTCCGGTTTACCAAACGGATTGCAACATTTGCGTTCCATTTTGAACTTTCACTTTAAAAATAAGTATTATAATAATAGATACATTTTGTAACTGAACAATAAAGTTTTTGTTCTTTTAAAATAGATTTTAAATTATTTAAAAATTTTTAAAAATTGTTTTAAATTGTATTTTTAAAAATAAATTTCACTGAGATTAACTAATATCACTTGTACACTTTCCACTATTTATTTTCCTTTTAATTTTATATTTCGGTAGCTCTATTTATTATCAACACACTATTATACGATTATACTTAATATTTTAAAATTTTGTTACGGAATTTATAGATAAATTACTTTTAAACAAGAGTGGGCGTGGTAGGTAATAGGAACAGTTACTTGGTACTTTGTTCTATTCCTCCTATGCTAATTATTATTTTACATTGAAAAGGTGAATCATCTGTTTTTTGCTCAATATTTAGTTCGTGAAAAGTTTGAATAAATCATTGCATTTAGTTTTTTATTGCTTTTATTTCTTTTATTAGTCTAAAAAGGAAATTTTTAAGCACATTTGTTGTGGGGTTTCTGTCAACCATCTGGCATTTTTTTGTTGTTACATGGTTAAAACCATAATGACCGAAGCCATAAAAACGCAATCACTAAAGGGAAATTATAGTTGTAATTGGTAATTTTACTGAAATATTGAATATCGCCCTAATTTTATGACGTTTTGTTCTATAAAACTTAACGCGTCGAGTCTCCATCAT
Organism: Tipula helvola; assembly: GCA_963556165.1. Taxonomy (NCBI): domain Eukaryota; kingdom Metazoa; phylum Arthropoda; class Insecta; order Diptera; family Tipulidae; genus Tipula; species Tipula helvola. The sequence goes on along the minus strand of OY744481.1, from coordinate 227,373,539 downwards.
GTAAGATGGCTTGTTGGAAAGGCATTTTCAAGAAATACTTAAGATACATACATGTATTTGAAAGATTTCAACGTTCGAGTTTCGATAAAAACGAATTATAACCGGTACTACGTGAATATTGATCCCAGAGAGTTTTTACTCAAATTATATTTTTTTTATCCAGATTAACCATCTCCCCCAATTTCAAAATAATTGCACACCCTGCCCCCCGTAAATGTAATTTTTTTGTCCGATTTCGCGTGGAATGGTTTGTTATAGGTAGAAGCGTTCAACGGGTAGATACCAGACCGTCTTTTAAACATTTTAATTTACTTCGCTTATTTAGGTGATCTAATTTCGACTTACTCTGGCAAAAAGGTCTACACAGATCTATAAAAAACACGGCTAATATAGTAGTGTAAAAGCGTATGTCCTGGAACACCCCAAATGGGGTGGATTTTTATATGTAAATTACAACAACACAAACGATTACATATGTTTTTTAATATGAAGATTACAGTAGAACCACGATAATTAAATCTCTATATAAAATGTAAACGTAAGTATATAATTTTATTAAAAATCCGTTGTTCAACTGTACATTAACTGTACAATATTTTTTTAAGACATTTTGTTAGATGGCAGCACAGTCATAAACTTTAAGCTTTGAACTTTTTAATATTAATTAATTTTTCGATAGATGGTGCACATTTCTTACAGTTTAATTATCAACCACGATAACTAAAACTCTATATAAATGTATCTAAAATCAGGTATTCAACTGTAAATTATTATTATTTTCCAACTTTATCTGTAGGTGTCACTTTAAAAGCTTATTTTATGTACATGGTTTGTAACTTGGTTCAATATACAGTTTTATTATCAACCACGATAACTAAAACTCTATATAAATGTATATAAAATCAGGTATTCAACTGTAAATTATTATTATTTTCCAACTTTATCTGTAGATGTCACTTTAAAAGCTTATTTTATGTACATGGTTTGTAACTCGGTTCAATATAAAGTTTTATTATCAACCACGATAACTAAAACTCTATATGAATTTATCCAAAATCAAGTATTCAAGTGTCTTTGAAAGTTTATTTTTAGGTACTCAACTGTAATAAAGTAAAAAATATTGATTATGATTAATTTCTGTCTATGTAAGAGAAAAATATTCGCTTTTGAAGTGTATTAACCTGATATATCGCGTTTCATAAAAAATAAAATTATTCACATATACATACATGTACATATAACAAAAATCATCGTGAATAAACTGCTAAGGTCATTAAAATCTAACACATTAATTAATATACATGACTTAATATATTATTAAAGTGAATAAGGTCATTAAAATCTACAAGAAATTTGTGAAGTTCTGTTATTAGTGTTATTGCATAAATATAGAAACGTTTTGTTAATTATTTTGTGAATTAATAAATCTAAATAAATAAAAATAAAAATAAAATCAGCATTGATACAGATTTGCGAAGCTGATTTATACGTGTTGTAATAAATTAAGAAAACTTAATTCAAATACTGTTTTTATTGTATATCAATTTAAATATATTAAATTTGAATAAATAAAAATAATTTCAGCATTAAAGAAAAAGTAAGTTTAAATATATAAAAAGTTTTTATTATATTATTAGAAATATTTATTATTATTATTATTATTATTATTTACTATATTACAGATAATTAATACTAAAATGAACAACTGCGAATTATGTATGTTCACTTTTTCGTCAAAAGACCATCTAAAACGTCACCAGGAAAATCAGCATCCAACAGAAAAGACGTTATGCGATATATGTGGATGTACATATATCAATAAACGAAAGCTGGATTATCACCAAAAGAGATGTAATCGTCTTGATAATTTACAACAGCCAGGACCATCTATTCCATCAAATTCAAGGATAGCTGTAGTAGCCGCTAAGAGAAGGAAAACGGATGATGCACCCGCTGAGGCTGCTAACGTTTTATGTGGTGATTGTAATGTAAGTGTTCCAAAAAAAAATCTGTTTAATCATTATAGATCATTATTACATAAAAATAATTGTTTACAAAACTATAATGAGAATGATGATGAAAACATTCGAATCATTAGCAATGCATTTAAATCCAGAATAATTAGTTATAGGGTTTCAGATGTACCTAATAACTATATTAGTATAAATGATTTTATGTGTTCTATAAAACATAAAATAATCAAATTAATACAGCTTCAAACAGAATCATTTAAAGCTGTTAAAACAAATTTTGAATTGTTTGGTTTATTCACCAAATATGATTTGAAAAATGAATCAAATGTTAGTTCAATAAAATCATTTAATACTAAAAATGCAATTTTAACGGAAGCTACTGATTTGAATGAGATATTTTCTCAGATTGTTTGCACCCTCAATACTCTGAGTGAGGAGTTTCAGGAGAAAGAGTCTGGATGGGCTATGGACAAAGTATTGTTCATTGAAGTGAATTTTAATAAATATAGTCCTATGAGAGGGTCCTCTTACATACCTCTCCCAAAATTTTTTAAAGATAAAAAGGCTATAATCAATGTCCAAAATTCAGATCAAGCCTGCTTCGCCATCAGAATAATATAAGTGTAAATGTGTATGGGATAGAAGGTAATCAAATTGTGGGACCTTTATATTATACAAATTCGAAAAAATCACACCACGTTAATTTGTTGTATATAGACGATGGTGTAAATAGTCATTATTGTTTTATAAAAAAATTAAATACGTTAGTGCACAAACAATTATCAAAAAGAACAAATAAAAAATTCATTTGTGATGGATGTTTAATTTTTTTTCATACTGAAGAAAAATTAAATATTCATCTACAACATGGATGTAACAAAATTAAATGTGTGCTCCCTAATAAAGATAATGATATTTTAGAATTTAGAAATTATAATCATAAATTACAAGTCCCATACGTGATATATTGCGACTTCGAAGCAATATTAAAACCAATTGATTCGTGTACTCTAAATCCTATAACATCATTTACTGAAAATATTTTAAAACATGAACCCAGTAGTTTTGGATATTACATTAAATGTTCATATAATGATAGTAAATCTAAATTTGTTACATACAGAGGTAGTGATTGTGGAAAAATTTTCATTGATAAAATAAAAGAGGATTTAGAAATTATATACAATGACCTACACATAAATCGAAAAATGAAAAAACTTTCCTGCACGGAGCAATTAAATTACAATTTATCAAATCAATGTCATATTTGTAACGGTGATTTTAATGATGATGAAAACTATAAAGTTATGGACCATTGCCATTTAACAGGAAAATTTAGAGGTGCTGCGCATACTAAATGCAATTTAAATTATAAGATAGCAGATTTCATACCAATATTTTTTCACAATTTAAGTGGCTATGATTCGCACTTTATCATAAAAGAATTAGGTTTTGATACGGAACAAATAGATTTAATTGCTCAGAATAAGGAGCGATATATTTCATTTACAAAAATGTTCAAAATTAATGAGATTAAAAAAATTAAATTGAGGTTTGTAGATTCATTTAAATTTATGGCAGCTAGTCTTGATAAACTAGCTAACAATCTTAATGACTCTCAATTCGATGAAGTTAGAAAGAGTTTTTCTAATCAAAATGAATTTAATCTTATAAAGAAAAAAGGTGTTTTCCCATACGATTATGTAGATAGTTTTAAAAAATATGATGAAACTGAATTACCATCCAGAAATCATTTTTTTAACAAATTACAAAATACTGATATATCTGATGAGCAATATAATCATGCTTTAAATGTATGGAAAACATTTAAATGTAAAAATTTAGGTGATTATTCCGACTTATATTTAAAATCAGATGTACTTATTTTAGCCGACATATTTGAAAATTTCCGGAAAGTTTGTATGCAAACATACGATCTAGACCCGGCCCATTATTTCACAGCCCCAGGTTTAAGTTGGGATGCCATGCTTAAATTCACCAAAATCAAATTAGAATTATTAAAAGACATTGATATGATAAATTTTATTAAAAAAGGTATTCGTGGCGGATTAACACAGTGCTCCAAACGATATGCTAAAGCAAATAACAAATACATGAAAAATTATAATAATGATATAGATTCTAATTTTCTTGTTTATTTAGATGCTAATAATCTATATGGCTGGGCTATGAGCCAATCACTCCCTTATGCTGATTTCAGATTTCTTGATTCAGCAGAACTTGATAAATTTAATTTCGATCATTTAACAGATAATGAATCAGAATCAGGTTATATTCTAGAAGTTGATTTAGAATATCCTGATCAATTACACCAAAAGCATAATGATTTACCATTTTGTATGGAAAATATACAGCCACCATACGAAAGTTCAAAACAAAATAAATTAATTGCTTACCTAGAACCTAAAAAAGCATACGTCATTCATCAAACAAATTTAAAGAAATGTATTAAAAATGGACTAATATTATCTAAAATACATAGAGTTTTAAAGTTTAGTCAAAAACCATGGCTCAAATCATATATAGATTTGAATACCGATCTTAGGACTAAAGCTCTAAATGCGTTTGATAAAGATTTGTATAAATTAAAAAATAATAGTGTTTTTGGTAAAACAATTGAAAATGTTGACAAGAGAACAGATGTAAGATTAGTATCACATTGGGAAAATATTGAAAACAGATTTGGAGCAAATACTTTGATCAGCAAACCTAATTTTCATTCTTCAGCAATATTTGATGAAAATTTGGTAGCTATTCAAATGAATAGATTATCGGTTACGTATAATAAACCCATTTATGTGGGTTTCTGTGTTTAAGAATTATCGAAAACTCTAATGTATGATTTTCATTATGATTATATTAAGACGAAGTATGATGATAATGCTTCACTTTTATATACTGATACGGATTCATTAATATATGATATTCAAACTATGGATTTTTATGAAGATATCAAGCCTGATTTAAATGAGAAGTTTGATACTTCTGATTATCCATCCAATAACATATATAATCTTCCATTAGTTAATAAAAAAGTTTTAGGAATGTTTAAAGATGAATGTTGTGGTAAAATTTTGACAGAATTTATTGGGATTAGAGCAAAATCATACTGTATAAGCTTAGAAGATGATAATGAAATAATTAAGAAAATAAAAGGTGTAAAAAAAAATGTAGTTTCAGATTCGATATCATTAAATGATTTTAAAAATTGTTTAAATAAAAATGATAATATAATTAGATCACAATTAAATTTTAGAAGTATTAGACACAACCTATATACTCAATTGTTAAACAAAGTAGCGTTATCAAATTTTGATGATAAAAGATTTGTAATTCCAAATTCATACAAAACTTTGGCATGGGGTAATAAAGAAATTGATAATTTTTATTTTAATTAGTTTAATAATACATTTTATATTTCTTAAATATAATATATATATAATACATTTAATGTCTTTTAGTTTTAAATTAAAATATTAAACCAAAATTATATATTAAGTAGTTTTAATAATTAAGAAAATTTTAATCGGTAATAAAAAAAATAAAAAAAAAAAATATAAAGTTTAAATTAAATCTGTTTTATTTATCCACGAGTTATGTGATGATTCAAAACCTAGCCACTTAACATAAACTTGATTACCTTTCTTTTTCAAAACTTTCTCTACGAGGTAAGTGTCAGGATGATGTGTCTTTTGCAGCTCTTTTTCATAAAACCGGCCTGATATTAGCTGTCCCTTATAATCCTCAAGTAAATACGTTACAGAAAATTTGTTGTTAATACTAACAACTTTAAATATTTCAGTAGTCCAATTTGGAGTATAACCTTTTTCGAAAACGGTTTTAAATTTGCTAACTCGAACGAAATCCCCAACTTTAAATTTATTTTTTTGCATTAACTTAGGATATGTATACACTTGTTTTAAAATTTGTTTTTCATTTGCCATAGTAACTTCTACAGGTGCTAATTTAATTGTCCTATGTTTTTTATTGTTGTAATCTTTCACTAATTTTTTTAAAATATTCAGCCACTTGTAAGATCCTTGAAGACTAAATTTCCTCCACATATTTTCCTTAAGAGTTCGATTAAATCTTTCTACTATACATGCTTTTATTGGACTAAATGTTGAATAGTGGTTAATATTTTTCTGTTTCACAAGCTGTTTGAAATCTTTATTATAGAATTCAGTTCCCATATCCGTTTGTAGATTCTTTGGTACTCTTTTACTCTCATTGAAAATTTTTTTTAAAGCACCAACAATCATCTGTGATGTTTTTTTCTTTATAGGCTCAACCCAAGCAAATTTAGAAAAAGCATCGATTACAGTTAGAAGATATTTAAAACCAGCATTTTCTCTTGAATATGGAATCATTTCCACGAGATCTGCTTGCCATAAGTCATCAATACCCTTAATTTTAACATGTCTGCGTATAAAATTTTTACTTGCTGGCTTATGCAATTCATTCACTATTTGAATCCGACTCATTTTATGTAAGTGGATGAATTAATAATGAAAGCATATGAATTTTGGATTGGTATATATAAAATATTGTTTCCTCATAATGTTTAGGATTTATTTAAAACGAGAGATATCTTGGATTATGATCACTATAACATTCATCAAAATGAATGATCTTTAACATAATAAATGTTAGCTAATTTGCCCATAGTGTTGAAAACAGAGAAGTAGCGGAGTCGAAAACCATAATAAGATTGTTTTGAAATTAAATACTTTTTCTAAATAATTTTATATATAATATTGTTTTATTTATTTATTTATTTATATAAAATGAACATTATATCTATCAGTTTTTACCATAGTTAAGTGTTCTTTACACAAATGGTTTAAATTTTGTATTTCTCGATCATTAAAAACGTTGAATCGCTCCGGCATAAATATGATGTTCTCATCAGTCTCTATTAGGATTTTCACGCCATATCTCGTGTTGACTGATTTGACTTCTTGTACCACGTAGTTTCTACCCACATCCAGATCTTCAAATTTGGTTATTTTTTTCTCAGCAAACCTTGGCACATTGTTGAGTTTTTCTAAAAGTTGTTGACGAATATCCATGGTTGGTTGGTTGTTAACAATCTTATGCTTACTATCAAACTGATAATTTTCAAAGAAGCTCACTATAATTTATACTTATTATGGTTTAAGTTGACTTTTAAACACGCGCAGTTTTTTCCAATCTTACCACATCAGCATAAATATTACGAAGTATCGATTAAATACAAACCTTTGTCATCATATCAAGTTACGTTCAATGATTTCAACATCCATATTCGTAAAATAAGGTCAATAAACATGTTTAATCATGGTTAATCAAACAAGTCAACATGTATATGTACATCACGTGGCCCCTCTGAAAACATCATTTTCAAATATACGAGAGTTTATCTAGATCTAGTATAGATTTGTACATTGTTCGAGTCACACGCGAAAAGTAAAAAACCTCATTTAAATGGATTCACCAGTACATCGAGAGGAACAAGGAGATACATGCGGTTTATACGGGTTAGAAGGTGGAATGAATAAGGTGCAGAGTCGGCTAAAATCATTCGAGAAGTTATGGAACAAATGGTTCATCGATCCATTAGAACTATCTCGAGCTGGATTTTACTACACAGGCGTGGACGACTGCATCAAGTGTTTCAGCTGCAAAGGAGTTCTCGAGGATTGGAATATCACCAATGAAATATGGACGGAACATGCATTTTTCCCGCATGCCGACACGTTAAAAACATTAGAGGTGAAGAGTTTATCGATAATATTCAAACCAAATGGATTCAAGACGGTGTAATTCATTGTAAAAATAATATTTAAGAAATAAAAAATTGATTTGAAAAAAGTATAAATTGTTTTTATTCATTAATTTCTTAGTGTACGAGTACAAAGTTCATTTATTAATTTTTCCTTACATAAAACTGGTATTTCATTAAACAATCTTGAATAATTAAAATAGTTATATCCTGTTACTGGCGGTATAAAAAAATCCTGTATTTGTAGAGAATATGTTAGCTGATCGAAACATTTTTCTTTGTATAAATAGAAATAATTAGCAACATCAGTCCGTACTGTTTCGCTCCAGATAATGATTGATTGCAAAAATGATGATAAAGATGAGCAGCGTTCCCATTCTTTGGAATTTAAAACGATTTTCTTCCCTCCACTCGTAAATATAATACGTCTCTCATTATTTCTGCTGGTTAGCTTTACATCACAATTTCCATTCGTTTTTGGTAATTCAGCAAAGGAAATGTTACCATTGAAGTGGTTGTTTATTGTTGGTAAATTATTGAAAATTGTAGTCGTCCACATTTCAGCACTTAGTGTATGAAATATTGTATTTTTGAACAAGATTATAGTAGTTTCAAAAGTGTTAATATCATAACCAACATTTAGATAACTTGTATGTTGATCATTTAAAAAATATGTATGAGACAACAATAAATTAGGTATGGTTGCCATCTTTTTTTTAATTAAATTATTAACGCTTTTTACTTTAAGCATATTGTTTGTGTTTCAAGGTAAATGTAAACTAGTTTTTCATAAAAATAACTTCCGTATTTATACTCTTCAAGAGTGGTACTATCCCTTTCATACATGTTAATAAAATCATATTTTATTCTTCTTATCGATGAACTTAAATAACCTTTCTACAAAATTCCTAAAACGTGATGAATCATGTTTGTTTTTGTTCTTGTAGTTAAAACCTTAGGAAATTCTTTTTTAAAAAGTTTCTTTATTTTTACATCATTTTCAATATGGTTTTTAACATTAAATAATTTTATAAATTTTTTCATTGAGTTACGTTTACATCTATTTAACAAATATACACAACAATATTGGCCACAAACTCCGGTGAATAAACTTTGTAATTGTTTATTATTGTATGTAATGCATTTACTGTTATATTTTAGAAATCTATTAATCTCAGGATATTTCGTTGGTGATCTTCCGTAAGAATCAAAAAATTCTCCACATCCATTTGATGGAAAATAAACAGCTAACCAATGTTGCCCTGGTTGATTTGATTTGTCCGTATTAATAACATATAAAGCAGGTTTTGATTTAACCCTCTTTGGGATTGTGTTTATTGCAAAAACACCTTGAAAATACTTCTTAGTAAATTTATGTGTTTTCAATGCTTGTTGAATATCTAAAGTAGTTGTTGTATTGGCAATCATCGTGTGTATTAGTATAAACTAACTTTTTATTTAGGATATAAGAGGTATTTATATTATTAATAATTCGTTACAATATTACGATTTTTATCTATTTCTAGAGTTGTATCATATTCCAAGTACACTAAACATGTTTTAGTTGTCTTAAGAGCTTCCCCAAATCGTGCCTCGAGTCTTAAACTTCCTTGATTCATTAGAGAGTTGCATGATAAAGTACTTGACATGTCCGAAGTTAGATCAAAAGCTAACAGGAAATAGCCATTCTTGAACATTTCTTTGGTAATCAAATTTCCTTGAGGTGTGTGTAAAATTCCACTCGATGTAAATATTGTTGAATACGCTCTAGCGTAACTGGACCCGTCTGCAAAATTCATTTCAATCGGTGCACTAGGAACTTGAACCCCATTTATATAAATTGCGAACGATGTTATTTTATTATTTTTAAAATTATATGGATTCTTAGATCTTTTCCCAGAATATGCATCATTATCTACCATTGTAAATATTAGATTTGTTGGGAGCTGTCCTAGAACAATATTATCTAGTGAAATTGAGTTTCCTCCGGCAGGAATTGTAAATGATTTAATTTCGTTACGCTTATAGTGATATTTTGCTGTTGTATTTTCAAGCATTTTATGGTGTGCAATTAAAATATTTGGATTTACATGAGCATGTCTCAAGTAAAGTGTAGCTTCTGTAATTTTGACAATCGAAGTATCTGTATCAGCACCGAGTAAATAAAATTCCGGTTTATTCAATGTTAACGAAATTCGTAAATCTACATTGTTTAATAATAGCAAAGGTTGATTGAGCATGTCAGCATGCAATTTTCCATATACTTCTACAATTCCACTGTTTTTAGTTAATGCTGTTCTTAATTTTAATCCATCGTTTTCAGCAAGATTATCAAGATTTTTTGTCTCCAAACTCCATCCTGATAATTGCAAATGTGTTTTGTATGCATCATCACCATAATTTAATAATTGTTCTAAATATGCTCGATAACTGTAATTCCCATCTGTTGAATTTATATTCTTTCCGTTTAAAGAAATATTGACTTGATGAAACAGGGAATGCAGCATATTGTTAACTAAACTAGGCTGATCTTTGTCGGCCTCTACATATAATTTGCCATCATTTTTAGTTACTTGAAATTTCAGACATAAATTTATTGATGATAAATCTAAATATGAATCACCATGACTGTAACAAGCAAATTCAATAACCGACTGATTTTCTAAACTGGTTATAGGTTTGTATGCTACTTCTTCATTTTTTAAAATACTTGTTTGAATTGAAGGTGGTTGAAATAAATCTAGCTCCGATTTCATGCATTCTGTAAACGCCATTATGTAAAAATATCAATAATCCGTTTCTTGTTTGTTTTATTTTTTAATATATTTTTTCTCTTTTTCACGCTGTCACGAACAACTCTCAACTGTTTACAACGGCTTTTCAAGCAGCCTTTTATTGATTTTTTAGCTCCTGTACCAGACATTTGTTTAATTTTGTCTGCTGCTTTATCTCGTAATTTATCAACCACTTGTATTGATCTATCACGAAGTATTTCATTAATCGGCTTTTGTGTCTGAAGAATGTCTGAACCAACTTGAAGTGCTTCACTTGTTAAGCCATGAAGGGCTGATGTTAATATTGGTTTTAAGTAACGGAATATTCCGCCGAAAAATCCTCCTAATCCTCTTCCCTTTTGATATACTCTTTGAGATCGTAATAGTGGACCAAAATCTTCATTGTTATAGCCACCACCGCCGGATTGGTTAGCGTAGTACTTTGCGTAATAGTTATCCATTTGTAATTAATGAAATCCGTAAGATACCTCTTTATATACCTTTGCGAAAGTGAAGTACTAGGTAGGTCATAAAAAGTCCATCTTTAAAATTAATTTGTTCACCAGTTTCATCAGTTATTAAAATACTGATCTCTGATATATTATACTTTTCAATGGGGCAATATTGAACATTATCTATTTGATATGATCGAGATATGCTTCTATCAACGTCTGTTCCTAGGGGATGCATATACAAGCATGATACAGATGCATCCCCAATAGTTCTCGGTTTGATTATATTACAATAAAAACACATGTAAAATGGAAATGGATTGATCTTAGTCTTCACATCAATATAATTATCTTTAATATTTTTTATTTTAGCTTCATTCTCTTTGGTTGCTTTGAAATTTTTAATTTCCATTTGTAAAGATTCTATAAACTCTGGCCATCTCGTTATTTTAATCTGAGAAAATATTACATCAAAAAATTCCTCAAGTGTGTACTCTTGATGACATTTTATTAAAGGGTTAACACCTTTCAACGCTGGTAGCTGAATATATGGTTCTTCTTTGTTATAATTGATTCTAACTAATTCAGTTGATGAGTTATACCGATCAAAGAAATTAGTTTCTTCGATTGGTTGATAAAATTTAGGGGTAGTTGCATATAAAAATATTATTAATTCAACGTTTAAAGGAAGTATGTATTTTGATGGCGTTTTAATTGTAATTTTTGTTTGTTCACTTATGGAAGTATGAGCAACGTTAGTTAGACCAACATACCATTTCTCATTAGGATCCAAATTTATAGTGTTAGGAAGTTTAACCGTGAACCTCGATAATGAATTGTTTGGGTAATATTTTAAAGAACTGTTACTTAAAAGAGTTACGTGTGTGAAATTATCCATCACTGTTCTCATTAATAACTAATAAATTAATAAATAAAAACACCGATTTTATCCTTTATATAACTTTTTATTTTTATAATTTTTATTTTATTCTTGTCCAAGGATGTTTTCGTAAGCGTTCTTGTTCACTACGTTTTATTGTTTGAACTGTTAACGTACGTTCACTTTTCCTCTTAGGTGGGTCCTGAGATGATTGCATTGATCCTGGTTTTGGAGGCTGAAGATCTTTCCGGTTTTTAAAAATATATTTTTTTGTTGGAACAGAGATTGTTGCACCGTCTTTCATTTCAAATGTTCTGTACATGTTAGAGTCTGAAGAAGCTCTTTCCCGCAAAATTTCTTTTGGATCAATATACTCCTCAGAAACAATCCTATCATCATCATCACCATCATCATCATCATCACCATCATCATCATCATCACCATCAAATACACCGTCATTATTTTCAAATATTTCTTCTGTGTCTAATTGTGTAAAATCTGGTTTAGTTTTTTCATCAACATTGATGTACACCTCTTCAACTTTAGGTATATCAGTTTGTGTACCAATATCAAAGCCTTCTGATGATGAATCTGTATTTGCTTCTTGGTCTGTATAAAAAATTCTTTTAGTTTGAACTCCCACTCCTTGAACATGACGTATTGCTGGTTGATGCCAATTAAACTTATTCTTATACGCATTTTTTCTCTTCATTGATGAATATGTCAATAAGTTCTGCCTATATAGATGCCACTTATTCAAATCAGTTAGTTTGTTGTTATGTAGAATTGATTTCATATTTTTATCTAATTCCGATAGTTTACTATCATCAATTAAATATTTTTTAATTTTTTCGAAAATTTCTGGTTGTATAACAATCATCCGTTGTAAATTACTCATGATGACTGATTAATTATTTGGCCTATCAATCCTGATAAAATAGTACCGATTAAAACGGGTAAGAATCCACCTTTTTGTACAAGAATTTTACGCTTTGAAGAGAGACCCAGTTTTGGACAAGCCAAGCTGCGAAGTTCTCTTTTATACTTTTTTAATTTTGTTTTACACTGTTTAGAAATTCTATTGTTTCCATTTAATGTGTTCAGTGATATTTCACATAAAGTTTTTATAACTTCCGGGGGACAGACCTTAAGTAGCGCTTTTCTCGTTTGTGGGTTACACTTTTTTAGCACATGTAGAATATGTTTGTTTGCCTTCAATCGTTTCATTTTTTACACACACTTTTTTATTTTCGAATAAAATAGTTGGACAATAACATGTAAAATAATCTTTTTTTAAGATATCTGTACGGAAACGAAATAAATCATTGGCTGACTGTGTTAAATCAAATAGTAAATAACCGTGAGCTCTCGAAGTAGCCTCGTTATATACCCTCATAAGTTCTGCTGTGTTTTCAGGATATATTTGTCTTGCTAGAGAACAAATCTGAGATCTATCTCTGGGATTTTTAAAAACTACCAGATATTTACAATTTAAAGAAATATCTCGACAATATTTTGCTTGGTGAAACACATTCTGAGTTACTAAAATAACAGACAAATTATTATGATGTGAACCTTTGGTAAAAAGTTCGCAAATATTTTTATTATAAGCTTCTGTCATTAGATCATCCAATATTATGATAGGGTAGACCGGGGCACTTTGTTACATGGGGCAAGTCGTTACAGAGCAATTTTCTCAAAAACTAAAGTTAATATTAGTTCGGTGTAAATGAGTAATTTTATCGTTACTTAATTCCTCAGTCGTGTTCAAAATTTTATAGTGGTCGGACGTGTGTTACATTAGCGAGAGTGTAAAGTGTGTTTTGACGTGCGGTAAGTAAAAAAATACTGTTATAGATTGTTTTGTATTGTTGCCTAATTAAGAAAAAATCGGAATAGGACTTACGATAAATGCGTGCGATAGGTATTTATTTGTGATTTAGAATAATTAGTTTATTGGCAAAACATAATGTTCGCACGAAAAATTGCATCTTTTTCGGAAAATACACTCTGGGGCAGGTTGTTACATATTTAGCGGGGCAAGTTGTGACATGTAACAACCTGCCCCATTGATAAATTGAAGGTATTGCAACAAATATTATTTTCTAATCCATTTTAGAATAATGAGGAATTATAAACGGAAAACAAACCGGGGAGAGACGTCGGAAACAACGATGGCAGCTGCTGTCGATATGGTTATCTCCCAAAATCTCAGTATTAGATCCGTGGCTAAGGAAAATGGCATTTGCCATCAAACATTGTGGCGCTATGTCAAAAAGCAACAAAAAACAAACTCGCCAGGAGTTTCCACGGCAGTACCAAAACGTGAATTTGGATACAGCAGAAATTCAATTTTTACCAAAGAGGAAGGGATGAAGCTGACGGAATATGTAAAGTACGCATCGAAAATATATTTTGGTTTAACACCCATGGAATTGAGGAAATTTGCTTATCAATGCGCTGTTTCCTTAGAGAAAAAAATCCCGGAATCATGGAGAGCAAACAAGCAAGCAGGCGCTGATTGGCTTTCCATTTTTTTAAAAAAACATCCCGATTTGTCGATTCGGATCCCAGAAGCGACCAGTATTGGCCGCTCCACAGGGTTCAATCGTATTCGAGTGAATTTATTTTTCGACTTGCTGGAACAAGTGAAGGACAAACATAAATTTGCCGCATGCGACATTTGGAACGTGGACGAGACCGGTGTTTCAACAGTTCAAAAACAGTGTAAAGTTATTGCCGAGAAGGGAACAAAGCAGGTTGGAGGGATAACCTCAGCCGAACGAGGGCAACTGGTCACTGTATGTGTTGCTGTGAGTGCTACCGGTTCGTTCATACCACCACAATTTATTTTCCCGCGAAAACGGTTTCATGAACTTTTTATCCGAGACGCACCAAATGGTTCAATTGGCACAGGCAACAAATCTGGTTGGATGACTACGGACGATTTCTATCAATTTATGAAACATTTCATTCATCATGTTCGACCATCTTTAGATCGACCGGTTCTTTTACTTCTCGATAACCACGAGTCACATTTAGCTGTTAATACCATTAACTTGGCAAAGGCAAATGGAGTTATTATGTTGTCGTTTCCACCGCATTGCTCGCATAAAATGCAACCTCTAGATCGAAGTGTATATGGTCCATTTAAGCGATATTTATCGACTGCGCAAGACGCATGGATGCGGCATAATCCTGGAAAATCCATGACCATATACCACGTTCCACACATGGTAGCTGAAGCTCTCCCGAAAGCACTTACACCAAATAATATAGCTAACGGTTTCAGGGTTAGTGGAATCGAGCCACTGAACCGAGACATATTTAGCGATGACGAGTATATGGCATCCACAGTGACGGAACGTCCCGAGCTTGGGCAAGACCCGATTGATCTGCTGGCAAATCAGTTATCACCAAGCGACATTTGTCAACAGATGGAAAATATTTCAACAGGCTGTTATCCACAAGACGAAAACCAAAAAAATGAGACTCCGATGATCCTATTGTCTACGGGTAACAATGAACAAGAGGTAGGTACCTACTGAGCAAATCTATCTATGCACCGTATTAATTGAAATTTTTTTCTTACAGTTTCAGCTTGAGAACGTCTCAATAATAATCGAAGTTGATCCAAATATAACATTTGAAGAAATTTCAAAGGCGATAACTCCAGATGAATTTGTGCCACCACCCTTAGTAATAGATACCAAGTCAGTAGAGTTTCAGCCAGAACAAATACGGCCTTACCCAAAAGCAGGTCCAAGAGCCATAACAAACAAAGGACGCAAGAAACGAAATTGCGCGATATTGACAGCAACACCGGTAAAAGATGAAATTATTGATGTTGCTGAAATTCCTCCTCTCAAAATAAGAAAGGCAACTAAAAAATTGAATGATAACACAGAATGGTTGTGCTTAATTTGCCTAGATCCTTACAGTGAAAGCAAACCGGGTGAGGATTGGGTGCAGTGCTGTAAATGCAAATTGTGGGCACATTTGAAATGTGCAAATAAAAATCCACCATACAAATGCTACAAATGCAGCGGAAATTAAAGACATTATTATTTATTAGATATAAACAATTTAAATAAGACTGTGACTATTAATTTAAGACTGAATTAAGATATTACTCGTACCTAAGAATAAATGCTGTGAATTAGAAAAGTTAATTTTATATTTGAAATATTTTAGTTTTAGAAATCTGTATAGTTGTTGTTTTAATAAGCAATAAAAATATTTTTCTTAAACTCATAATAATTGTTTTATTAAATACATTTTTTGGATAATTACTAGAGAAAATTGTCTTTACATTTGATGTAACAACTTACCCCATTACATGTAACAACATGCCCCATAAAGGGGGTAGGTTGTTACAATGGTATTCCATTTCTAAAATTAAGTTAATTCATAATTTGAGCCGTTCCAACACTTTAAAAGTATAAAAATATTGTAGCTAAAACTTCAAAATACCTATTTCAATAATCAAAAGTTGAGTGATATATCAACTACATGTACTACATATATTTAAGCAAAAAGTGTAACTAATTGCCCCGGTCTACCCTACTTCCGTCTTCACAATTTTCGAAGGTGTCTGGGATATTTTTTATAATTTCTATTTGATTTGTTTCGTAGATATCTTGTGGTATCGCTTTTGAGTTTCCATTACACCATACAATTTTATTTACTTTTCTACCATCATTCAAATGTTTTAATAAATTTATAACGAAAGTAGTTTTTCCACACCCTGATGGTCCCGCAACCATCATTGTAAACGGTCTAACAATATACATTATTCTAATGTACCATACAATAAATGCGTACCCTTTTATAACTTCTTAATAGAAAATAATTTTATTTTCGTTAAATGTATAGTTTAAAAAGATGATATACAGATAAAGTTGGTGAAATAAAAAAATTATGATCAAGATTTCAATGCCAAGGTTAAATTATAAAATATTAATACATATAACGTACTATCCAATTTCAATTATGCAATTTTTTTCTTATCTTCTTTTCTTACATTTTACAATTTTTATTTATTGTACGATGAACTAGTTTTTTTTTTTTTTCAATGCCAAGGTTAAATTATAAAATAGTAATACACATAACGTACTATCCAATTTCAATTATACAATTTTTTTTTTTCTTATCTTTTCATACTTTATGCTGATTATATTTTACAGTTTTTATTTATTGTACGTTGAACTAGTTTTTTCAATGCCAAGGTTAAATTATAAAATATTATTATAACTTTGTAGTATGCAATTTCAATTAAAAAATAAATATTATTCGTTTAAGTTACAAACCATGTTTACAGAATATACATAAACTTTGAAATGTGACATCTACAGATAAAGTTTTAAAAAATAACAATATACAGTTGAATACATGATTTTTAATAAATTCATATAGAGTTTTAGTTATCGTGGTTGATAATAAAACTGTATATTGAACCAAGTTACAAACCATGTACATAAAATAAGCTTTTAAAGTGACATCTACAGATAAAGTTGGAAAATAATAATAATTTACAGTTGAATACCTGATTTTAGATACATTTATATAGAGTTTTAGTTATTGTGGTTGTTAATAAAACTGTAAGAAATGTGCACCATCTATCGAAAAGTTAATTAATATTAAAAAGTTCAAAGCTTAAAGTTTATGACTGTGCTGCCATCTAACAAAATGTCTTAAAAAAATATTGTACAGTTAATGTACAGTTGAACAACGGATTTTTAATAAAATTATATACTTACGTTTACATTTTATATAGAGATTTAGTTACCGAGGTTGCACTGTAGTCTTCATATAAAAAAACATACATAAACGTTTATGTTGTTGTAATTTACATATAAAAATCCACCCCATTTGGGGTGTTCCAGGACATACGCTTTTACACTACTTAATATTATGCCGCTTTGTTTACATTTCTTTTAAGTGAAGAATCAAAAATAGGTTAGATGTATTGTACCTATAACAGGTAATGATTATTTGCCTTATTCGAATTATAAATTATTTTGTGTGGATCAACACATCACCAAGTAATGATTTTATAGTATGTGCACCTCAGTGGGAGGGGGGGGGGGGGGTGTGTTTAACCCCTGCAACCCCCTTCCCTACGCCGCTGTGTATATAGATAGGTTCATCGCACATTCATTTTATTTTTCTTAGATTTCTTAA
This sequence comes from Tipula helvola, assembly GCA_963556165.1. Lineage (NCBI taxonomy): Eukaryota > Metazoa > Arthropoda > Insecta > Diptera > Tipulidae > Tipula > Tipula helvola. The sequence continues at coordinate 227,355,492 of OY744481.1, read as the reverse complement.
TCTTATTATTCCTTTTGTTATTATATACGAGCGCTTACACACGAGAACCCAACATAACAGATCCAATACTGTAAAAGTAATACATATGAATAAACCTATATATGTATACATATCTCATATGTATATTCCATTTATATTGATATAATAAGACTTGGTTTTGATGAAATACATAATATTATGTACAAATATTTTTTCACTTGATGGTTACAAAAGGAACACAAAATATAAACAACCAAAATTAATGCAATATTTCTGTCGATAAAATATCCAAAGATTAAACGTAACAAAATACATAAATTCATAAGAAATTAATTTCTATTTGATATAACAATTTACAAAGTGTTCCTTAAAACAACAAATTGTAAAAATCATATTTCTAAAAACAAAACAAAAAAAAAATTCGGCCCTTTGACCCATTTGGCCTTTTGACATTCGGCCCTTCGAAATTCAGCCAATCGATATTCGGCCCTTCGACTCATTCGGCACTTCGACACATTCAGCCCTTCGACATTCGGCTCATCGACATTCGGCCCTTTGACATTCGGCTTTTCAACATCGCATTTGATATCATTCCGTTTTTCTCTACTAGGGTAGATTCTCTTTCTTATACATTAAAAATTTGCTTTGTTGCCTTCTAGATCTTTTACTTTCTTTTACGTAAGTAAAATAAAGTATAGTAATCATGAAAATTTTCGACCTTGAGATTATTGAAGATTTATCTGTTTTGAGGTCCCCTGAGTCCGAAAAAGTGGGTTTCGAAATGATGTCTGTCTGTCAGTCCGTCTGTCTGTCAGTCTGTGTCCTCTCTACAGCCCAGATGGCTTAACCAATCGAACTGAAACTTCAGATTTAAGCTTTTTGGATAAATTGGGAGGTCCCAGTGAATTTTACTTCAAATCGGTCCACCGGAAGTGGCCACTCCCTTGGGCCAGAAAATTTGTTTTGCAAATATCTTAAAAAGTATAAGGTTTACAAAAAATTACTAATACAAAATGTTTCCAAAAATCAAAAAAAAATCAAAATAAACAAATTAAAAATTAAAAAAATTAAAATTAAAAATTAAAAAAAAAAATTTAAAAAAAATTTAAAAATTTAAAAAAAAAAAAATTAAATATTGTTTTGCCAACACATAAATATATGTGTATATATAGCCTAATTATGCTAATTATAATTAATTTGCACACTACAGTGACATACTTCCGGTTTTTAATGCAAATATTACATAATTGAATGTGGATCATTTTTTCATGTTTCTTAACTTTTTTAACGACTTATTAGAGTTTGTAATACTTAAGTATATATATCGTTTTATAATTGCAAAAATATTTCGCAACTCCTGCTCCCCCCCCACACTTTTTTACAGGGAGTTACAGCAGTTCTTGCATTTGTCATTTTAATTATTGTGTGTATTAGCCCAATTATGCTAATTATAATTAATTTGCACACTTCAGTGACGTACTGTATGTTATAAAAATATTTAGCCTACATGTATGTTAAATTGCCAAATCGGTCAACCGGAAGTGGCCACTCTCGGCCCGAAAATGTGTTTTGCACATATTTTAAAAAGTATAAGATTTACAAAAAATCACTAATACAAATTCCAAAAAATTAAAAGAAAAAATTTAAATTCATAAATATCACCTTTTATTTCTTTTACGTGTGTACTAATGAGTTCAAAAAATTGAGTTTTGAAGTGGTGTCTGTTGGTATATACATATGACTGTCAATTTGTAGTCCAAATGGTTTAAGCAATCAAACTGCAACTTCATGTTTAAACTTTTTACATAAATTTTGGGGTCCCAGTTCCCAGCTCCCAGATTCCGTAAAACAGAAAATTTATTTTGCAAATATTTCAAAAATATACAATTTACAGAAAACATGAAATAATAAAAACAATCTTAATTAAGTTTGCGGGAAATTTGAATTATAAAAGTTTTTCAAAATTCGCTGTTCGTAAAAGAAAGTCGTGTGTTGGCCACACCTCCATTTTTTTGATTGTTATTTTTACACTAGAACTAAAATATAAAATTTCCTCAATCAATCTATATATTCTTTTCAACAATATTTGTCTGTATCGATAGGTGTCGAAACGGAAAGGAACGAATAATATAATTACTCATATAGAATGTAACAAAGTTTATTTTTTCTGACACGATTAGTGTAGGAAGTGATGTGAACAGATAATATTATATAAATCAACCTTTAATGTTTTGGTAGGACTACGTCTTTGTTTTCATTATAAACCAAAATTTCAATGTGATGACGCGCGTCACGGAATTGACGTATTTACGAAATTTATTTGATTAAAGTTATGTCTCTTGATAAATATAAATGTAATGTTTTAATAACTGTAAAAATCAAACCAAGTTAAATAAAAATTTGTGGATTGAAAAAAAATTAAAACAACAAATTATTAATATTCATTTTAATTTCAATTTTAATTAAATAGTGATGAACTTGATCAAACATGCCGCACGCCATATTGATTTAAAGCTATAAAACCAAAATAAAAAAGTTCAAAAATTTTTTATTTTTATTATGCAAAATATTGCGTACATTTTTTGAATTTATATGCTGTATAACCTATGCAATCCTAGAAAATTTTATAGTCGCAAAGATTAAGTCGAAAACTGGTTAGGTTTGCGAGTTATGGGACTTCAAAGTTTCCAAGTGACCGGAAACTAATTTAATTTCCCGACAAACAATCTCAATATTTAGTACTGAAAAATAACTGATGAGGGACTGGAGGACCGAACTGTTTTTTGGCAGACTTTCCTTTCCTCAAGTACTGTAAAAAAACCGAGTTTTGGAACACCTTGGGCGGGCTCTAATGTCTGAACGAGGACCGTAGGTTATTTTACGGTCAAATTGCCGACAATTTGTAAGTGACATTCTCCGTAAATAAATTGTTATTTTGTGAATATCAGATACCATTATACAGTCCTTTCTCCCTTAATATGTAAGCGAAATTGTTGGATATAAAACCGTGCAATAGTCGAACATTTACTTGCGAAATTTATCAGGCAATATTCCACAGTCCCTTTGCCGTTAATATGTTAGTGAAAGTGTCGGATAAAAAACCGTCCAAATGTCGAGCTTTTATATGTGAAATTTGCCGTAAATGAACCATCCCTTTGTGTGAATAGGTAACATTCTACAGTCTCATTGTCGCTAATATGCAAATAAAATAGTCGGATAGAACACCGTCCAATTGACGAACATTTGCAAGTATAATATCTATTGTTTATAGACAAATATACTATTTTTAATAGCCTTCCAATATTTCCTACTTGGTGAGCCAGTGAAATAAAGGAGCCATCGACACATAACATATCTACTACAAATCGAACTTTATATGTTATATATAACTAAGGCCGTACTGATTTAGCGAATTATTATATTCGCCAAAAATAAAAAACTCAAGGAAAATCTTTTTGTTTGTCGGGATATTTTACAGCCCACTTTACCGTAAAATGAAGGTAATTTTACCGGACTTAAAACTGTCCAGATGGAAATCTGTAATCAATACATTTATATATTTTTTGACACCCGAAATACTCATCAATGATTTTGGTTGGGTTTTGTTTTCGTGTTTGAATCGGTTGTTGTCGATAAGTAAATATTTTTAAATAATCTAGTTGTGTAATTGTGTTCGCTTAATATCCACTTGTTCCGTGATTTTTTAAATCGGATAGCCTTCGTGTAGATATTTTCTGTTTTGCTTTAATTTTTCAACCGACATTTTACGGTTTTGAAACCGTGAATGCTGTTGCGGTTAACAATTGTTTGTCGGGTTTAATACGTTATTTGAATCGTCAATAATTTAAAAATAAATTTTATCTAGTAAGCTTTTACTAAGAGCAAGACATTCCCATTTGTGTGAGATTGACATTTCTGTGACGTTTTATTGACGTTTTGTAACATTTAATGATTGAAATTTCAATGATATATTGATCGATACATTATTTGTGAATTGCTTTATTAATATCGCGTTTAAAGGTATTATTTCTGAGCAATAAATTCCCTTGGTATAAGAGGCATTTTCGATTGGGGTGAATTAACTGAAATAGAAGTGAGTTACTATTTACATAATTCAGTTGCTATTTAGATAATTGAGCTACTGAAGTGAATTGGGTATTCAATTGGTTCCATTTACTTCAGATAAATGTCAAAAATACTCATTTAAAATTTGGTTTTTGTTAATTATTATTTGAATAAAAATAAAAATTAAATATATTAAAAATTGTTAAGAATATAAACAATCTATCTATAATCATGTCGAATTTTACAGATTAATTTATTTAATTCAAAACGAAAAATTTCGTGCGCAAACAATTTTTAAACAAAATAAAATAAAAGTCAATAAATACAACAAAAATCACCTAACTAAATTAACTAAATGAGCAAAATACATATTCAGATAACTCAGTTGCTAAATTTTTAACTGACGTGAAGAGTTGGGAATCGTACACTCAATCCACTTCACTTGATTCAGCTAACTCTGTTAATTCACGCCAAACTAAAGGGCCTAAGGTCATATATAAACCGTAATAGCAAATTATAATTGGACGGCAGTAGGGTGGAGCAAGTTTTAGAGAAAGGCGCTAGGAGATATATAAAATGAAATGGTATGGGACTAGGAGGTAGGATTCGGTGCAAAAGATAATTAGCGTTAATTCTGATTTTGTATTATTTGGGTTTTTTTATTTTGTATTCTCTAATGGTCCTTGGTTGCTCACAAAATATTGTGAGACGGCAAAAATTTTCAGAAAAGAAATTTTGAACATTTTGGATGCTCTTTGGACAAAGTAATTTGATTCTTAATAATTTTCTTAATTCTAATTGTTAAAGGTCGAAGATGGAAACACATGTTAGTTCTAAGTAATCTAACAAGGGAGCCTTTTGAAGTGCCAAATTCAAAACATTATAAAAGCTAACCTAACGTTGTAGTACTCTGTGAGACATTGCCGAAACCTAATTTTTTATCGGCAACCAAGCCATTTTTAAGTGCTAAAATACCCCTTAATTTAACCTCAAAAAACGTTTTTTCGATATATCTCCACTTCTATTCCACTTATCTTGATAAAACAAATTGGTAATTATTTCTCATAAAAAGTACAACTAATCCATAGTAAATTAGTATACAAGGGTTGCATCTCTATTTTTTTAGGGGATGAAATTACCTTTTTGTCGCAAATTAAGGGGTAGTAAAACGAGCTTGGTTGCCGATAAAAAAAATGGTTTCGTTATTGTCTCACAGAGTACTACAACTTTTTGAATTTGACAGTACAAAAGGTTTCCTTGTAAGATTATTTGTGAGTCTGTGATTTGGCAGCATGAGATTAGAAGATTTATATTGTTGTGACCAATTGTGATATTGGGGAAGAGGTCTCCAAATTTAAGAAAATTTCTGCCCAAAATAACATAAAATGTTTATAAAATATAAATGGTTGGTTTAGTGATCTTAAAAGTGTTGTTAGAGGAGCCGGATAGACCCAATTTTTTATTTTAATTTTACAACGGAATTTCATTGTGGCATAACGAATTGAGAAATTTTAAATCTAGTATTGTATAAATAATAAATATATAAATTAACAGAAGTGTTGAACAACGGGAAATCAACGTTTATACCGTATAGAGATACAGAGTTAGTCGCGATTTTCAGTTGTCATTTTTGTCAAAAATCGCGTTGTGGAAACAAAATAATTCGGTTTAGGTGAAAATCGTGTAATGACAGACGACTGTCATTACACAATTTTCACAAAAAACTGGATTATTTCGTTTTCACAATGCGATTTTTGATAATCGGGATAAATGAAAATCGCGATTAACTTCGTGTCTGTCTACCGTATTAGGCTGAAACAGCCTAATGTATAAAGATAGCAGCATTAGACAATTAACGGTTTTTTTTAACTTATAATTTCTAAATTTGGGTTTCACTTGAAGTGTATAAATAAAGTTTTCTTCATTTTACGTAGTCCTTCGTTAATAGGTCGTGTCTCGGATTCAAGCTCGTTGGTTTTTTTTGTAAGTGAGATTTCTTAAAGGAATTGGCAGTGAAATATAAATAAAAGCAAAACCGATCTCAGTTTATTTTGTAACTGATGCTCACTCTGTCGCAAGCGGGATTAATAACGTGTATATTTCACCGGCGTGGGTCAGAAATATACAGACGAAATCGCTGTTGCAGTTTTAAAATATTTATTTTTGATTTTTATTTAATTTTATTTAATTTATAATTTATAATTTTACATGTTATCCGTAAGACTTGTTGTGTATGAATGTTGTATAAATTTTTATTTTAGTGTTATTGACAAGTAGGGAAATTGTACTAAAAATATTTATTATAAAATGTTTACATTGAACTTAAATTGTTTAATTACTGAACGCATACTAATTAGTACTAAAGTTTAACAATCGGTGAATCGCATAATTGAAACGTCAAAATTATTATAAACAAACAAAAAGGTAAGAAATACATAATATTGTAAATCTGAATTAAATTCATATAAATAATTAATTAATTAACAATTTCAGATATCAACATGAATATGAGAGCAAGATACATACAATATATAAGATAAGTTTTTACATAAGCTAAATTTTAAGTTTTAATAAATATTTTGTTTTTATTCCAGATGATCGTCTTGTGCGCGTTCAACATACTCCCACTCGTTAAGAAATCAATTTCTTAACTACCTTAATACCTCAATTGACATCAGTTTGCACAACTTTGTAATCGGTCGTTTAATGTACTCGCTAACTATTTCCAAATGGATGACCTTGGTTGCTATACAAATAAATATGCAAATATATGACTTCATGCGTTTTGATCGTCTTCCCTTTTTGGAGTTAACAGGTACTGAACCAGCATAATCGACAACAGTATTATCAAGAGCTCGTATGAAGGTGACTCTTGGCCTAGGAAAATTCCCCATCGATTGTTGTAAATAAAAAATTCTTGTGCGTATACATCTCGGACATTGGTTGGACATCCGCAGGAAATTTGTTTTTGGCTCCGATTATCCAGTACTTTTCTCTGAAAATAAAAAATAGGGTAGATGGATTGGGATGTAGGTATATTTGGTATAAATGACGTACTAATTTGACAGTGAGTGGATGTTCTTTTGGAAGGATCATGGGATGTTTGGCGGCATAAGGAATATTTGCGTTATCGATTCGCCCACCGGCGCGAAGAAGCCTGGTATTATCCAGATATGACATCAATGATACAATGCGACTACCCTTTGACAATGGCGCACTGCGTTGAATTCTCCCAATGTCCTCGTAAAATGACTGATATTGCACCCAACGGATCAATACACGTTCAGCGGATTGTAGATGGGCTATTGTGACGTATGGTGTCTTCCTTTTTCGGCACACATCAGCAAATCGGAAACATTGACCGAATATTCGAAGGACTTTGGAATAGTTGGAAAATTTGTTAACAATTTGCTCAATCAAAGCCACATGTTTATTTTGAGTGTGTAACGATATTTCCCGTTTCTCCAATTCAATCACAAATTTACATTCCTGCTGCTGTTTTGACCATGAATGAGATGGCAATACTAGCCGAATGAGACCCTTCCACCAAATTGTATTTTCGACGAGTAGTTGTGGTGATATTGCCCGAGGGCTACAATCAGCTGAATTGCTTGTGGTCGGAACATGATTCCAATCTTGCGGTGCTATTGTTTCTAATATGTAATGGACTCTATCAAATGCCACTCTGAGTTTCGTGGTACAACTTCTTTGGTTAAATATTGCGTGATGAGGTAAATATACAACTGTTTTATTTGGCTGAAGTATTTTATCATCAGGTATCTGCGACTTGAGCCCGGGGTATTCATATTCGCGCATAAACTTGTCATATTCAATCCGCAACTCCGGTTGCCTTTCAAATTTTCTGTTTATTGACATCAGTCGCCTAATAGCATTTGAATGTGATGAAAAAGTTTTTGTGAACAACTCTTCGCATTGGCTATCTTCTACCGAAAGTTTATTTTCTGAATGGAGCTCTTCCACTTCCCAAAAACATCGAATTATTGCTAAAATGTTATTGTTACACACTACTACAATGTTACAATTTATCGCTGATGCATAGTTGCTTATTTTAAAATTTTTTTTTTTTTTTTTTTTTGTATAATGCTGGCAATGAGATATTCTTTTGTTATTTATTAATCAAAACACTTTGTCCAGCTTCTGTTTTCTTTTTATTTATTTAATTAATATTTCGCCACATTGGCATCATCAGAATCTAAAAGTTATAAAATAAAACTGTTATCATTTTTGAAAATTTGTTACATATATGCTATTTTTATGCGGGTTTAATTTTCTAAGAATCTTGATAAATAAATAAATAAATAAAACTTACATAATAAATAAATAAATATACAATTAACGATTCATTAAATTATTAAAATAAAAATAAAAATAAAAACTATAGTTGTTTTTTATACCAACATTTTTTTTTTTTCACAAATCCGCAGCCGAATGTAATATTTGGTAGTTTGACGTATATCCCATATCTGACGGAAAAATGCTTAAAAACAATAAATCAAAATAAACAAACAAAGATTGCTAAAAAAACAGTTAACTCGTCACAAAATGTTTTGTTTTCTAAACTAAAGGACCGAATACCTAAAACAAGTATTTCGGATGTGGTTTATAAAATAAAATGTTTGGATTGTCCGAATAAATCATATATAGGACATACGTCAAAGGCCCTGTCAGTACGCCTAAAACAACACCAAAGAAATGTTTTAAGTCAATCAGACACCACAGCACTGGCAAAACATAGTAAACAGAATAAACATAATTTTGATTTTACTAACACAAAAATTTTAGAGATAGAAAACAGAAAAAGAAAACGTGAAACATTAGAAATGATACATATCCACCTAGACCAAAATAACACAGTCAACCACAGATCTGACACACAGTTTTTAAGTTTTAATCAAAAAACGTTATTGAATATTTACAAGACACTAAAATAAAATAAAAAATAAAAAATTAAAATGAAAATGATATTAATAACAAAACGAAAATTTATTAAAACTTAACAACTGAGGTTTTTAATACACAACAAACAATTTTTATCACAGCCATTCTTGACGTATTGACATTTATACAGAATGGTACAGCATATTGTTTCATCTTGCTTGCTTTTGTTTGTATTTTTTGTTTTTTATTTTTTATTTTTTATTTTTATATTTTTACTTTCTAAGGGTGGTATGAATTGGTCCCACAATATTGTAAGTTCTTGATAACCTCGATTAAATCGATTTTATATGACTAACATTACAGAGTTGGCACAGCAACATATTTTATTTTATTAATTCGACTGATCATTCACAAAAAAATGTTGGTATAAAAAACAACTATAGTTTTTATTTTTATTTTAATAATTTAATGAATCGTTAATTGTATATTTATTTATTTATTATGTAAGTTTTATTTATTTATTTATTTATCAAGATTCTTAGAAAATTAAACCCGCATAAAAATAGCATATATGTAACAAATTTTCAAAAATGATAACAGTTTTATTTTATAACTTTTAGATTCTGATGATGCCAATGTGGCGAAATATTAATTAAATAAATAAAAAGAAAACAGAAGCTGGACAAAGTGTTTTGATTAATAAATAACAAAAGAATAGTTGCTTATTATAAATCCTCCAACGACCCAACTGAAAACCGTATCATATGCCTGCAGATACGATTTTATTGTAATTGTACCGTTAATTGAAATTGATGAATGTTGTTGTTCCAGCTGTAGAGAATTAGCAGTCCTCTCCATAATGAACGAGGATTCTGATCCAGATTCTAGCAGTGCTCTAATCGTACGTAAATGACCATTTATGTCCGGAACAGTTACTGTTATTGTGAGGAGAATGGTAACTTTACAAGTAAATGGATTTCTGGATGTTCCTTTGGTAATATGTGCACCCGTGATGACGGCTGGTGGTTGATCTGAAGCAACTTCATGATTAGAATTCAAAGAAATTGGCAGTGCTTTAGTATTCGTCACCTCATTTGTAATGTGAAGCAGTATATTGTGGCCAGAGTTACAAATGATACACTTTCTTGTAGAAGAGCAGCTATTTGTTGAATGACCGGAATTGAAACAGTTGAAGCCCAGATTGCGTTCTTTGACAAAATTCCTTCTTACAGTAACATCATTAGCTCGAAATTTAAAACATCTAAACAGTGAATGATTTTTGCAACAACAAATACAATTACTTATTATTAATGCTGAGTGAACCAAATTTTGTAAGAGTGGCCTGCAAATGGTTATATTGCAATTTTCCAAAGCTTCACAATGTTGATTTAAAAATTTTAGAAACTCTATCTCACTTGGATTATCGTTATCCACCGAATGAATAGCCCATTGATGCCTAGTTTCATCATCTAATTTATTTGGAAGCATATAGATAATCCAGGGATCACGATTTTTACCCTCAGGCGCCAGAGCCTTTAAGCCTCGCAATATTTCATCAGTGACCTCAATGGCATTTCGCAGTGACTTAGTTCGGCTGCTGACACGATGTAATTTCCATGAATGATTTTATCAAAGCATTTACGATACTTTCCTTTTTATCAAAGCGTTCCACGAGTTTGTTCCATGCCTCGAGATAGTTTGCATCGGTTAGCTGTAAATGTTTGATTAATTGTAATGTACTTCCTCGCAGTAGACCTCGAACTAGTTGGAACTTATGTATACTTGTCAAATTCACATTATTATGAACGGCTGCTGAATAAAAATCCTTGAATGAAGGACATTGTTTGAAATCGCAGCTGAAAGGCTCGATGTGATTATGAGGAACCTTCAAATCAGCATTAGTATTTGACAACGTGGTTTCAGAGAATGCTCGTTGCTGGGTAACATGATTATTTACCGTAGTATTTAGCGAGTCTCCGTTATTATCTCTTTTTGTATCTGCAGCTAATTTTTTGATCTCTTTTTGGTAAGCTGCCAAAACATCAAAAAACATGTTTTCAAATTCAGCTGCCTCTGAAGTTTGTTCAGGAAGCAACATTAATTGATCTTCGATTGCAAAAAACTCATTCCACAATTGGTCTACTTTTGCTGACCGAACTTTTAATTGTTCTAGTGTTGGATTATTTCGATCCATGTTTTCGATAAATGTTTTTGAATTCGTTAAACTAGAAAGCACGCGGTCACGCTTCTGGATTAATTGGGCAGCCATTTTGAAATTTGTAACACAATAAGTTTCAATATTTAGGCGTGCCGAAAATATTTAATTATTACGCGGATTTCCCGACAAGTTTAACGAAACAAACATAAATTTATACGTCTTAAATAGTTTTAATTCACTTGCTTTGATTAGCGAAAGAAAAAATAAAGTCACTTGTTCACTTTTACACTCGTTTCTTTATTTCACAACAAAAAAATTAACAATGGTTGGAAATGACTTACAGTTTCCTTTTGTACAATGGTTGGAAATGACTTACAGTTTCCTTTTGTTTCGAAATTTATTCCACATGTAATTGAACTTGCCAAACAAGATGGTGTTTCTGGTTTGCAGCGATGTATACAATGGTGGAATTTATTATTCGTGTTATATGTTTGGATGCCCCATCCGGCTCGAAGGACCATGTCGCAAGCGGGATTAATAACGTGTATATTTCACCGGCGTGGGTCAGAAATATACAGACGAAATCGCTGTTGCAGTTTTAAAATATTTATTTTTGATTTTTATTTAATTTTATTTAATTTATAATTTATAATTTTACATGTTATCCGTAAGACTTGTTGTGTATGAATGTTGTATAAATTTTTATTTTAGTGTTATTGACAAGTAGGGAAATTGTACTAAAAATATTTATTATAAAATGTTTACATTGAACTTAAATTGTTTAATTACTGAACGCATACTAATTAGTACTAAAGTTTAACAATCGGTGAATCGCATAATTGAAACGTCAAAATTATTATAAACAAACAAAAAGGTAAGAAATACATAATATTGTAAATCTGAATTAAATTCATATAAATAATTAATTAATTAACAATTTCAGATATCAACATGAATATGAGAGCAAGATACATACAATATATAAGATAAGTTTTTACATAAGCTAAATTTTAAGTTTTAATAAATATTTTGTTTTTATTCCAGATGATCGTCTTGTGCGCGTTCAACACACTCTTCGATTGTGATTCTATAACTGCACCTTAAATCAGTACGAGTTATGGCAAGGTAAGTTTGTATAATATCCAAACATATTATATTTTTGATATATAGCAGCTGTTATTACGTTGTGTATATTTTATGTAACAGGACCGAATGTGCGTAATGTGAGTATTATAGCTGCCCACTAATATTCCCTAAGAGTTTGGTGCCACTAATGTTTCGATTGGTTACGAATTCTGACCAATGTGGTATGTCAGCTGCAGAAAAAATATGCAGTAATAGATACATTTTTTCTAGTCAATTTGAAGTACACATATCGATTTTTTTAATCATCCGCTTAATTCCGTTATGCCCGTTTTCATAAACAGTTAGACAATCCTTTCTTCTTTTATAAAATTGCGGTTCGTTTCATAATAAAAATTCAATGCAAGTTGGTTATTATTTTACATGGAAATATTAATGCTTCAGCTAAACCAAATTTGGCAGTCAAATGTTAAGCTCTCAAGTTAAAATGTTCACGTAAAATATGTATAAATAAAATTAGCTTGCTTTGAATTTATATTATGAAACAAACCGCAATTTCATAAAAGTAGAAAGAGAGGAAATATTATTGAACCAGAGATTGCCTTCTATTTTTGGGAAACCAGCCATGATGAACTTAATTTTTTTTTTTACATTTTTTTTACAAAAGAGGCAAATCGTAAAAAAAATTAAATGATTTTTATATTATCTGGATTGACATTATAAAAGGTTCTAATGAATTAAAATAAATCTTCTGCCAATTCTACAAATATTTATTAAACGGAATTAGTATATTTGAAGCTATAAACCGCAAACAATTTTTTTTTTTGTATTCTCAAGTATGTAGTTAACATACATACATATAAACATTATGCAGATAAATATATAATAAACAAAACTAAATAAAAAAACTTACATCACCACAAGACACTTTTTACACCTTAAAAATATAATTTTCCATTCAGAGTATGCCCGCAAAAGGGAAAACCCATACACTCACCGAAACAGTAGTAGTAAATTAATATTAATTTATATCTTTTGCTGGTTTCGAATATAAAAATTCAATGGTTTTCCATCTTTTTTGTTTTCTTAAGCATATAACAAATTATTTTACTGCTATTATTTTGGTTTTTGTTGCTGCTGCTGCTGTTGATGATGTTGCTGAAAGTTTACACTTTTCGTTCGAAATAAGAATTATTACCAAACAAATAATAATTTTTAATCTGCAATGCATACATTTCACAATTCAAACTCAACACTCGAGAATGGTGGTGTTTTAAACGAGGGTATGCTCGTCGGTTTTTTTTTTTGTATGTCGGGTGGTGTTTGGTAGTATAATGAATTAACGATCTATACAAAATATAAAATGGATTAAGTGGGGTTGGCTTGAATTATTATAAAATATTTTTATAAAAACGGGAGGATGGTTTTTAGAATAAAATATGAAATGTTTCATCTGTTATGATAGATTTTAATTTATATTTTTTGCAGGTTGGAGTTTAGATTTTTATACATTTTTGTCATAATAAAAATCCATTTAGAAAATATCATAAAGTTTTTTATATATACGTCAGTCAGGTAGAAGTTAAAAAAATATTTTTAGATGTAGATGATTATGTATGTACGTTTACATATACAATTTAAAAAGTTTCACGAAGGTGTAAATTATAAATACATAGCTATCAAAATTAATACAAACACATGACCTTGTCATGTTAATCAATTAAAATTTATATTTGTCGGTTTTCAGTATATATAAATTGTACAGTTTAGGTTTAGATTTTAAAAAAGATTATCCAATAAATATTATTACAACATTTTTACTAGTAAAAGTGACAAATTCTACCAAGTTTGCAAATTCGTTAGATTCGACCGAGATAACAATGAATGTTTTTCTCAGTATTTTGGTTTCTTTTGTGAAAGATACCGATTTCCCCGGTGAAAGTATAAAGCCTTTAAAATTTTGTTTTTATATTCTACCATTCAATTTAGACTTTCATTTAATTTCTTGGAAAACTTTGCCTTTTATGAGTTTCTCTTAAAAATCAGTAGACCGTTGTGAACTGGATTTTACTTTCTAAAAAAGGGTTCTTTGTTTATTGGAAAACCGCAACGGAAATACATAGTGGTTGGAAAATTGGTAATTTTTGTTTACATAATAAAGCGTACACGACTGATTATCATGTTATGCTCGATCATAAAAAATAAATAAAGAACCAAAAAGAAATTATAAAAAAAGTAATTTATTACACTTTTGTTGTGTACGAGTACATCCAACAAATCATTTAAAATTAAAACTCAATAAATTAGACTTAAACGACGCTACGGAAACGATTGAATAAAAAAATTAAACAAATTTAAAAGTTATAAAAAAACTAATTGAGAATAGTTATTATCAGATTGCTTTTCATTTCAACTTAATTGTGTTAGATCGGATCTTCCAGTCTATTCCAAATATTAAAAGCATTGTGATGTTTAAAAAATAAAACATTATTGGCGATTAAAGATTACAATTTTGGCAGTACTCTTTGGTAACTACGAACATTTTAAATTATAATTTAATAATTATTACAGAATTAGAATTGAAGTTTAACAGATTAGAAGCAAATTATCCATAATTTTCTAAAATAAATGTAAACCTTGGTTTCATCGACATGGATTAGTTATCAAAGTATATGCATTTTGAATCCAAGGTTTATCAATTCCTAACCCTAACATAAGTTCCGAAAATCATCCTATAATTTTTATCACGTCCAGTCCAATCGGTAGTTGAAGTTTCCAGGGATTGATGACAAATGTAATTTTTGAATTTCGTTATAACTTCAAAATTACTTAGTAAAGAAGTACTGATAGATAGTATTTACTAATTATGTACAATTCATTTTCTCAGTTAGATGTATTGTTCAATATGTTATTTGAATCGTTTTCAAAAGAATGTTTTTATTTAATCTAAAGTTTGTAGTTCGCGACCGAAAAAAATATTGGATGTTAAAGTAAAGAAGAACATGCGTAGCATTTGTATTAGTAAACAAAATTACAAAGTGCGTTTCAAAAGACAAATAACATGAATCCGAAAAAAATCACGCTGGCATAAGTCCATTTTTCAAAAATATCAAGTTAATGATAACAATAGATAAACAACAGTATAATCTTTCTAACGGTAAATAATTTATTGTCAAAAAAAAAAATTGATCTCTAACACCTATGCAAAAAACAAGAAAGTTCAAAATCCCATGTTTTTTCATTTATTGTTTTTCTATTCTTTCATTATCTCGCTTCAACAAAATATGGACTTAAGCCACTTTCAAAATAAACGGCTCATATAACAGGTTCGGTATAGAAGTTGCCTGAATGCAAATATTTTTTTTTGGCCAAGTTATATGTGGTTGCTATCAAATAATTCTTCTTCACAGGCTGCGGTCGAATTCTCGGGTAAATCATTTACTGCGGTAAATTTAGATTTTTAATGTTCGTTTTCTGTTAAATTACGCATTTTTTCTATTTTTTACTTGTTCAATTCTTATAACAATAAAGAATAAAGTTTCTAAACGTAAAAGATTTACCTTTTTTTATTTCCTTTACTCTCCAGCAAAAAAAGGTAAATGCATTTACCGAATTTTGCGGATTTACTCGAGAATTCGAATATACTAAGATAATGGAATAAACCCATTATGTCCTATTGCCGTGGCTTATACCGCTTTTAAATAAAAACAATTTTTTAAATAACAAACAATTTTTAAAAAAAATTTAAAACATAATTTGGTGTTTAAAAACACACAGCAATGGTTTCCGCGAAGGTTGCTTTCATATACCATATTCATCAATAAAATGTCGCAGGTATTCCGTTGGCGTACGGTGAGATATTTCTAACGCTCCATTGGTTTGAGGATGAAATGCGGTGGTGTTGAATTTGGTTATTTTTAATAATTTACAACAATTCTGAAATAACAGACTCATAAAATTAGCGCCCTGATCTGTAAGAATTGAAAGAGGGCAACCGTAAATACAAATGAAATATGAGATGAAAGCCTGAGCTATAGTTTGCGCTTCTTGATTAGGAATAAGAACGGCAATTGAATATTTCGTCAGGTCATCCTGCAATGTCAGAATATACTTATTTCCCAAGTAACTCGGGAACAAAGGTCCAACAATATCCAAAAAAACAACGAGCGAGTTCACCCTCCACTCGCAAAATATTTCTCTGAAAACTTTTTTGTATAAATATGTATTGAATCATTTCAAGCCATTTCGATGAGGCTGAGAAATCCCTGCATAAAGACGACTGTTGTTCGCTCAGTATTTAAACTAAGTTACATTTTTGGTTTAAAAAGTTAATAAGTTACTCTGTTTTGAATTTGGAGGTGAACTTTACTCACATTAATTGAGCATGAGCACAGTACAGTTATGTTAAGTTAATCACCTAAACCTGCCATGTACACTTTAAAATATATCATTACTCAAGATTGGGCAAATTACATTTCACCGAGTAATTCAAATATTTTTACGAATTACAGCAAACTCAGTAACTAAATAACAAATTACAATTACTTTCAAGTGGATTAATTAAAATACCAATTACAATTATTTTGCATTTGTAAATTGACAAATTTGATTTAACAAAATTCGTTTAGTGAAAATAACTTATCATTAAAACAGCGATCATTAACATTAGGTTGCATATTGACGGCTCTGGAGCCTAATCCTAATATGCCTTGTAAAAATGTTAACAAGAAATTACAAAAACTGATGTAATTAAAATACAAATTACAATTACTTAGATTTAAGTAATTAAAATAAAAGATACTGTTACTTTGAAAACGAGTAAATAAAATACAAGATACAAATTGACTGGAAAATAATTAAATTTTTCGTGTTTCTCATTCAGATCGAAACTGAAGTTGTAAAATTTTTGATAACTTCACTCTTCGTAACAATTCGAAAAATCGTAATGATTATCTGGTTATTTACCAGAAGTACTTTAACTTCTAGATACAAATTGATTTTTGTATTTTCATTATGTAATCCAAATATAATATGTAATTCCTTACTACCCAGCCTTGCGCATTACTCATAAACAGTAATCTTGTTCAACATTCCATAGTAGTAAATAGTCACGGCAAACTCACTGAACAAAGCAAAATCGCATACAAGCATAATTTGTGATCCTTTTGCTCGTATGTAATTTTCATTTTCAAAAACACTTCCTGCTGCGGCCATATATGGTAGATATTTTCACAACAAAATAAATTAAAGTAGGCGGTGTTTTTTTTAATTTTTTTTTTTATTCGGCTCACGTCACGATGTTTTTGAAATGCCGGATGATGATGTATTTTGCGTGTGTATGCGTAGATTTTTCTATTTCCATAGATTTTAGGCCGCAATAACCAAGTCAGCTACAAAGTGTATTGCCTGTAAAATATTAATTTTGCTACTGATTTCCCTTGCTGTTGACAGTGTTTACGTACATGTAAGTACATTTTCATCTATGGATTCCAATATGTAATTAACCAATTTTCCTCGGTACATTGTCTTCAAATTCTTTATTACTCCCATGTCCATTGGCTCCAATAATGATGTGGTATTAGAAGGAAAAAATTCCAGCTGTATATTTTTTAAGTTATCCAAATGAGGGTGTGCCGCACAGTTGTCGACAAGCAACAACATTTTTCTTCGCTTAAGTTGTAATTTTACATCCCAAGTTGTAAGCCAATTTCGGAAAAATTTCAGACATCATACACGCATTCTTGTTAGCATGGTACTCTACTGGTAAACTCTCAATTCTTAGTCCCTTAAAACGACGAGGCTGACTACTTTTTCCTATTATGAGTAGCTTTTGTTTATCACTTCCTGTTATATTTGAACAACATAAGACAGTAATACGCTCCATTGCTTTTTTGAAGCCCGACAATGCAATGTGTTTGTAACATAAAGAACCATCTGGCCACCAGGCCAGTTTCATCGGCATTGTAGATGTCATCTGGGCTATAAGTGCTTAGAAAATAGGAACTTTAGTATTTCTCCACTCTTCAGCGCTTGTATTTATAAGCACTGCTCTTTTCACCATGCATTTTTTAAATTTTATATTGTGTCTTGTTTTCCAACGAGACAACCAACCATCAGTTGCCAAAAAATCACTGTGGTGCAACTTTTTCGCTAATTCTTCTGACTTCGCTTTTAATATTGGACCGCTGATATTCACGCCTCGCTGAGTGACTACAGAAAACCATTGGTCGAGGGCATCCTCTACATCTGGATCCTTGCCCTCCCGTTTTCTTTTAGACGCTCCTGGTTTTCCTTTATGTAATATCCATTCGTCGCGCAGTTGTTTTTCGTTTTTTAAAAGGCGCGATATTGTTGTTGTCGGCACATTTATTAACTCAGCAAGCTGACGAAGGCTAGTGTTACTTGGCTGGCTTTTAATTTTATCAAGAATTGCAATTTTATTTATTAGTGTCAAATCCTGTCTTGGTATCTTGGTAACGTTAAGCTGATTCTCACTTTATGCTTGACACTGACGTTAATAATTAAATTTACGTTTAATTTGTGAATTTATTTCAAATTTAAAATGAAAAAATGAAAGAATAACACGTTTACCGTCTGTCATTAAAAATACGTCTGTATGGCGAATAACCTAAAACCATAAACGAACCGAGAAAAAACGTTCTTCTTCTTTCCTATTTTTATTATTTTTTTTTCTTTACTGTCCCGACTAAACGAAATATTGTCCCGAAAAAGCAAAGTAAATTTGAGGTATTTGCTTGGTTTTGTTTAGGGTATCCAATACCGATTATCGAGTACTTTGGCCTTTTTTCGAGTACTCGATTACCCAGATAATTTGAGCGACCACCCGGGTAACTTGGTTCAAAGGAAATTTTGGAAGGGTGAATTTTATTTTGTTCGATTGAAGAAAAAACGTTGTTCTGAGAGCAAAATATTTTAGCTCGAGGGCACTTTTTCGATTTAGATTTTTCGTAGATTTATTCCCCTTTTACATAAGTATGTTTAAAGGTTTATTAGCCATTTGGCTAATTGGCTGACGTTTTCAGTTGGACAACTTTACTGGGGTTATTGTGTTTGTGAGAAATGCCATTATATTAATCTCAACATTGCTTGGCAAACCAATTTTTTAGACTTTATATGTGCCATTTGCAAGGTTCTTATATTTCATCGGATAATGCACAAACATGAAAGATCAATGAAATTTTCTTGTTCGATTGGCGTCGAAATTGCGATTGCTTTTTCATAGAGAGGAAAGAAATCAATCTAAAACAACATTAGTTTGTATCGAGTGATAAATATGAATTTTGCGTTCTATTCATTTTCCAGATTAATTAAAATTTCGATAATTTTTGTTTTTGACGAAATGTTTTGAGCTTTTGGTTATCTTTTATATTTTTAATTTGTTTTATTATTTAATTTAGAAAATCGCCAGTAGATGGTGAAAAATATTTTAAATATACAACAACATAAATTCTTCACGTATCCATGAAGGATTTTAAAATCATTTTTTTAATAATACATGGTAACATTAAAATTAAATGGATTCAACTAAATTTAATCAAGTATAATGATTTAATTTGAGTCATGAGTACAACAGAAAATAATTATAAATTTATATTTGTAAGGCATTTCCGAAAATGTTACCTTACGACAAAAATGTAACAAATATTTGAATTGATTTGATTTTTAAAAAATGAATCTTATCTATATATTCTAATGAAGGCTATTCACAAATAATTCATTTGGGACCATTTTAAGAAAGAAGAGAAATTGGACTCAGTATGTAGTATGTGCCACTTATCAATCCAAAACGAGGGTGACAATAGCATGATCTATGGTTTTTTTTAAAGATTTTATGCATATTTATGATTTTTATTTATTACCCGGATAACCCGGGTATTGGAAAAACTAGTACTCGACTACCCGGATACTTTGAAACTCGAGTAATTTGGATACCCTAGTTTTGTTTCCGTTATTTGTCCCAATTAAGCGGCTGTCCTGATTAACCGGTGTCTCGATTAAGCAGAATCAACTGTATTTATTTAAATTTGAAATACCTAAACTAATATCAATATTTCATTTTACCTGTATTTAAAAGCAAAAGTCGCCTAAGTGACTTTAAGAGGTTTTTATGAATTTTGCATAAATACTTAAATTTGCCCACTATTTAAATTGTAGCAAATTTTGGTGAAAATCGCTTAAAAAATAAAAAAAATATGAAGTATGATGATTTTAAAACTATCCTTTATTTTCTCAAAATTACTAAAATGCAGATAAGCGATTTTGCTTTATAGTACAGATATATTTTTGACGTGATAACGTTTTACACCGCATGTTCAGAAAACTTACCCGAAATTTAGTCCTTGGTCGGGGGCAATTACTCATCAACTATAAGCATTACCTTTAATTTAAAGATATGATTGCTTAGATTGGTCCTTCGGCTTTATGTGTCACGCATAATATTATTGCAATGACGTCATCCGGCGGCACAGGAACCCGGGCCGCGAACCTCTGATTTCGACCGATTTAAATGCTTCAACCAGTGTAGCGAGAGAACGGCTCATCCGATCGGAGATCCGATGGTGTCAATTTTTGCATAAAAAACCAGTGGTAGCTAATTAATTTTAAATTAAATTAATTAATCCCCACATAAATTTTAATTAAAAATTCAAACTAGAAAATAGCGATTGCAGTTTGGCCCTTGGTCGGGGGCAATTACTCATCAGTCATCAACTATAAGCAATACCTTTAATTTAAAGATATGATTGCTTAGATTGGTCCTTCGGGTTTATGTGTCACGCATAATATTATCGCAATGACGTCATCGGGCGGCACAGGAACCCGCGCCGCGAACCTCTGATTTCGGCCGATTTAAATGCTTCAACCAGTGTAGCGAGAGAACGGCTCATCAGATCGGAGATCCGATGGTGTCAATGTTTGCGTAAAAAACCTACCACTGGTTAAATAATTTTAAATTAAATTAATTAATCTGCACATAAATTTTAATTAAAAATTCAAACTACAAAATAGTGATTTATAGAGATTGAGCGCACTATAGCAAGAGAATGCCTCATCAGATCGGAGCAATTCGATTATTAATTTGTGCTTAATAATACTGTGACAGATAATTTATTTTAAATTAAAATAATT
Source organism: Tipula helvola (assembly GCA_963556165.1). Lineage (NCBI taxonomy): Eukaryota > Metazoa > Arthropoda > Insecta > Diptera > Tipulidae > Tipula > Tipula helvola. The sequence continues at coordinate 227,334,161 of OY744481.1, read as the reverse complement.
AGTCTCCACATTAATTTTAATTAAAATTACAAAGTACAAAACAGCGATTTACAACCAACCATGAAAATCACTTATCTGACCGGAGTAATTCTGGTGTCAATTTGTGCGTAAAGAAACTGTGGCAGATAATTTATTGTAAATTAAAATAATTAATTTTCACATACATTTTAATTAAAATTTAGATTTACAAAGTGGCGATTTACAATGCTAGAGAGCACTATAAAGGGGAATGCCTGATCTGATAGGTCAAATGTCAGTGTGGACTCTGATATAAAATATATTTGACCTAGACTGCGTATTCATCACACTAGCCTCGGCAACTTTGGGAGGCACTAGACTGCGGAATTCACATTCATCAGGCACATCTCCGCTGAGACCCTGCGCTTCATATCGTACTTCTCATATCATCGCCCAGTACTTAATCGTTTGCAAACAATCACTGTACTCTCATTTCTTGATGCTAATAATAAAGAAATTTATTTTAACAAACCCATACATCGTGCCATTTCTCGCTCCTCTTATAAACGTTTTCACGGAAAACACCTTCGACCGTGTAGAAGACACAGCCTACCCCGAATTTTTTAATAAATTTAATTTGTTAAAGGTGAGTTATTCGATTTTTAACTATGGTGGATTTTGTACTTCAACACGCTGTGTTATTCAATTAGTGTAATACAAGGTCAAAAGTGTTTTAAATTATGTGCGTGTTTCCTAAAATGAATTAATTTTTTTAATTAACAGCTGTGATTTTGTGATTTTTTAAATTAGCTGATGATTACAGTGTAAATCTTCATTTATACATAATATTTGTTTTACCGTTTCTCAAAAATGAAAATTAGTTATATGTATATAAGTTATTGTTATTGAATAATTTTGAAATACAAATCGAATTATACAAAGATTTTTAGTTTGTACATAAAAAAAACATAATTTTTTTAGTATTATACATACTATTCTAGTTAAGGGTTTATGCACAAAACTATTCAAAGTTGAAACAAAAAGTGATGTATAGTGAAAATAATATCTCAGCGAAATTCTGACAGCTCTCGCGCATCAAAACAAATGGCGTAAACACAGCGATGTATTTAGGCTAAATTGTTTACATTTTGAGGTTAGAATTTATCTATTTTGAATTATGTTTTTCCTCAAACTTATTCACAATAATTAATGTAATTTTAATTTAGATAATACACTAGCACTAGAACTTTTGATAACATTTAAGATAATTTTAATTTTATTAGCTTACCTCGAACAAATTGAAATTTAAAATCGAGTTTTTTTATTGTTTTGCTTTAACATGAAAACTGACATTTTTTTCTAAATATGCCCAGTTCGTACCTTAAATGGGTATAACGTTACATATCCAGTGGTGTTGTTAATATTTTTTATATTTTTTAATTTCACATATTATTTTAGAATTTACCTATAAAATAATTAGAATTTTTAATATTTTCCAATATAAATTAGATTATGAAATGGAATCAAATTTCACATATCTTTATTTATAATTTTTTTTTGTTTTTAAAACTATTATTCAGGCGACCCTTCTCTGAATTTTTAATTTATTTTAACTACTTCACTGTTGGCTGCGCACAACGATGAAAAAATGAGTTTCGCTGAGATATTATTTTCACTATACATACATAATATTAATTCATTTATTTTATTTATTAAATTTGTATAATGTCATGATCTAAATTATAATCTACATTTTATTAAACATATCTTCAATGTCGTCATCGTTGCTCACCACAATAATTTCTATCTCATTTTCAATGAAAATAACATCACTATCGTCGTCACTGTTTACTGCAAATAAATTTAAATATTTATTTATTTATTTATTTATTTACATTTACAATAATTTTGGTATGTACACCCTATTTTGAGCATATAGACTCATTCATAACCTAAATATAACCTTTAAATATGTACTGTTATTAAACGACAAAATTATAGTGCCCTACTTTCGTTAGCTTCAGAACAGCAAGTTATATTGATATCAAAGGAATTTTCTTTAATATCTGTAAATTAAAATTTTTAATTTTAACTACCTATATTTTTATTTTTATAACAAATTCATGTTTGCATATTATTTTCCAACTCAGAACAGTAAGTTTCATCACTGTCCGATTTTGGTTCTATTCTAATTTGTACCATTATTTATTAATAATAATAAACTACAACTTTCTTCCAGAAATTTAAAATAATAAATTATGGAATTCAAGTTTGCGCCGTTATATGAACCGATTATTTTGAAAGTGGGGCAAGTCCACATTTTGTTGAAACGAGAAAATGAAGGAATAGAGAAACAATAAATGCAAAAATATACGGGATTTTGAATTTTCTTATTTTTTGAATAGTGTTAGGGATTATTTTTATTTTATTTTGACTATAAATTGTTCACCGTTAGAAAGATTAAACTTTTATTTGTCTATTGTTATCATTAAATTACATTTTTTGAAAAATGGACTTGCACCACTTTCAAAATTAACGGCTCATATGTACATTGATTTTATTATTATTATTTTTTTTAATTATACAGAGGCGACCTACTTTAAATAAGTTGTCTCTAGTTTAAATTTTCGTTAAAATTTTTTACAGTTTTGATTTCTGTAACAATTTTCATTTCTGTTTTATTTATAAATTATATTATACTTTAAGTGTATACAAATAATATACTTGCTAATTTTCGTTACCATGCGGATGAGGACAGAGGAAGTTCTTGATAATATTGCTTCACCGAGACACGAAGAATCACAACCATCAACAAGATTCACGAACGAGATTCACGAAGTTCCAATTTGAGGAGGATCCAACTGACGAAAATGATCAACGCACACGGTTTGAAAACGATGAGTTATCATTTTCAGAAGATGAGATGAAATGTTTGAACACGTGTCGTTACTCCTGGTGAATATTACCATTTTGGTATTCATAACCAAGTTAATAATGTGAATTATAATTTTCTAAAAAAAATTGATGAAGTTATTTTAGATATCGGTATTGATGGTCTCCCACGCTTTAAATCATCACACACACATTTTTGGCCAATTATTGAATGTTTTGTGGACCAAAAAATTATTTCCCCGTTCCCAGTTGGTATTTATTCTGAAAAATACAAACAAAAATGTGTAAACAACTTCCTCTTCGATTTTGTAAATGAAGTACAACATTTTTTAAATAATGGAATCTTAGTTACTGCACAAAAATTTTAAAAACAATTTGAAATAAGAGCATTCATTTGTGATGCACCGGCTAAATCGTTTATTGTAGGCACAATAGGTCATACAAGCTTCCACGGTTGCCTTAAATGCTGTCAAATTGGAAGTTACATTAACAACAGAGTTGCTTACAATGTAGAAACTTCAGAGCTTCACACAGATGACACTTTTAAAAATCGAACATTTCATAATATCCATTCCAAATTATTTAAAACTAATCATTCTTCTTTAGAATTAACTGGAGTTAGGATGATATCACAATTTCATTTAGATCCTATGCATTTAATTGACCTAGGAGTAGTACGCAAAATACTAAATTCCATTATTAAAGGAGAAACGATTGGATATAAATTATCAGATCGGAAAATCACATGCAAAAAATTAAAAAAGTGATCAGAAAGGCTAGCCAATTACTCCAACAACTTGCAAATCGATGTTCTGAAAATGAAGTTCTAAATAAAAATAATATAGACCAAAGTGAGAATTTACCATGTGCCGGATCATCTCGTTCGTATAAATTCGATACTTTTGTATTAAGACTCACCGAAGCTGATATATGCTGCTCCATCAATGGTGACACCCCAATATTAATATTAGAGTTCGTCAGACAAGAAGGAAAAACAGCAATAATTGGAAGAAGATTTGTCGATCCTCAACCTTATTTTAAGACATCAATAGGCTCCAAGGCGGTACTGGGCATAGTGGAATGCCAAAAATTAAGCAGTCAGAGCGAAGTATTTCCCGTAGGAACAGTTATGTAAATAGTTTCAAATATGTATATGAACCTGTTCTTCAATAATAAATATATTCTTATATCTCTGCTTCACGAGAGGGGTATTTATGACTTAATTAAAACTATAATTATAACTTTTATATTTACATTTTAAATTCTAGGTGAAATATGAATCCAGAAAAAGCCAGCGAATTACATTTTCTTTCTGAGTATGTTGCTGAAGATGCAGGCATTAAATTTTCTTTTATTGTAAATTAAACATTACTAAAGATTTTAAATTTTAAAGGTAAATTTTGTATTTTTACATTATGGTTGAAATGTAGATTTTTTCAAATAGGTATAATTTTGTTTTTGTTTTACTTTCCTTAATAACAGGACCATCAAAAAATCAAAAATATCACCAACACAACATTGCTGTTATACAATACTGGAAAACAAATTGAAGCCAACAGCATAAATAAGGTTATAATACCCTCAGCATCCTTATCATACTCGGAAACACCATCAGAATTGACAATTGAACAAGGGATAATGTGCGGTGATTGTGAAGGAAAAATAAACCAAGTGCTTCAAAAATAAAATACGATGGAATTAAAACAAAAATTTTTAGAAAAAAAATTGACCAAATTCTTTATTCGGTTAAAGAAATGTCTAAACATTTAAATGTTGCAACATCAATATACAACAAACATATCGGAGGAAATAGAAAAATTATTTCCACTAAAGACCGTTTGAAAACTTATAGAGTTGGAAAATAGGCTTCAAAATCTGCAATTTAAAGAACAACTGGTTGATAAATTACATAAGTTTAAATTACATAAGGTCAACTAGGGCAAGGGCCTCTCAGTAGCCTTAATAAAACCCTATACGGTAAATAATGTTAGATAAACCCATATAGTACGTATATATACATACATATGTATATCCAGTGTAATGGCTCTTCCAAATTTTACCATGGTGCTTTTGTGTCACTTCAACTTTTTAACATTAATTTTATTCAAAAACAAAAACAAATTTGGCGGTGTCAGTATTGTATTATGGTACGTAAGGCAAATCATAACTACCTTGGGATTTCATCGCCACCAGCTCAATCGAAAGCTGCGGTGTGCAAGAAAACTTCTTATTAGAGAGAGTTAGTCAACACAAAAGGGACGTAATGAATATAAATAAATTTCCCGGCTTGACACACACTACTTACAGATCAGCTTTGGTAAAACACGGATTTGAAAACCAACATGAATTCGATTTCGACAATGCGGTGACGTTAAATTTTGAAAAGAATAAAAATAAAAGGCTGTTCAAAGAAGCGTGCCATATTTGGAAAAATAAAACGGTGAATTACAAAGTTGATAGTAACAGACTGCACAATCAATATATGATATAAATATAATTAAAAATTACGTCTGATTAGCAATAAAGTAAGGTTTCGAACGATTATTGAATGTACTGTATAAAAAAAATAAAAAACGGTTTTGTGGGTATAATTAAAAATAGAGTCAAGACATCATGAATAAATTGTTTCGGTTTGTGTACAAAAAATTTTTCAATTGTGTACGGGTAAAATGAAAAAATTTAGTTTTTCATAAAGAAAACTAAATAAGTGTAATTATCCAATTTTAATGTTATTCTTATTGTTAATTTTTCTTACATTACTAATTTATATTGTAAATATTTAAAATGTTTTTGCAGAGGTCTTGAAAATGGTGTAAACCACCGAAAATTTGACCAGATTATTTTTTTTTTGAATAAATTGTACAAAATTAATTTTTTACAAAAGGCCTATAATTTGCCGTAAAATTATAATTAATTGAAAGAGAGACCTTTCATCATATTTATTTATTAAAAAAACTTCTATGCCGGTGCAACATAACCTTGAATTTTTTAGTGAATTTAAACTTTTCCGTGAAGAGTTTATTGAAAAATTGGATACCTCATCTTTGAACAGAAGTTAAAACACTGGATACTAGTTTATCGAAGAAATTAAATTTATTGATGGAAGAAAATCGTGCTCTTAAACTGGAAAATGTTAATCTATCAAAAAAAGTACTCGTTCTTGAACAATTGAGCATTAATAATTGTGTTGATATAATTGGAATTCCACGATCAAATGAGGAAGATGTTACAAAAATTGTCACTGATTTATTGATAAATTTCTGAATATCAGTTTTTCAGCAATGATATGGAGAACGTTTATAGGAAGAAATCTCAGAACAACAGTGGTCCAATTCATGTTAAACTACATAACTTCGGCTGTCACTAAAAATGTGGTCTTATCTGCATTGAAAAAAAGGAAAATGATAAGTGTTAATGGTTTGGGTTTCAATGGAAATAATAAGATTTTCATCAACCAATGTCTAATTCTAGAATATCGGTTACTATACAATGCGGCTAGGAAAGCAAAGAAGGATGGAAGGTGTAAATATGTTTGGCTTAGGAATGGATACATTTTAGTAAGGGAGGATGTCGGTGGTAAAGTCACGAAACTCACCTCTGTGGATGATCTAAATTTGTCTTGGTTGTTTTTTAAATCTTTTAATCATTAAATAATTTTATCTAATGAATTTTTGAAAATGTTTCGGATTTTTTGTAGACATTGGGCGCTTTCAGAGCACCAAACAGTTGGCAACATGTTGAGTAAAATTACGGCCAACGCTATGAAATTTAAGAACCTAATTAGTAATTCAAATCAAATTAGCAATGATTTTACTAAACATGATGCCAACAGCTTGCGGATCTGAAAGCGCCCAATATATTACTTGTAATGACATTCACTGTATTTTCGATTTGGTAAATCAGAAAAATAACAGAGGCCAATCACTAATAATATATCTACCAATCAAAGTAGAAATATTATCCCCTCCTCCTTTTCTTTCCCGCAGAGTCAATACAAAGTGTATCAACTCTCAAAAAAGTAGAAATCTCTTTGAGTTTTCGTGTTGGTAATTCGGTTTCGTACAGAAAAAGTAAGGTCTACTCTTCAGGTAGCTACGACCGAATTACAAAAATTCAACTCTAAATTTTTACATTATATAGGGTGTTCGGCACATGGACCGACACAATTTTTTGGTGGATTGGGTGGGTCATTAGCTAGTTTTCACCCATATGACCCTACGTCCTAAGTGACACGGTAACTGAGATATGAATTTTTTTCGTTTTTTATTTAAATTACCTGAAATCGAGCCTTTAAATCGTCATATTTTTTTTGTTTGTTATTGTAATAGCACGAAAATCGAAATAACTTTTATTGTATTTTAACAAACAATGAATTTCTATTTATTTAATTTATTTTTTAGATTTAATTTATTATTTTAAGCAAATAATTTATTTATTTAAATTTAATTTATTTAATTTAATTTAATTTTATTTTTTTTTAATCACCATTTTGGTGTTTTCATAACACCGTGCGAGGTAGGCGACATGTCGCCTTGTTGAATTTTGAGAACGGACTGAGAATCGATTAATTTTTATTTTTTAAATTTTATTTTGTTTTGTTTGTGTGGAGTGTTGCGTGTGCTGCGATTGGTCCAGTAAAACAAGCGAAGGGGAAGTTAACCCACTACACATGTGAGTAGGAATGTGCGCTGCCCCGTTTGTAGTGGTTCATTGGGTGAACCGCTACAGTATTCTGCAATGTATTTTTAGTCTAAATAAATCATTATTTGGTACAAATGGCTTCAAGAAAATAAATTATATGAGCTTCGAAAGTCTTGAAAATGTGTAAATGTATTAAAAATTTCAACTTCTAAAATCAATATAAAAAAATAAACATTATTTTGAACATAGGTTTGTTTTAAAAAGTTGTCTAGTTTATACCCTTTCCAACGGTATACTACATGTTGGAGGAATTATTTGTAGTATGGTCAAAATAACAGATAGAAGTTGTCAGGGTCAAGAAAATTCTTTTTATCTTTATTATGTTTTTATTAAATATGAGTTATAATATTTGTTCGAATGGTTCTCCTCTACTCCGTATGCATGCATGACACCTTTCCCTTATTTCAAATGTTGTTGTGCGAAATCGCATTTCTCTTTTCATTATTTCAATGCAGCTGTAATTCGCTCCAATAAAATTTCTCGTGAGGGCACCTCTGTTGCATAAACCAATTCCTTTGCACGTCTCCAGACGTAAAAATCGAGGGGTGTCAGGTCTGGGGACCGCGCAGGCCAAGGAATAATCCCTAATCTACCAATCCATGAGTTCGGACAAGAATTGTCTAAGTACTGAAGTACCATTCGATGATAGTGTGCCGGACAGCCATAATTTTGAAAGACGTTCGGCACCTCTTCTTCCAAAACTGATAATCAAAGTTCGGGTAAATCGTTTTGCAAAAATTAGAAACCGTAGGAACCTATTTATTACATTTATTCTTTTGTTTTATTTAAATCTTGTTTATGTTAAATATTTTGTTCTTCTTGTTTGGTCTGTTTTAAACTGTTATCAGAATTATTTTTGTTGCGTTTGTCTTCGCTGTTGTGGTTACAATGCCTAATTTTAGTAACGAAGAGTATGCTGACATGTTGCTGGCGTATGGCAGCGCTAATTGCAACGCGCATAAAGCACGAAGACTTCGAAGACAGGAGCGATATCCTGATCGGCGTTTACCACACCACGAGACCTTCACAGCAACCTATCGACGCCTGAGAGAGACCGAAAACTTGCATTTTCAAGAGCCTCGAGTGAATGTGAGGTAACATAATGTTGTAATCGATGAAAGAATATTGCAAGCTTTTCTATGCGAGTTGTTGCTGAAAGACTTAACTTATCAGTTTGGAAAGTCTGGTCGGTTCTACGGGCAGATAATATGCATGCATTTCATTACACTCCTGTTCAAGGTAATTAATACGTAAATTACTTATTTTTGAATGTAACGAAAAACAATTTTAAATTGATTTCAAATCCCAATGAAGAGTTTCTATAGTCATTTCTTGAAGTAAAATACTACTTTAGTGTTTGTTAAAGAAACAGTTATTTATTCATTGTTGACTTCTTCTCTTTCTCAGTTTACAGAAAAAAATATCTGGTTTCTGCAATTGTCATAAACTAACGGATTTAGCTAATTGTTTCAAGTATAGAAGAGGGTGATAATGCTAGACGACTGGAGTTCTGCAGATTTATACTGCCCACAGATGTTGAAGATGGTGTATTTTGAATAGAATTTTGTGGGCCGATGAATCAAATTTTAGCCGCGAGGGAATAGTGAATCTGCATAAACTGCACTATTGGGAAGAAAGGGGCAAATAGTGTCACAAGAAAAGGCAGAGTTCTTTTTAAAGAAAATTTAGTGTCAACGTTTGGGCCGGTGTTATTGGTCTTATTGTTAAGTCTTATTGGCCCATATTTTTTGCCAGAACGCCTGACCGGAGATATTTATCTTGAATTTTTGCAAAACGATTTACCCGAACTTTTATTATCAGTTTTGGAAGAAGTTGTGGCGATCGCCTTTCAAAATGATGGCTGTCCGGCACACTTCATCGAATGGTACTTTAGTACTTAGACAATTCTTGTCCGAACTCATGGATTGGTAGATTAGGGATTATTCCTTGGCCGGCGCGGTCCCCAGACCTGACACCCCTCGATTTTTACGTCTGGGGACGTGCAAGGGAATTGGTTTATGCAACAGAGGTGCCCTCTCGAGAAATTTTAATAGAGGGAATTACAGCTGTATTGAAATAATGAAAAGAGAAATGCGACTTCCCACAACATTTAAAATAAGGGAAAGGTATCATGCATGCATACGGAGTAGAGGAGAACCATTCGAACAAATATTATAACTCATATTTAATAAAAACATAATAAAGATAAAAAGAATTTTCTTGACCCTGACAACTTCTATCTCTTATTTTGACCATACTACAAATAATTCCTCCAACATGTAGTATACCGTTGGAAAGGGTATAAACAACAACTTTTTAAAACAAACCTATGTTCAAAATAATGTTTATTTTTTTTTATATTGAATTTAGAAGTTATAATTTTTCTTACATTTACACATTTTCAAGACTTTCGATTCGAAGCTCATATAATTTATTTTCTTGAAGCCATTTGTACCAAATAATGATTTATTTAGACTAAAAATACATTACAGAATACAATAAAAGTTATTTCGTGCTATTACAATAACAAACAAAAAAAATATGACGATTTAAAGGCTCGATTTCAGGTAATTTGGTGAAAACTAGCTAATGACCCACCCAATCCCCCAAAAAATTGTGTCGGTCCATGTGCCGAACATCCTGTATGTAAAACTAGGGTGTATCGACTTAGTGAATTATATTCAACTAAATCAAACTCAAAAACCCAAGCAGAAATCTAATTTGTGTGTCTATGATGCCCACACGAATATTTACGAAATTTAACCTATTGCCTGAATATTATGAAAATGTTTCGGCTTTTTTTATAGACAATATATTACTTGTAATGACATTCACTGTATTTTCGATTTGGTAAATCAGAAAAATAACAGAGGCCAATCACTTATAATATATTATTTCATACTATACCGAAAATCAATGTTTACGTGATTGATTTCAGTCCGGGAAATGAATCATTACGTCAGAGAACAAAAGTGTCCGGAAAACGAGCTATTACAGTAGAGTAGACTGTAAAACCAAACAAAAAAAAATATCTAGAGTAACTTGATAATTTTAAAATCATTTGGATTGATTTTCTCTAAATTTCAAATTCATGTTTTTACTTTAAAATTTAATTTTAAATGAAAAAATCGAATTAATGTCCCAGTCCCATATAGTATGAAATAAAACGTTGTACGTTACACGTACGTTAAATGATCGTTACAGTACTCGTTCAGAATTCTGGACTCGGCTCCTTCGTCGCCTCGTCCATAAACGTCGAACTCGTACTGTAACAACTCATGTACCGCCCTTGTGACGTAAATAACTATTATAAGTGATTGGCCTCTGTTATTTTTCTGATTTACCAAATCGAAAATACAGTGAATGTCATTACAAGTAATATATTGTCTATAAAAAGCCGAAACATTTTCATAATCCGTTAAATTTCCTAATGAACTTTTATAATTTTAATTCTCAGGATCGTAGTTTCGTTGACTTTCTCTCTGATTCTTCCTATAGTAATTTATCATCTAATAATTTGCTATCTCATGATTTTCAGGGTGTTCAAATGTTGCATCAAAATATTCGGAGCTTAAGGAGAAATTTCAATAATTTCTTAGCTTACTTAGATTCTTTTGATGTAAAGCCAGATTTAATATTTTTGAGTGAAATTTGGATTAATAACGATAAGACGAAATTGTATCGTTTAGACAATTTTCAACTAGTTTGTTGCTGTAATAATGGTTACCGTTTTGGAGGAGTTTTAGTGATCTACAAAAATCATTTGAATTGTTTAGTTGAGAATACAAACCTTTTATCAGCTGATGTTGTCACGGTTAAACTGTCGATAAGTAATGAAACGTGTATTTTTGTTTGTGTGTATCATTTGCTTTCGGTTTCTCTGAATGATTTTATTGATGAATTTTCTATTTATTTAAGACAAATTCGTAATAATAATCTTATCGTTTTGGGTGACTTCAACGTTGACATTTTAATCGACCCTACTAATTGCGATTATTATATTTGTATGATGTCATCTGAGGGTCTATATTTATGTATTAATGAACCGACCAGTGTTACATCTAGTTCGTCCTTTTGTTTAGATCATTGCTTCTGTAGATTCATTGAGAATGACTTCTCTCGAATTAACGTTTGGTTATTGAACTATATGATTAATGACCATCATCTTATACGTATTAAGCTTAGAATCATCAAGTTTAAGAGATATAGCTTCAACACTGATAAGCCTTAAATTAATGTTTGTAAATTTGTTGAAAAGTTTAGTGCAGCCGATTTTTCACCTATTTTTACTATCAATGATCCAGCTGCTGCAACTAATAAACTTTTAAAACTATTGAATTTAGTTTATTTAGATAGTTTAGAAAAAAAAGCCGCGTAAATGATGTCCTATTAAGCCATGGATATCTGCAGCCTTATTGAATATGATTGAACGTAAAAAGTGGTTGTTGAAAAAGGCCAAGTGAGTTAAAGATAATGATCGCTACCAACATATTGTTGTTGGTTACATTAATAAAGTAAAAAAACAAATTGAAATTGCGCGGGAAGCTTACTATATAAAAAAATTCGAAAATTGTGGTATTGATGCTAAGTTTATGTGGCGTACTGTTAATGATGTGTTAAGTAATAGTTCTTCTGAAGTAAATCATATTAGTTCAATTGTAACATCTAGTAATGAAAATTTAACTGCTTGCTGATGAATTTGGAAATTATTTTAGTAATGTTGCTTCGAACCTTAAATCTAATATGTTACCTTCAAATATCAACTCGGAGGAATTCAATAGTGATTATGTCAGTGAAACGTTTTTTTTTTTTCATCCAATTGAGTACTTTGAAGTTTCGAGTGCAATTTGTTCTTTGAAATCCAGCTTGACGTTTGATATTTTTGGTATGAGTAATTATTTGATAAAACAAGTTGTAAATGTTATTGTCCCTACATTAATACATATTTTGAATCACAGTTTTGTCAATGGTATTGCACCGGAAATATTAAAAATAGCAATTGTACTTCCATTGTATAAAAATGGTTCACGTTGTGATTTTAATAACTATCGGCCTATTGCATTGCAACCGGTTTTATTAAAAGTTATGGAAAAGTTATTAAAAGTAGAATGGCCTTTTTTTAGAGAGCCACAATATAATTAGTAGCTGTCAACACATTTAGAAGTAAATTTTCTACTGAAACTGCTTTTATTGAATTCTTAAATTCTGTTAATTTGTCATTGAATGAATCTGATTCCTGCGGTGGGCTATTCATTGACATTAAAAGGCATACAGAATAGGTTTCAGAGGTAACATCAACAATTGGTTTAAGTCATATCTGATTGATCGTAAACATTTAGTGATGGTCAATGGTACTAAAAACAAACCTTATATTTTAAATATTGGTGTTACTCCAGGGTCTGTTTTGGGGCCTTTTTTAATTTTAATACATATATGTAAATTCAATTTTTAGTTCCAATTTATTAAGCCATGTTGTAGCTTTTGCAGATGATATGGGCTTGTGTTATCGTGGGCCTTCTATATTCGTGGGCTGTAAGCCACCAGATCAGTACTGACCTAGCTATTCTAAGTAAGTGGTTTGATTATCATTCATTAATTTTAAGCGAAAAAACGAAAATTATGTATTTTAAAATTGGTTACAATAATTTCAATCCGCCTGTAGTTAAGTTCCATAACCGTTCTTGTACTCTAGACAATTGTTCCAATTCATGTTTTTTGATTGAAAATGTTGAAAGTTTCAAGTAGGTACTTGGGAATTATCCTTTACTGTCACCTTAATTAGAAATTTCATATCGATAAGGTTAAAAAATCTATCAATAATGCGTTAAGAATGTTATATTTGCTAAGAAGAATAGCCCCACGATCAGTCTTAATTGAGTTCTATTATTTCTCATTACTGCGCAAAAGCATGCGATGCGTCTTATATGTTTTAAGTAAATTCGTGACTCTTCTTGGCCATTATTTTTAAGTCTGAGAGTTTTACTTCTGCAACATCTCTATGTTTATAAAGTTTTACGGTTATTTTATTTAAGAAGTGGATGCCGGACGATTAGACTCAATGTACGCTATAATTTTAGAAATAATGATAATTGCATATTCGATGTTCCGGTCTTCTATTTCGAATTTTTCAGAAAATATTTTTTAGTTACCGTTCCGTAATTTTTTAATCAACTTCCTTACAGTATTAGGCAATGAATTTATTCTGTAGCTGTCACAAATTATCATAGGAATTGAAATTGACTATGATAATTTGGGAGTGTGCAGTTTTTTCAAATAAATGTCAAAAATGAGTAATAAAAATTATTTATTACAAGTTTCGGGCACAGACTAAGTGTGAAATAAATATAACTTTCGGAAAGGTTCAAACAATTTTAAACAAACAGACAGAAAGAGAATCAAGGTTCAGACCAAATAAAATAAAGAGTTGTAAAAAGAAATAAAATTCCTTTTCAGATTACGTAGTGACGTAGCCAGATACGTCCCCATTATCAACCAATGATAATACGAATAATTTTATGTAATTAAAAATAATATGGAATTACATTGTTTGATTCCTGCCAAACATACGATTATCTTTTACGGCCTGGCCTGCCTCACATTGTGTTCGATTATTCTCACTTTCGAAAAATAAGTGAAGTCTTTAATTTCAGTAGTAATTATTTTTATTTTATTGAGCCAATACAATACATTTAAAAGCTACTAAAGCTGTTGAGCTTTTTAGTAAAAATGTTCATCCTACAGCTTTAGCTTTTTCATGCAATTTTATTTTTTATAGAATTTCTTCGGTCTCTCGTTGAATTTGAATTAAAACGTTTGTTTGACTTGGATAATTAAAACTCATTCACTCATAAAGAAACTCAGTATTTTTTAAGTCTTAATAGTTTGATTTACAATTATTTATAGTTTTAAAATGTTTAGACGATAATATACAAGCAACTAACATGTCGGGCACTCAGAACAATACATAACCAAAAAACATCCAGAGAATATGGGCACACTGGCAGCTAGTTTTAATGTATGCATTAGAAACTCGAATAACACAGTACCCGGTTTATTGTATTTGTTAAAAAGCTATTGAACGATATGTTAATACTACGAATATATTATGTTATCGTCACTTCATTATAAAAGTTTTTCTATATAGTAGGTATACAAAGATTTACATTACACAAAAATACCATTATGTAGTTCGCTTTTGTTAAATCTGAAGAGTAGTTCATTCACACTTTGTTCCATTTAACTAAATCTATTTACTTAAAAGTCGATAAAAAAACGAAGGAACACCTCTACTTGGGATTGAAAATTAAGATTCGGTATACAAAAACATCTTTACACATTTTCAATTTCAATCGATTCAATTGAATCTCCTCCAATCCTTGTATACCAAACAATTTTATGTTAATATAATTTTTTTATATACTAGCTCTGTTGCCCATAACAATCAGGTTTTTGTGATCCGATTGATTTTTTTTTTTTTTTGAATTTTCTTATTTCGTTCTTAACACGTTCACGACCATAGGACGCATATATGCGTCCTATAGTTTTCATCATAGACCAGGGACGCGTATATGCGTGGTAAATACTTTTTTATGTAAGTTATATACATATTATAATTTCCATATTGATTTACAGATTCTCTTGAATTGTTTTTTCCTTTTAGGGGAAGACTCGAATATACATACGTCATATTATTAAAAGCGGCACAAATCCCACAAAGGAGATAAATAAAACATTTATTCTACGATCAGGCTTCAATTAGCTCATTTCGTTCAAATTTATCCTCTGGTTTATGGCTACCCCTAGCCTGAGCACCTCGGTCGTGAACGTGTTAAGCTTCTTCTAAAGTTTGGCTATCGTACCTCTCCAAATAAACAAATAGAAGAGAATAAATGTACATACGCAAGTATAAATTAAAAAAAACTAAAGAAATGTATCATCACACATTTTTTGGACACACGTTTGGAAAAATATTATTTTTGAAATTTTATAAATTCGTATTTTATTTGAGGCTTTCTGATTTTTATTTTGTTTGGGTTTATCTATCTTCTATACTAATATAAATATAAATAGGTAAAGTTTGTATGTTTAGATGTATGAGGTAATCTTCGAAACTACTCATCCGATTTCAAAAATTCTTTCACTAATATTTTGAATGGACCTTCAGGGTAGACATAGGCTGTATATTATTCCGTTAAAATAAAAGGGCTTTTCGTAGAGACCAATTTTGTATAAATATTATACGGCTAAGTAGTAAGAAAATTATTAATTTAACAATTATTAGAAGGCTTTGATCGAAAGATTTGTTTTTACTTTTGACTATTTCGTACACACACGATCGGCATTAGATATGAAATACATCTGTAGAAACTGCGGACTTTGACCTAAAGGTGGTAGGAGACTACAAATCAATTGATACACCTGCCCTCCTACCTTAAATGTAGGCATAAATTTCCCTTCGCGAATTTCTTTGCTCCGAATGACATCATCTGAAACAGTGTATTATACCTGCGTATGTTATTTAAAAAAAGGGCAGATAATTGATGACTGCCTGACACAAGATATTTTATTGATTGCGGTGGTTCCTGTATAATCGGGACAACCACTTTGCCTCCAGCACAACACATACCAGCTGCATTTTTCTATAGATTGCAGCTCGAGATCGCGATAAACTTTTTTCGATTTTTTCAGCCCAATTTAAATTATTTGAATATTTAATCATTAAATATGATAGATTTAATATTAAACTCCATAAAGTAATTCATTGACTTTAATCATAATTTTTAATAAAATTTATGTTTACCAGTTCGCAACAATTCTACGGTTTTATGTAGGACACAACAGAGTTCCTAAAATTTGAAAATAAATTATGAACTGATGGAAGAGGGAAATTTTTTTAGTACACATCTAGTAGTTCATTTCTATTTATTTTTCAAATGTCAATTTTTTTGTCAAAAATTCATTATTTTCAGAGATATTCAGATTCATTTGGCCAGCGGGGTACCACGAAGAAAAATACAGTCACGGGTCATTGGACCACCAGTATAGCGATAGTACACTGGCCGTTAGTACTATTATAAAGAGTTACATGCTATGAGTATCCCAGCCTCTGTAAATAATATTAAGCGTGATATACCGGTGGTCTCTGGCCGCTTGTTGTATTATTTAGTGTGGTACACCGGTGTTACATTGGCAAATGGGAGTGTTTTTCCAGCGGCAGGGAACCGGCAGGGAACCTGTTAACTGTGCCATTTCTAAAATTTGATTTTGTAGCTAATTTTGAATGGGTGGTATGAGATTTGCTTCGAGAGCCGCAGTGGGGCATAAGGCTTCCCAGCACGCATTGAGTGTGGACGATTTCAAATCTTTCAGATTCCAACAAAAATTGATTTTTAAATTATTGACAATAATTGACGTATAAAATTCTGTACTAAAAAAATAGGAAAAATTTCCCAGTATTTTTCCCTATATTTATCGCGATCTCGAGCAGCAATCTAATAGAAAAACGCAGCTACCATTTGCTTCATCACTCCATTTTTTAGAAAATCACTTAGGGCAAGTTTTACTCATTTGTCCAATTTTTACAGTGTTCTGCTGAGCATAATCTATATTTGGATCACAATTGAAAGCTGATCTATTGCCGTGAGCAATAATTCGATTACGCGCTATAATATTAGTAGATATTAAACTTATGCCGTGTTTTGCTCACACATTGAATTTAGTTGTGAAAGCATTATCATCAAAGGAAGGTCTCAAATTATTAATTAAACGAATGAGGAGATAATCACAATTTTTTCATCAAGCACTATCGAGAGTGGCAAACTACGCAAATTGCAACAAGAAAATAATATGTTAGTACCAGATGGATTAGCGAATTAGCTATGATTAAACGATTTTTAAATCTGCGAGAATTAACCACTACGATAATAATATCCTTAAAAATTAACCATCCTCTACTCTATAAGAACACCAAATCGAAATTTAAATGACATTGTTGACTTACTGGAACCGTTTGAAAATATAACCACTGAAATCTCTGGAGACCAGTAAGTCACAATATTATTAGTAATTCCATGAATACACTGAACAGTCCTAAAACTTGATGCCTTAGTTTCCACCGTTAAGACTGACATTGGCAAGCAAATAACGAATGAGCTAAACAATCTATAGTGACACGAATGTTTCCATATGCTCAACGAACCACCGTCATGTTGGCAACCTTGGTTGATCCTCGATGTAAAAAAAACTGCATTTAGATCGTTAGAAAATACATACAATGCCATAACATTTTTAACTAACGAGATTTTATCATGTACTTCATCGCAGTACTTTAAATGATCAATGAAGTTTTCGTTACATTCTGGAGGTACAGGACCAGGATTGCTGTCGTTTGTTTTAGAAAGGCCCACCATTATTACGAACTTCAACCTCCGATGCTATAATAAACGTCCGGCAATATATTGAGCGATCTATAATTAAAAACCAATTTGAAGTTCTGTCAAGTATACCAATATGATTCTTTCGGCTTTTTTATAGACAAATATATTATTTTTAATAGCATTCCATTATTTACGACTTGGTGAGCCAGTGAAATAAGGAAGCAGTGGGGGGAAATGGTATTTCTACTTTCTTGAAGTAGATATATTATGAATAAATGCTTCCTTATTTCATTGGCTCACCAAGTCGTAAATAATGGAATGCTATTAAAAATAATATATTTGTCTATAAAAAAGCGGAAAGAATCATATTGTTAAAAAACAGACAAATTTTCAAAATTTCTAAGTTAAGTATACCGTTAAAATATATTACAATACCTGCTACGTCAATTCCTTTAGAATGAAATTTTTCAGCAGCCGGGGAAATGTTAAGTGACCGTCGAAGTCGCCTTAAATCACAGAAAGTTAAAACGCTGGTATTTCCCAAAAAAAACAATAACTTATTGATTAATTAAAATTTAAAATTATATTGAAATCCGATATTTTCGATAGCAAAATGTAAACTATCGTTAACTATCCGATTGTGCCCACTATCGATATTATCCCATCACTGCATTGGAAGCCGAATAATTTTTATGGACAATACAAGAGGATTAATATATCTTTTCGCTGGCGCTACATTCCATTAAGGAATTTGGCCGCTTCATGATGAAGTTTCGTAATCATTTTTTTTAATGGATGATTCCCGAACCTGGGACCTCCGGAGCTTAAAGCAAGCATGCTAACCGCTGTGCCACCGAGGCATCGATCGTGATATATTGGCAGCCAAATACAAAGACGTCATTGAAATTAATATTGACATTCAAAGTAAGATTTGTGGCTAAACAAAAACCTACAAATCCACTGATTGCGTTATGGATCCAGATGAAGTTGTGAATTACCCAATTGAATATTTAAATTTCCTTGATTTGCCTGGAACTCCATCTCACATTCTACAATTAAAAATTGGTGTGCCAATCATTCTTTTGTACGAATTTAAACGCATCCAATTTCCGGTACGTCCAATCACTGCAAGTATGTAGATTTAATCTCGAAACACCATGTTTCTCACATGGACAATGACAAGTTGGTTGCTCACGTGTTGGTAAACCGTCAACATTATGCGTATTCGCACATGAAGGAACTGTACAGATATGCGATAATTAATTTTTAATAGCTACATGCAGTGACATCTATTTAAATCGAGAGTTAAAACAACAAAAAGGCTTAGTTAGGGCCAGCAAGGCGGACTGGGCTCAGCTAGTCTATATATATAAAAGTAATAGTTTGTATGTGTAATTGTTATAACACTCCACACGCGTTGACCGATTTGAACCAAACTGCACACAATTATTGTTTATGACCTAAGGACTCACTATCAATATCTCACGTCTCAACCCCCTTCTATTGTATTGTGATAATCAGGTCCAAAGTTACCAAGGAGGAATATCTGAAACTTCACTGATTGAGCTGAATTTTGAATTTTTGGTGCAAAATCAAAAATAAATCGACACGTGTACCATTATTTTTTTACAGTGATGGTGGTGGTGATGACGATAGTGTTGAAGATGTTGAAGTTGATGATGAAAACTAAAATGGTGATAGGGATGACAATAATGTGATGATGTACGATGGTATGGTGGTGTGTTGGTAAGATGGTGCAATGGTATGATGTAAGATGATTTTATGTTGGTACGATTGTATGATAGTATAATGGTATTATGGTATGGTTGTATGATGATATAGTGGTATGATGGTAAGATGGTACGATGTTATGAGGGTACGATGATGTGATGGTATGATCGTATAATTTTATGATGTTTGTGTGATGGTGTGATAGAATGATGGTGTGATGGCCTAAAATGGTATGAAGATATGATAATGAGATGTTATGATGTTATATATAATTGTGTGATGGAATTATTTAATTATTCTTATAGAAAACCTAGGTCTTTCTTTAATATTTAATTTTTATCTTTAATTATACTTTAATTGTATATTTTTTAGTTTCGTATATAAATATATTTTTGTTTAAATGATTTTTGCAAATATTTCATGATAGTATAATGATATGAATTTATGATGGTATTATTGTATTGTGGTTTGATGGTATGACTGTATTGTTCGGTATGTATGATTATTATTTATAACGGTATCATTCGTAAAATCCACCTTTAAAAGCATGTCAAATAAATTTCAATATCAACACAGAAGTTCATCTGCAACTATACATCTCATCGAGCGAGTTTTTACGCCAACTTCTTCTACAATGTAGAGCCTGAAGGTAAAGATAATGAAGAACTTGAGGGAAACATTTATATAAACATAGAACTCAATTACCCGAATCATTTCAACTCATGGCAATTCTTCCTCACAAGCTTACATTCAATATTTACTTCTTGGGAGCCCAATCTCATAAAAATAAATTAGCAATTAATTTATTTGTTTACAAAAAAATTGAATAAAACGCCAACCCCATACTTACACAATCTATTTTGAGCTAGCAATTAACACTGACAACGAGCCATTACACAGTACTCTATCCAACAGGTTGGCAGTTCTTTCATTTGGTCAATTTCATTGGATCTTCTAAGTATATGACAACGTAAAAAAGACCGCACCTTCATTACGAGAATTCCAGTGATTCCCACTAATACGCATTCCAAGCGTTTCTAATTTCCAACAAAATCAAAATAACATAACATACAATCTTAGGTGCTACTTCGAAAATGAACTCATAAAAAAGAATGAAAAATATAATCATTTTTATTTATATTTACCGGGTCTTTTCACCTTGAAACATTTGTGGTACAACTACCAGCAGAACCGATACGAGCGAAACAATTATTTGGTATGTGCCTGCAAGGTTGACGAAGCATTTTTCAATTTAGCACACATGCACAATTCGCTCCAATATATTCGTCGACGCTATACTGGCTCAACGAATTAAGTTAACCAAAACACAACTTGAAACAATTATAATGGAAGTGGAACTATCATTAGAAGAGCTACGAGCCATACAATTCATTTAAAATAATTCATTAAAATTCATTTAAAAACCAAATTTTACCTTTACTTCAAAATTTGACTGACAAGTAGTATAAAATACTCTAAAAAAAGATAATCTATAAATATAAATGAAAATGAAGGAGCGAGAATGTGAGAGCGCGCAAAGTTAAACCAGCAACTAAACTACTAAACTTATTACTCTGATTTATTCCTATATACTCTGATTTATTTCTATGAATAAATCAGAGTAATAAGTTTAGCAGATGATTTATTTTTCACATTGCACACAGATCGAAACTGAATTGCAAACTCTTAACAATTTCTCCTCATCGTAAAATACTAATATACATACCTATAAAAGAAACTTTAGAAATAACAAAAAAAAACTACTAAAAAATAAAGTGAAAACATGTTACGTGATGAGAAAAAAGGAAGGTGTTCACCTGTTGTGGGAGCAGCACAACTAACAATCCAGTTTGGGGGACCAGAGATATTGAACTCGAACCCGAAACACCAACTCACTTCAGTAGCCAAGTTGCCCAGGCTACTCCTAAAAATGAGTTGGGATCAGGAACGAGTCCTCACCCGGTCATCGCTGAACCCCAATCCAATCATCCACTACGTGCCGCACGTTGCCGTGGAAGACACCCTTGTAGTGGATGATGGCCGAACTGGACTGTCAGCTGTGCATCCCATTCCCATCACGCAGACAGAAAATTGTCCACGGAGTCCTCCACCTGCAGCTTAAAGTCTGACCAGACTCAGTCCAGAGGGGTAGGTGGTATGGTGGAGGCCCATCCGCAGATTACATCGCTGCTAACATTGATTTGCACAACGCTGCACCCATACTTACCCTGAGGACACGATCAACACGCACATACTCCCACGATGACTCTCACAAGTGACGGTTAAATTAATAATTCATTATGATTAAGCACGTTATAATTTGGATTTTATTTACTTAAGGTTTGATTTTATTTTAACAAATACAGAACGCGTAACCCGACACTACCAATATCTCTCAGAGGCACTCGCTGTGATACCGGTCGTTATCGATCCACTATGGTGGACAAGTATTCCCGATGATACCGATGATCCAATCCGGAACAGAGCTCCACTCCTGCGGATCACTGTAAAGAAAATTCCCAACTCGGGAGAAAAAAACCAAAAAAACCAAAAAAAAAAATAATCGGCCACACCACTAGTGCATCTAACCCCACCAATACCCACCTGGAGATCCTCCGAAAGATATTCCCGGTACGGTTACTCGTTGCTTAGTTAAACGGGTGACGATCGGCAATCTGTCGCAGGAACACCGCAGTTGCTGGATCTGGTTTAGGTTTCTCCCTTTATCCTTCCTCCTTCATAAGACCCTCGTGACAGCTGGAGCGTTATGTTTTTCCTCGGTTGGATGCTTGAGGACCAATACCACGTAGGTTTTATATGCGTATTTAAAATTTTGTACCAAATATTAGTTGTATAATTTTTTCTCCCTCCGGTATGTTTTCTCCGAATTAATAACCACAAAAAAAATTTGTTTGTTTATTTATAACTGAGGTGATGATTTTATTTAATTCCTCAGTTATATTTATTTTTTTTTTGTTTTTGGTTTGGGATTTTATTCTTTAATATTTTAATATTGCTGTGATTGTGGTCCTCTTGCACTATTATTGTCCGCTTAGTATCAAATCCAAAAGGTAAGAGAGCGAATGACAATTGTTGTCCGCTTATATACCTTTTTTTCTGATCCAACAACAACATTTTTAGATCAATTTTAGTTAGTGCCCCTACAGGTGGTCACTCCAACCACAGCCTGTGCACGCAACCAAAAACAATAACGCCATCTGCACAAAGTTTGCTTACAGTACGGAAAAAATAAATGGAAAAAAAAAAACCCTCCACCAGCTGGTGTTGGTGAGCTTTATTTACGTTCGTTTAATGTATATTTGTGACAGGTGAAAAAAAAAATAATGTGTTTATTTATTTAATTTTAACAATTATGGGACGCAAAAATGAGTAACCGAATGGATCAACAACTAAAGTCAGATAAGTAGAAATAAAATAAAATAGCTAACGAACGAAATTCTTGGTGAAATTTTGTGTGTTTGTTTTTCAGGTTATTACAGCTGGATGTCATCAAATGAGTGTATGCATACCCAGCAGATTTCGGAATTTTGGAACCTGTACGTATTTATCCGAGTACATACATGGATAAGTGGGGTCGTACCACACAAAAAAAAAAACAGATTGAGGTAAGAAATATACCAATTTTATTTTGATTACAGAAGTTTTTTTTTCTCTGTGTTTCATTGACAGATTATACAGTCGCCGAAATTAATATACGGTGCGTGAGCACAAACAACAAAAAAATTGTAGACAACAAAAAGAAATAAAAATAATATTTGAAAAGGAAAAAAAATGTGTCTAATTTATTTATCCGGGACGATGCATCGCCCCGTAACAAACAATAGAACCGGATCAAATAATTAGTCTCCTAATTAGTAATTTCTGTTTATAACACAAAACTATTTTATTCATAATGAAGAATTGTATATACAAACAAAAGGGTTACCAATGGGAAGCCCACTATCGGGAACGCAAGCAGAAATATACCTAAACGGTTTCGAAAATAGATACATATTAATAGAAAATAACTTTTATCGAAAAAACATCATTTATTGGTACAGATACGTAGATGACATCATCATACTTTTTAATGGTTCACAAAGACAATTAGATAAATTCAAATCAGAATATAAACAATAAACAACCCTCAATAAAATTTACGTTAGAAAAACAAACGGACATAGAACTTAACTTCTTAGATCTTACAATAAAAAACATCAACTCAAAACATTCATCCCAAATATATCGAAAACCGACACAGACAGATCATACTATCCATAACAATTCACATCACCCCTACCAACCAAAAATAGCAGCTTATTATCACATGATAAACAGGCTAAACAATGGACCAATTAATAAAATAGACTATGAAAAGGACCTAACAATTATGATAAGGAACTAGCAATACCAAATGGTAACCAACAGGAACTACCAAGGCAGCTCAATGATCTAGATTACGCAGATGACATATGCCTGCTAACACACAAGTACGCCAACATACAGCAGAAAATACAAAAGCTGTCTGATCTGGCACATGAAGTTGGTCTAAAAGTCAACATCAGCAAAACAAAAGCCATGAGACTGAACACGATCATTAATTAGTACACCAATCACCATCAACAACTCGCCAATTGAAGGGATTGGAAAATTCTTGTACCTTGGTTGTACTGTGGCAAAAACGGGCGGCATTGAAGAAGATATAAGCCAACGCATTAACAGAGCAAGAAATACTTTTAACATGTAAAATGCTTCTGGCCAAACACCAGTCAGCAACATAGAGCTTCTACGACAAACAAATCAAACAGACATTGGGACCGAAATAAGAAAGCGTAAATGGAGATGGATCGGGCATACACTAAAGAAAACTCCAAATTACGTAACACGGATGTCATTAGAATGGAATCCGCAAGGATCAATTTATTCACCTAAGTTAATTAATAATTATTATATCAATTTCTTGAAATTTAATTGCCAAATTAGATTAGTTTACATGTACATATAAGATTGAATTGTTAATATGACTTTTAAGTGTATTTATAAAATGATTTAATTATGATCCACAGTATTGTTAGTGTGGCTAGTTATTCGTAAGTGGCAGTAAATAAATTTACGTTAGAATATATGAGCCGTTAATTTTGAAAGTGGTGCAAGTCCATTTTTCAAAAAATTTAAGTTAATGATAACAATAGACAAATAAAGGTATAATCTTTCTAACGGTGAACAATTTATAGTCGAAATAATAAAAAAATAATCCCTAATACTTGTTCAAAAAATAAGAAAATCCTAAATCCCATATATTTTTGCATTTATTGTTTCTCTATTCCTTCATTTTCTCGTTTCAACAAAATGTGGACTTTCCCCACTTTCAAAATAAACGGCTTATATATAAAATTTTAAAAATCGATTTACAGACGGCATAATTGTAATGGCAGACTACGCTGATGTTCTGGAGCAGTACTACACCAGAAAGGGTGAAGCCACTGCAAAAATCACCAATTTCAATCCAGAGTAGTTTGATACCCACACTGCTGGTGAAGAAATGGGAGAAGCTTTGCCACAAGTAATGCCAAGTGCGTCCGAAGTGCCTTTGTTTTGTGATGATAAAGTTACGGAAGAAGCTTTGCCACACGAAGAGCTTACTGCTTCCGAAGAGCCCATTAAGTGACGGAAGGGCAAACGAAATATTTATTAACAGTATATGCCGATTGCTTCACCAAAATTGGACCATTAAAAAAGTTTAGAAATAAAAATGTATGTGGCAGTTCGTAGCGGGCGAATTAAATAAAGAATTCGGGATGTCATGTACCTATCTTCAGGTCCAAACTCGATATCGCGTCGCATGAAACGGACAAATAAATATGTCGACCAAAATAGTACAAGCGGAGAGTCACGCATAGAGTCGGGCTTAGAGGAGGAAGTGAGCCGGATCGTCAGTACGGACGATTCACTAATACCGGACTATGTGCTGTCAGCAAAGCGATTTTCAAAAAAAAAAGCCTGGATCATCAATGTTAGCATCATCAATGACATCAAAAGTAGCACCACCATCACAACCTGTCAGTTTACCGTCAACATCATCACAAGCTTCATCGGTTAGTTTATTATTTTCATCAGTACCACCATCACAAGCTTCATCCGTCAGTTTAACAACAGTACCAGCAGAAATTTCATCGAACTCGGATACATCATCAGTCATCACCAACCACATTCCGAAAACGAAAAAAAACAAGCCAAGAAATTATGGCAGATAAATACTTCGCTTTAAAACAGCAGCGGTTCGAGACCATAGAGAAGCTTCTTCGCGAAAAGGAGGCAAATCGGGCAAAACGGCACGAAGAGAAAGTGAAAAAATTAGACGAAATAATAAAAAAACAAAATTTATAATTTTTTTTTATAATATTAAAATTTTTAATTAAACTTTTTATACATAAACTTTTTTTTTTTGAATTTTGAATTAAAAATAAATGAAATTAAATAGAACTTTATTTATTTTTACTAAAACGACTCTGTAATTATGCTCCGCTTGATTTCTCCTAAATGTTTTAAAACAGATTCAGAAATCATTTCTATATTTTCTCCAGTTCGTTCGGTGTTTCTGGTGTCTGGCAAGGTTGCTTCAGCAGCAGTTTCTTCTTGCAGCTCAGGCTCACTTTCATCCCATAAATCTCCATTATAAATATACAAATTGTGTAGAACGCAGCATCCCAATACGAACTTGCACATCACGCGCGACAGAAGTGAAACTTTTTAAGCTGTAAATTTGTAATTACTATAATTTATCGTTCAATGGTCCGGCTGGCATATACAATAAAATGTGTAGCTTTTCTGCAGCAAGAATTGAAGAAGTAGTCAATTGATCCTTATAGTGTTATAGGAGTATTATACAGTCAGAGTAGACACATCCAAATTAGATAATTGGACATTCTACATTATCTAGTTATTTTTCTCAATCTTTATTACTCCATGATCTGGTAAAACAGGGGCCCTACTATGCAATTCGACGACTATTTTCTACGGCTATCGTTTTGTATTAGAAAGTACAAGAAGAAAAAGGAACACAATAACTATTGTTTTCTTTTTTCATCCTGCATCTTCTTATACAAAACTATAGCCGTCGAAAAAAGTCGTCGAATTGAATAGTAAGGCCCCAGGATTATTACAACTCGATGCAAAATCTACCTATAAAGACACGATAAATGGAATAAAAGCAATATTATTTACTAATATGTACTGATATTATAGCAACATTTTAGCTTGAGAACGCAAGCGAAATTGTGATGGTGTTATTGTTCGGTTTATATTTTAAAGTGAATTTTGCTTAAGACAAACATTTTCTTCAAGAGAAATTCAGAATACTAAATAAAATACCTAAAGTAATGCAACCAGCGATTGATGCATAGGTGGAGTTTTCTCATGTCATTTGGAACTATTGCAGAGTCTCATTTTGTAGCTAGCATAAACCAATTGTTTCATTTTTGAATTGCCCGAGAATACATTTTGAATTTAGTTTAAAAGTATTAAATTTAATCTTAATTTGCCAACTCTCATTGTATGATCCTTTAAATATCTATACAAATTTAAGTTTTATAAACTTCATTTCTCTATTTATTGTAAATTTACAATAAGTTATTTAATATAATAACCGCCTACATCTAAATAGTACAAAAACATTAAGTTTAAGGTATTTGTGTACAAGCAAATTATTTACAAACACAATTTTTATACTTGTTTTATATAATATATGTACATACTTGTAAATTGCAATCAATACCTCAATATACTATAAATCTAGGAGGCATTGATTCGACTGTTCGTAAATGTTGTTTTTATTTTGCTTGCAAATTCATTCAATTTCGTTTCAATATTCTTTTGTTTTTTTCGAATCTGCCTAAAAAAATTTCAATTCAAAAATAAAAGAAATACTGTCGCTTTTTTCGTTTCATATCGCTTCTTCATTTTTTGCTTGTAATTTTTGTTTTGTTTCATCCATTTTAAAAATCACCCCGGTACTAAAGAAGTTTCACTTCAAAAATCAAATTGTGTTTAAAGTGTGTGTAGAATTTGATTTTAAAAACCAACATCATATTATAAATATAAAAATTGTACATACTTAATCTAAAAACACGTATTTGTTTAATGGTGGAGTGTAAATCTACATACATATCGTCGGTTTGCGAGAACAGTGACACATCTCAAAAATGGCCAATTTTGAGATAATAGGAAAAAAAATATTATTAAAATATAACAATTGTATATTAGAAAAAAGTACTAAAATAGTCAGTGTGTGAAGTCGTGTTTTTCATTCGCTCCTTAATTTTTATCAATTTTCTCCTGTTTTTGCTTTAATTTAATTTTAAAAAGTTGATAGTTTGTTGTATTGTTGGGTTTTATACCCGTCGCAATAAAAACTTCAACGTGAAGTTAATTGTTGCCATTTTTTTTGCAATTCTAATTTTTTGATTCACACATTTAGAAATTTTTTTTTTTAAAAACACTTGTTAAATATTTCGCAAAATTACAAAAGGTTTATAAATCACTCGATCGATTTCGGCTTGTTAGGCCATCATCAGGAGCATCTACTAAACTGTAAAAATAAAAATGTAGTTATTTATATATATAGTTGGAAAAAGTAGGAAACCCATTACATGATGTAATCGCATTACCGGCATCTCAACAATGCCGTCTATATAATATCTACATTCTGCATATACCATTAGGCACCAATCCTAAATAAAGAAGTGTAAATAAAAAAAACATTTCTATTACGTAATACTTGAACTTGCATGTGTAACTACATAGATTCAAACAAAAACATTTTTCTCAAATCGGATAAAATACGTCAGTTTTCTGGTTTGTTATCTGTCAGCAAAATGAAGTATTCCACGACACTACATCGTTGCTAGGCAACTTACTAAAAACAGTACTGGAAAGTATTCCTTGCCTAGGCAGAGAATACTTTCTAGTACTGATTATCATCTGTTTTTAAGAAATACATGATATAATGTATAATCGCACGCGATTGTTATAATTCTAAGGTAACTTTGATAGTGAAATCTATTGAAAATATAAATTGGAAAATTTTGCGTATTTTAAAGAATATAATGAATAAAATGGATAATCTGATATACTGCCGATTAGAGAAAAAATCGTATGTGCAACTCGTGGAAAAACTATAATTCCCGGACTCTTATGGTTGCTGGAACTCGGCTGACGCCTCGTCCCAGCAACTTCCATACTCGTCCGGGAATATATCGTTTTTCCTACACGTTACACAATATACTATTCCTTTAATTCATTCAAAGGAAAAAAAATTTTTTTGAACGTAGTATCCTATTGTACTTCTATGGTTTTTGCTTTTTTCATGTATGTATTGCAAAGGAAAATCTATACGCGTCTATAACTTTGGAATCCGACCACCTAAAGTTCTTAGCCATACCGCTTTTTTCTTATCTGATCAAGGTCTATAAGTCTGTCTTTGTTTCATTCAAATCGGATAAGTACTTTTCGACTTAATACTTGTTAACAGACAAAATAGCGGGGATATAAGGCATCTTTCTCGCTCTAGCGCTTCGCTTGAGTTGAGATGCCTAAAAGCAAAAAATTAAACAAAAATATACAAAAAAAAAATGTGGGAGTGGTAAAAAATAAAAATTGTGAGGGGCAATAAACATTAAAAATTAAGAGGGGGTGAGTTAAGATGGATTCATAACCGTGTACCTCCAATCATGAATATGAATCCATCTGCCCCAATTCTTTATGGTTTACCTAAAATCCATAAAGAAGGCACTCCGATTAGACCAATAGTAGCGTATTGCAATGCACCTGCCTACAAGCTATGTAAGGGTTTGATAAACTTTTTCAACAGTCATACTAATTTCGTTTCGGCTTTCTCGGTTAAGAACTCGGTAGAATTGATTAGCAAAATTCAGGATATTGATATTCCACTACACTCAAAACTAGTTTCGTTTGACGTTGCTAGTCTTTTCACTTCTATTCCAATTAACATTTTGTCTCAGATTATACTTACTTATATAGGGATGTTGTAGATGGGAGCCTACGCAATGAACTGAAGCTGATATTTGAAACTTGTATTAAACAAAATTATTTTTGCTTTGATAATAAATATTTCAGATTCACTGATGGTCTACCGATGGGCTCCCCTCTGTCACCTTTGTTAGCAGAAATTTTCATGAATTTCTTCGAACAAACGATTGTATCAAGCAACAATCCTTATTTCCGTCATGTGATCTTTTGGTACAGATATGTTGATGACATACTATGTCTATGGAATGGAACTGACAGGCTATTAACCTCTTTTCTCACTTGGTTAAATTCTCAATATCCCACCATTAATTTTACGGTAGAAAAAGAAGAAAACAAATCTATTAACTTTCTAGATATAACAATAACCAGAATTAATTCTTCATTAGAGTTCAAAATTTATCGAAAACCCACGTATACAGACGCCATTATACCTAACTCTTCAAACCATCCCCATAATATTAAAATGTCAGCTTTCCACTCATTCTTAGATAGATTAATAAACATTCCTTTGACCAAATCCAATTATAACAAAGAGCTTAATATAATTTTAGAAATAGCAGCGAATAACGGTTATGCAGCTAAGACTATATTAAAGCTATTAAACAGAAAACTGAAACATAAAGCTTTAGCTAACATTTATCCACCTGATAGCCCAATGCCGAAAAATTGGCGCCGCTTAGAGTATACAGGAAATACTAGCCAACGGATTAGTAACATCGTGACACAATATACAGATATTAGCTTTGCTTTTTATAACAATAATACAATTAAGAAAATGATTTTTAACAACAAACCAAGAATTGATCGCCTTTGTAAGTCTGGCGTTTATTAGATCAGTTGCAATGATTGTAGTTCCTCTTATATCGGACAGACTGGGCGCAATTTTGAAGTTAGAGTTAATGAACATTTATCTGGTAGCCATGAATCATCACTTTATAATCATTTAACGTTAGAAAATCACACATCCAGTTTAAACAATTTAGAAATATTACATGTACAACCAAAAAGCAGACGTTTAGACAACTTAGAATCTTACGAAATCCGAAAAGCTATATTTCTTAACCAAAATATCCTCAACGAACAGAGAGAAATCCGTTTTTCACCAATTACCGACCCCGCACTGTTTTATTCCAATATTCATACCATGCCATAAAATGACTAATACGTCGGGTTATAATAAAATAAAATAAAAATTAAAAAAAAAAAACAACAACAACATCTGGAATTTTGTTATTCGGCCGTTGACTAATCAATAATCATATACCTGTGTTTAACTCACCCTCTTATAATTTTTAATGTTTATTGCTCGCACCATTTTTATTGTTTACCACTCCCACATTTTTTATTGGTTTATTTTTGTTTCATTTTTGGCTTTTGCCAACTATATATATAAATAACTACATTTTTATTTTTACAGTTTAGTAGATACTCCTGATGATGGCCTAACAGCCGAAATTGTAATTTTGCGAAATATTTGTTGTGTTTTTAAATTTTTTTTTTTAAATTTTTGTATTAAGGTGTGTTTCGCCAAGTGCCTACGGCAGAAAGTGAATTGAAAGTAAAGGAAAAACGATTTTTGTGTTTTTATTTTTGAGTTGACTGCTCGAAAATGTAGTGGTCTAAAGTGTTATGACGGAAATTAAAAAAATCTCAATGTGTGAAGTGTTTTAAATTAAAATTAAAGAGAATTAAATATGGAAAAATGTAATGCACCGGGATGGATTTATCGGGCAATATCTTTCTTGAATATCTTAAATTTGTAGTGAGTAGTGAGGGAAGTCAAATTTCTTGATTTCTCACAAATAATGCATGATTTTAGGTTTGTGTGGTTGTGTATTAGATTTTAAAATATAAAACATCCCATATTTAATTAAAATTGATATTGAATTGACTCATTTTGACATAGCAGATTTTTTCTGTTCACGCATGATTTTAATTTAAATTTTTTTATTTTTTACCCATACTCGAATGTTTTGTATTTTAGTTTTATGTATAATCGGCACAAGTGTCTTTATTGTAGTTTGGTGTATGATTTTAATATATATGGATGTATGTATCATAGAGCTAAAAGCTATAGAGGGGAAATAAACAAACGTCAAGTGTAAGAAGTTCGGTGCGAAGGAGAAAGACAATAAAATAGTTTGGTGCCGTATTTTGAATTTTGTTTAGTGCATTGGAATGGAGTGTGTTGCTTAAAATAAAACAATTAAAGTTTGGAAATGTTTTTGTTTTGGTTGTAAAGGCACGGATGCTTATTATTTCGTTCAATATTTGGTAAAGTTGATTTTGTTATTAAGGATAACTTTTCTAAAGACGCGTCGTTGTTTTGCACTTTTGGTGCGGATCTGGTAAAAATGCAACAAAAGGCCGTGTAATTTTTCCGTTTTGTTTGGAATGGTTTCAACCAAGCTTTTTTGGTGTAGACATTTTTGAATATTTTTGGAGATTTTGATGTTTTGATTAATTTTTGAGGGATAATTGTTCTCGTTTTTATTTTTGAACATCTCTTACTTAACTGACTTAAACAACCACTAGGTCATCAATATGTGCAAACTAGTATGCTGTCGAGTCTTAACGGACAAATTCACCTACCGCGAGAATTGGTGATGGTGGGAGATAGGGACACATCTTTATATACAGCACGAGAAAAGAAGCAACACCTATACCTATTCACTACTAACATATGTATACTAACAATTAACAAAATCCAAATCTATAGTGTGAGAATGGTTTTATTTAACAAATTTTTTATTTTAATAAATTAACTATGTAGTTAAGAAAATAAATTTGCTGCGATTACTGCCCTAGTTATATCTGTGACTAACATCCCAAATCCTTACAACCTTTTTGTGATGTAGATGCAGGCAGGGCCTGGGCCCGCATAATTATGGAATATGGTGCTCCCAGGTATCTTTTCTTGATAATGGGTTAGAGGCATACTTCCGGAATGTGCTATACATACCTAGGATCACCATTATGGTTGACCTGTAGATCTATATCATATCATATCTATAACAATTATACATTAATATACTATAAGTATATAAAATTAGGTAAGTAAAACTAATAATCATAAATTATTTGCCAAATTGATGTTTTTTATCATCTTAACGTGAATTAAGAAAATTTCGTTAACCGTTTCCGCAATATCGTGTAATGGCTAAAAAATGTATGAAAAAAATCGTAAATTCTGGAAGATTTTATTTTAAGATAATCTGGAAAACGGAGATTTACATAATTTTAAAATTAAATCTCAATTTTTCCGAATATTTTAAAATGAAATCTCCTTTTCAAGAATACTGATATTTTTATGTTTTTAAGACCGAATTTTTTATTAAAGCCACTCAGGGATCTAATAATAAATAATAAATTTAGCAAAATGAATAATTTAAATTAATAGGTAAACTATATCGCACAATCCATTCAAAA